>CM076574.1:1372341701-1372662322 GCA_034641835.2 Pinus albicaulis
TTGGTCATTGATTTGATCATTAATTTGGTCATTGATTTAATCATTAATTTGGACATTGATTTAGTCGTTAATTTAATCTTTGATTTGATCATTAATTGTCACAATTAATGACCAAATATATTACTATATGATCACTCGAGAAAACCAATTAATGACCAAAGAAATATGACCAAAATGTTGGTTGTGTTATAAGATACTGTAAATTAGCTACTAATAGTCATATATATTCAAATTTTAGTCATCGTTTGAAACAAATTAATGACTGAAGAAATATGACTAAATTTTAGTCGTGTTATAAGATACTGTAAATTAGCTACTAATAGTCGTATATATGCAAAATTTAGTTGTCATTTGTAGTCACAAAATTATCATTTGCAGTAGTCATTTATTCATTATATAAACGACTAATTTAGTAGTTTATATTCATTTCATTTACTTTCATTAATAATCATTATAAATGACTAATTTAGTCGTATATTCATTTTATTTGTGTTCATCATTATTCAATATAAACTATTAATTTAGTAGTTTTAAATTGATTTTGTGTTTATTATTAATCAACATAAATTAATTTGTATGATTTTAAAATTTTCATATAATGTACATATTCATCTAATATGAAAACACAAAGTCATATATTTTAATTACAATACTAAACAATATCAAGTGCAACTATAAATAATTTCAACCACATAAATTATATTATATGAAATGTTAAAGTATTACAATATGATTTTCCAACTTAATATTAGTTGGACTACAATTTACACATGAAATGATGTTTCATCACTTCAAACATTATCGTTGTGTTTTCAAGGCATTGCAGGTGAATTCAACAACTCTAAAGACTTGACCATCAGTCTTTATATGTGTCTTTTGCGGGATATTGGCTCTAAGAGTATCACCAGACCAGTTCTCCTCTCTCTTTTTGCATTTGTCACTCCAATGTTATTGCTCCCCTCTTTTTTCAATTCATGCTTCTCACCATCAATATTGTGTTCATTCTCTGAAAACAAAAGAAGATACAATCCACAGTGTAAAACATGAAAAACAATGAACACTAGAATATAAACTAAATTAGACTATAAATAATTTATACAACATATACCTCAACACCAGAAGTGTCAAAGCCATTTTTCTCCATACAAGTAAGAAACTCGAACAAATTATCTTCATTGTGGTGATAATTGCCACTATAATGTGGCTAGATAACCTGTATAAACAAAGAAAATAAAATATCACCATATATAGAAAAGAACATCTTAGTGACCTAGTATTCAACTTTCAAGGAAAGCTTAGGAACAATCATGTCAACTAAGTTATATGCTAAAAAGCTCAAGCTATAGATAACTTGTGAAAACAAATAATTTGAGGTGTGATGTTTAATCCCTGTCATTTTATTCACAACAACATTTCATTTTATAATGCATGAACTTAGTCAAGTATATAAACAACATGTACTCAAATAACAACATGAAAGTAGCTTTTTCTGATAGTCATGAAAATATTTTAACACAAAATAGCTATAAAGATTCCAAGAAATATAGTGTAATACTAATTTCATCTTCAAGCTTTGGTTGTTGTTTAAATGGACATGGTACTAAGTATTTTCAATTTCATAGTTAAAAGACAAAAGAAAATCAAAATAAGCGTCTAAAATACAATCAAACAATAAATAAAGGATATCATGGAATGGAAATTGCAATTATAAAAAATTTGTTTACCTGTCCACCGATGTCATGTCTGGCATTCCTAAAGCATTTGCTTGCCCAAAATAGCCATGAAGTGAAATAATCACAACATTAAAAACCATAGGAATTCCTACTATAAACATTTCCAAAGTCGATGGCTTAGGTGTCTAAGCAATCTCTAACAACGAATGAACCATATCCAAGACGTGATATGCATCGTCTCCACATCGTTTTTCCAATCACATTTCCTGTAACCTACCCACCGCAGAGTCAAGTAACAACCAAACAAAGACATTGACATTTGTTTTTATCTTTTATATCTATAAAATTTGAATCTGATTTGTTTCATGAACATATTAATTCATATTTAAAGCCTTCCTGACATATGAAAAAGTATCAATCAAATAGGACATCAGAAAAATCGACCTTAATGATGTCCTAAAACAATTTCTACAATATCAATATTTTTCTTGTGATATCTTGGGTAGAAAAAATAACATATCTACAAAAGAAAAATGCATATATTGCTTATGGTCAAACTTTGCATATGGTGTATTCTTAAGCAGTTTTTTAAGATGTTCCTCCACCTTTACCAAAGTGTATTGTAGATTGGTTAAACTATGTATCCTTTCATTGAGCATCAATTTTTGCAAGATAAATGTCACACATTATTCTTTCTCATTTCTCAACATGCTACATATGATAAATTGAAATTCGCATAAAACCAAGAACAAACCCTATTATAACCAAAACAAACAAACAGTGTCTCTAATAAAACTTCATTATAATATTAGAAAATGAAAAGAGAGTGGACCATTTTTGTTGTTTGACTTTGCCTATTTTTGTTATGAAATTTCTCGAGCTTCAAGAACCAACAAATGTGAGGGAAGTCGTAAATGTGAAAAAAAAATATGTTGACTTAATTTGTAGACTTCTTCAAAATGATGTGAATGATGCCATTGTCAGATGTGGTAAATATCATAATAAGAAATGGCATGTATTCTAATAAATTACATTGCAATGACTACCATGGGCCTCCATGAGTTATAGGTCCTCAGTAGGTTAATCTTGATGATGAAAGAGAAATGGAAATGATAAGTATGGGTGGTGCTAGTTTGTATGGTGGATATCTTCAAACCAAGGTCGTCATCTCAATGAGCCTAGGTTCTGACATGGTAAACATGGATATAGTCTTTACCCCATTTCATTCCATCATATTTTGTCAAGACTCAAGAGGACATAATGGTCCTTCAGCTTATAATAGGGTTTCTTTTGAGGTTATAAATAAAGCTTATCCAAATCAAATGGATTTTTGGGCTCCAAGAGATATGGATAATTTAAATGATAACAATTATATGTTTTTTTCCCAAGATTCAAATGTAGGGATAAATTTTGTGAATTTTACTAATAAATAGAATGAGAGAAATAATCCATGATGAGAATCTACTGGTCATTGTGATTAGGGAAATACACGGAGATAATAGGACTATTTAGGTTCAAATCAAAGATGGTGTTGATTCTTGTAGCTCCTCAGTTGTTGGTAGTTTTTAAGGTAGGAATTTTAGTTCTTCAAGGGTGGGGTCCTTCAGCATAATTTCATCTACCTTAGTCATATCACCCAAAAGCACAACATAATCAACAAAGAGTAAATATGTCAAGTTTAGGGCAAATCCTATTTGTATAGTTGCCAAGTTTATAATTCTTTCTGACTCTATTATAACTCTGTTGAGACCACCGACTCTAAAGTAAAAAATGGCAAAGGAGCCATTAGTCATACCTACCCATGGTCTCCTGTAGGCATGATAGAAGAATAGATTGAGCCATTAATTGGAATTGCACATATATTGAGGAAAGAAAATTCATTATCTACTTAACCAATTGCACATTGAACCCTATATGGTTGAGTAGCCCTAAATAAAGCCAACTTTCTCTATCATATGCCTTGGAAAGAAAAATTAACATTGCTTGTAATTTTTTTGGTTTCATGTTATAAATTTCTTCTTGGGAAACTCCTATTCTGTAATGGATTTGTTTCCCAGGAAGGATGCAAAATTTTTCTAATGACATGGAATCAGCTTAGTGAATTTTGACCTTACATGACCAACGAACTCAAGAGCCTTGGGCACATCAACAATAGCATCCTCCAATGAAAATAGTACAGTCTCCAACCTAGAAACATCAACATTATATATAGTTATAGTTCATAATTGAAAATGACCATAGATTGTAGTAGTCCTTAAATAAATTCAAACTTGAATAAGAACAAACACAAAATTTCACATTACCCTTCAGTAAGATGTCCTTGATTTAGCAAGAAAGGCTCAGACTTGCATAGATGTGTAAGTAGATTCCCCAGAAGGTCAATTTCAACATCTTTTTTCTTGAAAAAAGAATATAATACCCAAAGCGAAACCATAGTTGAATGGAACAATGGTGCTTTAAGGTCATCTACACAAAAAGTTGCCTCCTTCAAATCTCTGACACTGGATGGTAGGACGATGTTTCTGAGAAGTAAACGTCGGAATACCGACTGAAAGAAATTTTAAAAATAAAAAGGTAAACGTCGAAATACCGACGAAACACATTTTTTTAAAAAGAAACCAAGTGTCGCTAGAGTGACGTTTCAAAATATTTTTTAAAAGAACTAGCCGTCGAAATACCGACGGCACATAAGAGAAGAAAAAAAAAACGTCGGAATACTGAAAAAAACAAAACAAAACAATATATATATATTTATTCCCAACCATACCATAATCATAATCACTCACAAAAAGGTGGAAGGGGAGAGATTTTTCTGCTCTGCCTCTGAATTGCAGATTTGTTGTATATCTGTGTTATTTAATCGTTCTTTGAGTTTGGGGGGTGATTTCTTCTTTAGATTTTTGTAATGGCCAACAAGGGAGAGTGCCCTACGATCGGTATAGATCTTGGCATTATGTATTCCTGTGTTGGTGTGTGGCAGCATGATAGAGTGGAGATCATCACCAATGACCAAGGGAACAAAACCACTCCCTCCTATGTGGGTTTCACTGATACTAAGCGCCTCATTGGAGATGCCGCAAAGAATCAGGTTGCCATGAATCCCACCAATACCGTTTTTGATGCTAAGAGATTGATTTGAAGGCATTTTAGTGACGTTACTGTTCAGAGTGACATTAAGTTGTGGCTTTTCAAGTTAACTCTAGGGCCTGGTGACAAGCCCATGATTATTGTTAATTACAAGGGTGAGGTGAAGTAGTTTGCTGCAGAGGATATCTCACCCATGGTGTTGATGAAGATGAGGGAGATTGCAGAGGCTTATCTTGGTGTCACAATAAAGAATGTCGTCGTTACTATTCCTGCATATTTCAATGAATCCCAGAGGCAAGCTACCAAGGATGTTAGAGTGATTGCTAGGTTGAATGTGATGAAAATAATCAATGAGCCTACCGCTACTACTATTGCCTATGGTTTGGACAAGAAGGCTGGCAGTGTGGGTGAGAAAAATGTATTGATCTTTGATTTGGGCAGTGGAACATTTGATGTTTCACTTTTGACTATTGAAGAGGATATTTTTGAAGTGAAGTCTACTGCTGGTGACACCCATTTGAGTGGTGAATATTTTGATAATAATATGGTTAACCACTTGGTACAAGAATTTAAAAGGAAGTTCAAGAAGGATATTAGTGGTAGTGCTAGGGATTTTAGAATATTGAGAACTGCTTGTGAAAGGGCCAAGAGGAATATTTCATCCACTTCTCAAACAACCATAGAGATTGATTATTTGTATGAAGGTATCGAATTTTATTCAACAATCACTAGAGCTAGGTTCGAAGAACTGAATATGGATTTATTCAGAAAGTGTATGGAGCCCGTTGAAAAGTGTTTGAGAGATGCTAAGAGGGATAAAAGCTCTATCCATGATGTTTTTTTGGTTGGTGGGTCTACTAGAATTCCAAAAGTACAACAGTTGTTGCAGGACTTCTTTAATGGGAAGGAGCTCTGCAAGAGCATCAACCCCGATGAGGCTGTTGCTTATGGTGCTGCAGTGCAGGCTACTATTCAAAGCGGGGAAGGCAATGAGAAGGTTCAAGACCTGTTACTTCTTGATGTTACTCCTCTATCCCTGGATCTGGAGACAACAAGTGGTGTAGTGATTATTTTGATTCCTAGAAATACAACTATTCCTACAAAGAAAGAGCAGGTGTTCTCTACATACTCGGAAAACCAGCCCGGTGTTCTCATCCAAGTGTATGAAGGTGAGAGAACACGAACAAGAGACAATAATTTGTTGGGAAAGTTTGAATTTTCTAGTATCCCACCTGCTCCCGAGGTGTTCCTCAAATCACAATGTGCTTTGACATTGATGCCAATGGTATCTTGAATGTTTCAGCTAAGGACAAAACCACCATATAGAAGAAAAAGATTACAATCACCAATGACAAGGGTAGGTTGAGCAAGGAAGAGATTGAGAAGATGGTTCAGGAAGCTGAGAAGTACAAGTTTGAGGATGAAGAGCACAAGAGGAAGGTTGAGTCCAAAAACGCGTTGGAGAACTATGCTTATAACATGAGGAACACAATCAAGGATGAGAAAATTGTAGCCAAGGTGGATCCATCTGACAAGAAGAAGATTGATGATGCAATCGAACAGGGAATCCAATGATTGGATAACAACCAGCTGGCTGAGGCTGATGAATTTGATGATAAGATGAAGGAACTTGAGAGCATCTGCAATCCAATAATTGCAAAGATGTATCAAGGTGCAGGTGGTGACATGCCTGGAGGTGGCTTTGGTGGTGTTCCTCCCAAGGATGGTTCATCCAGTGGTGGAGGCGCTGGCCCTAATATTGAAGTGGTTTAATCTATCTCTCAAAATGCATATGATATTACTCTTCATTTTCTATCTTAAGAATTATATTACTATTAGCGTAATTTTGATGTTGAAATTTGGCAAGCCCATTTTATATTTGATGATGCAATCACCGGCTATTATGGCGATTTTATGTTAATGTTGAACCTCGATGCAATAGATGGCCATTCTAGTGATTTCATATGTAAAAAAATAATCACTCACAATTTGGGGAATGAAGAATCCAATATACATTACCTTTTTTATTTTACCTATCCACAGCTCAACGAAATGTCTCACTACCAAGATACTTGAACAAGTATAATTAGCCCAATAAAATAATGACTTCAATGCACTTGCCGAATGTCAATGTCAAGGATTCCTGATATATGCCACGTTCTTGAGCACTCTATTGAGACCATACACACTTCAGTCAGGGAGAGTCCTGTTTGGTCAATTTAGTGTGTCCTAAATTGCTGCATTTAATTGTCAATCCGGGAATCGTAAGCTGATGAAGTGCGGCGCACTATATGTGCAAGATAACCTCTTTCTTAACTTTTTGTCGTTTATGGTCTTTCTAAGGTGAAATGGAAATTATAAAGTGAAAAGCAAGCTTGGTTATATTTGTTCAAGGAAGTGATATCCCCTATAATGATTTACCAATCTCGAAACTTTAAAAGCAAATTGAAATTACAATGACAAAAGAAAGTAAACTGCTGAAATGGAAAGTGATGTTAATCTAATGAATCAAAACAAGAAACTAGTGAATATGAAAACTAAACTATTCTTGCTGCCAACTGAACACAAAAGAAACTACGCTTATGGAAATTCAAAATTGCAATGAAATAAATCTAAATCAGATTACATCAATTCATTTTCTGACCCTTCATCATTAGACCAGCTATGACTTGCGGAAGTAATCATAAACAACTCGTGTAACTGATTATTTAATTTGCAGAAAAGAAACTAATACTAAACTACACATTTCATCATGCAGCCCCTCACCATCAGTCCAGCTGTGGCTTTCGGAGGTAACCGAAGACGCTAAGAGTAGCTTAATATATCTAATTTTGCAGAAAGAAAACTAATACTAAACTACACATTTCATCATGCAGCCCCTCACCATCAGTCCAGCTGTGGCTTTCGGAGGTAACTGAAGACGCTAAGAGCAGCTTAATATATCTAATTTTGCAGAAAGGAAACTAATACTAAACTACACATTTCATCATGCAGCCCCTCACCATCAGTCCAGCTGTGGCTTTCGGAGGTAACCGAAGACACTATGAGTAGCTTAATATGTCTAATTTTAACTACTGAATCAGATAAGCAAAACTGAAGTGCACAAGACAAGACTGAAGTTAAACAAAGACTGTGGAAAGAAAACTAGCAGCAGAATAATGTCAGTTTCACATCATTAGCAAAAATACTATGAAAATGCCCTGGGCTGTCTACCTAAAACCTGCACAAGAAAACTGATCAGTGTTTTAACAATCATAAAAACATAAAAGACAGGAATGCAATGGAAATTACAGAAATGTATGAACAGAAATGAAACAACTATGAAATATGAACATGTAATGGGTTATGATACAATGACTGCTTAAAGAAATGAAATGAAAATATAAACATTAATACACAGAACCTCGGCTGAGCAGGGGCCCTCTACGCAGCTTTGGTAACGATCCTCAACACAAATTAAGTTATGAAAACAGAGTTTTTCACATTAAAAAGCAAGTCATTACAGACTGGTGGTATTACGGCTCAAGGCAGCGTAATCACCACATAACAGAGTACGCACATCAACTCAATAGCTATATCAACTAACAACTATCAACTCACATTCCCTAACTCTACGTGCATATGCAAACGCTCTTTATAAAGCAACAAAATGTAACTGTCTCCTGAAGTTTATGATAGCAGTCAGCACGTAGACCACTAAGGCCACGGATATAGGAGTATGGCCATGTTGGAAAACGGATCTATGGAAGGTGGGCGCTTAAATTCAACTCCAGAACTTTGCACAGATGTCAATTAACCTCCGCAAGCTTGGAAACGGCCGTATGGATGTTTCCATGCCACGAAACAGAGTCCAGCCGACATAGAACTCCACAGTTGACTTCCACGTGGATGGCTTTGACCGCGGCTTTCCTTGACGAATTTACTTGAACCAATAGGACACGAACCATGTCCTTGTCATTCCTAGCCTGCCCATGTGGCTCGTTTTCTTCGTTGACACCTGTAACATTGATTTCCACAAAATAGCTGCGGAAAGTTGCAGCGGCTGCGGAAAGTGACAAGTTTCCGCAGCTGTATGAACAAAATCTAAATCAAATAGAAAACACACAAACATAATTAAAGTCTAGATACCCTTTTGGCCATGATATGGACAATTTTGATAACAGTATGAAAGAGATATGGAAAAGTGTATGGAAAAGAGACAAATTCGGGACTCAACATACCCCCACTGTGAAGGTGCTGCATGTCCTCATGCAACCAAAATTTTGACACTCTCTGTTCAATTCATGTGCCTTGATACTTCAGCCAACACATCTAACCCCCTTCTCTTCTTCTTTGGTACTGCCATCATTCTGGGTTTCTTCATGAGGCACCTGAATTTGATATTCACAAGTGCTCTGCTCAATTTTTGGCATTTCCTTTTAGCTTCTTATTTTTCTTTTGCCAAATACCCAAATGTAACATAGTATTGTCATGGATAATCTTGTCCAGTTTGCCTTGCTCTTTGAGTGTTTCATTTTCATTTTTGATATGCTGATTCAAAAGCTCAAGCTCAAAAATCTCCTGTTTTAATGACTGAACCAAGTCATCCTGCAATGTATGAGGCTGAATAGAAGAGGTGCTTGGACCTGTGGCTGCCTTCTCCAGGGATTCTATATAGTCATAGACCTCCTGCTGTTTGGGGTCTACTTCCGGTGTCTTTTCATTGGACTGTCCTCAAAATGCTGCAAGGGAGAATTATGTTCAAAATTTGGCTGAGGAGAACTTTCATCAATATTTTGCTGAGAATAAGATGGAGTACGCTCATTGTCCGATTGGGAGTGAAAGGAGTCAGGTTCACTAACTGACTGAAATGGACTATGGTCAGTTGGAGACTGTTCAGATGTCTCCTCACCCAAATCAATGAAATGAGAACCTTTAATTTGTGTTTTTCTCAGTTTTCCCTTAAGCCTGCTGCTTCTCCTCACATGCTGTGGTACACTACCCTTTTGTTCTTGTTTTCCTGTTTTTGCCTTCTTGGATAGAGATGACTGTTTTTGAAGAAAAATTAATCTCTCAGATAGAATTTGGTGATCTTCTTTTTCAGAAGAAGAAGTTTTATGGACAGCCTCAACAATTTCTTTCCCTTTTGATATTTTTGGCTTCTTAGTTTTGATTTCCTTCTTCTTCCTTTTTACCAATCTCTCTTCTCTATCATTTTTCTTCATAGTATTAGTAGAAGTATCTTGGATTTCATCTACTGTTCTTTTCCTTCTACTTCTTTTTGCTGTGCTAGCTGCGGGAACTTCCTGTGTAGGAGCATCTTGGGTTTCAACATCCATTTTCTTTCTTCTACTCCTTCTAATTGGATTACCTTCAGGAATTTCCTGAGGTTCTTCAAAGAAGTTTCTAACTAGAAATTGTTCCCATGTATCTTTTCTTTCTTTTAGCTCCTTTTCAATCAAAATTTTTATAAGCCCATGATGATATAAATGAGGCTCTACATCTCCTAGGTGTTTTTGCACAGTCACAGCCATTTTCTTCAAGCTATTGAATAGGAAATAAGGAAGATCGAGAGTTTGGTTTTCAAGGAAATTCATCAATATCCTAGTATGATACATGTACATAGAGCCAAAGCGGCCTTCACATGTGATAAATTTCTGAACAATGAGCAATAAAGTGGCCCATTCATCTTTTATTGCATGCACAGGGATTCCTCTTTTGAAAACAGTGATATCCATACCTTGATTTCGGAGGATTGTTCTCCATGCCTCATCACTGATACTTTTGTTTTTGAACCAACGTTATCCTTCCTGAAGAAGCTCTGTGGCTGCTGCTATTGATGCTTCATTAACCAAAAACTTGAGGTCTCCCACTTCTGCTTCCGAGCCATCAAATGATCTTGCAAACGCTTTGGTAACTTCTCTGTGGTAACCCCGGAATTTCTGAATAAAACACAGCCATTTAGCTTTTCTCAACATCTCTTTTGCTTGTGGAAATCCTTCTATGAACTTCGGTCCTTCCGGCTCTGCCCTTAATAATTTTCCCATTTTACTTCTCTGTGCTTCACGGCTTGCCTCTGTGAGGGTTTTAAGCGGAAATGGAACGATGGAATACACGGAGTCGAGCACAATGCTGTGGGGACGTTATCACAAAACGGAAATGAGCAGCATACACAGAATGGAATAAGACTGTGGGTGAATATACGGGAATGAGAGTGAACAAAAGGAACGGAATGGAGTGAAACAGGGAATGAGAATGAGTAGAGTGAGGTTTTGTAAACACGGCAGAGACACGACAAAGAGGTTAACAAAGCATAATGCATTCGGCCGCATTTGAATTTTTGGTGGCTGTGTCATAAATATGAACACGTTTCAATCAATGATTATGAAGTTATGCGGCTTGTAAGAGTCCTTTGTCAACTCAAATACGTATCATTATCTACGGTGGGCTATTTGAACATGAGTAAGAGTCGGAATTTCAATAATGAAACCGTTTGTGAATAAATGCAAGATGATAACATAGAGATCGTGGAAGGTTACGGACTGTCAATATAATCATTGCGCATTATGGGTAGAGCTCATAGTTTAAAATTACATAAAAATGTGTTTTTTTATACTATTTGAAATAAACTTTATTCATACCTTTGGAATCCTTGCTTTTGCCCTTGGTCTTCAACTGATTGATCTTCATTAGTGTCTTAAATGTTCCATTGATCCTCTCCTGCATTTTATTTCATGATTTTATGAAAACAACAACTAACTGTACATTCTTTTTTTTGAAAACAGAGTAGTAGTAGCTGCGGAATCTGCTCCTGGCTGCGGAAACTGGAGTCAGCTGCGGAAACAGATGTCAGCTGCGGAAACTGACACAGCTATTACTTGGCTGAAATAGAAATGAACGAATGACAAATGACCAGGTGGAAATGGTCATAAAAAGATTTTTATTGATGGAATGGATGAGATGAAGTGGAATGAAGTGAAATGAAATGAAATGAAATGAAATGAAGTGGAATGAAATGGAGTGGGTGGTGAGATGAAATGAAATAAAAGACAGATTTTTTTTTTTGGAAAATATAGAGTGTCAGGTGTCCCTGATTTTCACCCCATATTTTCTGTATAAGACTGCCAATCAATGATTGGTTTTCAGGCTTATACCATTTTTTTTTTTTTTTTTTTTTAACTTGAAAAAAAAACAAAAGCTAGCCTGGTGGAGAAGAAGAATTCTTCTGTACCAGCCTGATTGCAGAACTTTCTTGAAAAAACTTGACAAAATCCTCTTTAGAGAGTGGCTTATGATAAACTTTCAATCTATGGCCATTCACTATAAGAGGAGTTTGAAACTCATCAATGGTCTTGATTCTTACAGCTCCATTGTTAAAGATCTTGTCAATCTCATATGGCCCAAGCCAATGAGTCCGAAATTTCCCTTGAAAATCTTTAAACTTGGAGTCAAATAACAATGCCCAATCTCCTTCTTGAAACTTCTTCTCTTTGATATATTTGTCATGCCATTTAGTTCTTTGATATTGAACTAGATCAGTTCTTAGAATTGCTTCTTGTCCGATCTCATCTAGCTCATTCAACTGCTCCATTCTATGCTTTTGGGCTTCTGATAAGTCCATCCCCAACTGAACTGCTATCTTGAAGGTCTTGACTTGGAACTCAATGGGGAGCAAGACTTCTTTCCCATAAACAAGTTCATAGGGAGAATGTCCTCTTGTATTCCTCCATGTAGTTCTGTAGGCCCACAAGGCTTCTGGAAGCCTTTCTGCCCAATCTCTTCTATGTAGATGAACAGTTTTGGTGATGATACTTTCAAGAACTTTGTTTGTGGACTCCACTTGACCATTTGCTTGTGGATGGTAAGGAGTAGATTTTCCGTGCTTGATTTTGTATTCTTCCATCAACTTCTCCACCAAATTTGATGTGAATTGGCTCCCCTGATCTGTTACAATTTCTCTTGGAACACCAAAGCGAGTAAAAATATCCTCATAAAGAAAATGAACAACTGAATTTTCAGTAGCAGATACCAATGCTTTAGCTTCTACCCATTTAGTAACATAATCAGTGCAAACCAATATATACTTCTTTTGCTTAGATGGTGGATTAATAGGTCCAATGAAATCTAAAGCTCATTTTTCAAAGGGTTCAATGAGTACCTGTGTTTGCAATGGCATTTCATTTGAAAGGGTAGGTTTCCCTACTCTTTGGCAGCTATCACACCTTTTGACATATTGTTTCGCATCTTTGAAGAGAGAAGGCCAATAATATCCCAAGGAAAGGATTTTATAGGCCGTCCTTTTGTCCGCAAAGTGTCCGCCGCATGGTTCATCATGACATGCCTTAAGAATATCAGGCATTTCATCTTCCCTGACACATCTTCTGATCACAAGATCTGGCCCTGTTTTAAACAATTCGTTAGAAATCCATGAATATCTTGAAATCTCCTGAATAATTTTTCGTTTTTCTCTTGGAAATAAATGTGAAGGTAGTTTCCCTGTAACCAAATAGTTAGCAATATCTGCATACCAAGGGGTCTTAATAGTTACTACAAACAAGTATTCATCAGGAAACTTATCTTCTACAGGAGAATCTTCTTTAGTATTCTGAATCCTAGACAAGAAATCAGCTACTGTATTCTGTTTTCCTGGTCTATCCAACACAATAATATTGAATTCTTGCAAAAGTAAAAGCCATCTTGTCACTCTGCCATTAGTAACAGGTTTGTTCATTAAATATCTAATTGCAGAATGGTCAGTATGAATAAAAGTTTCATAGCCCGTTATGTAATGTCTAAACTTATTAATTGCATGAACAACAGCTAAAAACTCTTTTTCAGTCACAGTATAGTTCAACTCTGTGGGAGTCAAATTTTTACTGGTGTAATAAATGGAATAAGGAATTAAATCTTTTTGACCCAACACAGCTCCAAGAGCTGTATCTGAAGCATCTGTAGAAATATGAAAAGGAAGTTTCCAATTTGGTCCTCTCAAGATAGGTGCTTCAGATATTCTTGTTTTCAAAGTTTCAAAAGCGGATTGACAATCAGGATCCCATTTAAATTCACAGTCTTTTGTAAGCAACTTGAAGAGTGGAGATGTTATTTTAGTGAAGTTTTCTATAAATCTTCTATAGTAACCAGTAAATCCTAGAAAACTTCTAACATCTCTTTGACAATTTGGAATAGGAAACTTGGAGATGACTTCAACTTTTGATCTATCAACCTTAATCCCATCTCCCGAAATATGATGTCCTAAAACAATCCCTTCAGTAAACATCATAAGCATTTTTCATGGCTTAATGAAAGGTTTATTTCTTTACATCTTATGAGAACTTTTTCCAAATTTTCTAATGCCTCTTAAAATGAATTACCATAAACCGTAAAATCATCCATATAAACTTCTACACAATCATGGATTAGATCAGAAAAAATTCCTAGTACTGCTCTTTGGAATGTTGCTGGTGCATTACATAACCCAAAAGGAAGCACTCGGTAGGCAAAAGTTCCCCATGGACAAGTAAATGTGGTCTTATCTTGATCTTCAGGTGCTACCCGAATTTGATTATAGCCACTAAAACCATCCAAAAATGAAAAGTACTTTTTACCTGCTAATGTATCTAATACCTGATCAATAAAAGGAAAAGGAAAGTGATCCTTCAAATTTGCTTTGTTCAATTCCCTGTAATCAATGCATACCCTCCATTTACCATTCTTTTTAGGTACTATAACCAAAGGAGAAACCCATCGGCTATCCGAAATTGGATAAATGAAGTTTACATTGAGAAGTTTTTGGAGCTCTTCTTTCACTATCTCCCTAAGATTTGGATTCATCCTTCTTTGAGGTTGTCTGATTGGTCTAATGTTTTCCTCAATATAGATATGATGGATGCAAGTCTTAGGATCAATACCCTTCATGTCAGTATACTCCCATGCAAATGCAGTAGAATGTTTTTGCAAGATTCTGGTTAGTTCTTCTTGTTGTGACTTCTCCAGATGTTTATTGATATTCAATGTCTTTTCTGGAAAAATCTCAAAAATAGAATTACCAAATTCTTCCATAGAGTAAAGAGACATTTTTCTTGATGATAAATATTCTATGTCAGATTCCAACTGAAATTGTGTGGGGTCATATTCTGAAGTTACTTCAAAATTTTCTAATGTGTTCAGAATTTGACTATCCTCACTAATCTCAGAAATGGTAAATACAGGTTGTATAGTGTTCTCATCATCGACCCATTCATTGTCTCCTATTTCTGTAATTGCTCTTGCAGGAGGATACAAATTGAATTTCTTTGTCGAATTACCATTAGGAATGTACATGTCTCCAGATCTACAACTAATAAAAGCATCAGCTGTGGCCAGCCAAGGTCTTCCTAAGATAATTGGATGTCCTCCTAGATTATTCTTGGGAGTCAAAATCATAAAGTCTACTGGATATTCCCAAGAATCTAAGGAGATTGAAATATCTTCTAATACACCATCTGGTTTAATAACCGATCGATCTGCAAGTTGCAATAAGGTAGGTGTAAAAAGAAGGTTAGGAAGTTTTAACTGTTCCATAGTTTGTCTACTCATAATGTTGATAGCAGCCCCTAAGTCAATCAATGTGTTTGGAATTTCTATCCCATTTATATGTGTCTTCACAATTGGACTTCCTGGATCTACATATTTCTGCATGGCAATTTTTCCCATCATAATGTCTGCAATCTTTCCTACCAGGTGGATTCTTCTTGTGTCCTTTAGCTTTCTTCCTGGTCTTTTGAAACTCAACTCCTTTATGGTTTTTGCTAGAATAGGAATTTCTCGAATGGCTTGTAGGAATGGAATCTTGATACAAACATTCTTCAATTCATCTAGAAAGTCATAGTTAGGCAACAAAATTTGTTTTTCCACCCCCTTATCAATTTGTAGTCTTTCCGAAAAAGGAGGTGTAGATGAAGATACATGTTGCTCAACTATAGGAGTTGTGGATGCTAGCTTTTCTTTTTCTTTTTGAATTTTTGAATTTTGAAGAGATTCTTCCTCAGAACCCTTATCGACTTGAAGAGAGTCCTCCTCAGAGGTATCTTGCTCTTGAATGTCTATAGAAGGTTTTTATAAAACTCTACCAGATCTGAGTTGTACATCGTTGAGAGGAACAATCATATAGGTAGGAAATTGTTGTCCTTCTACCATATAAGTAGTTTGAGGATTCTTATTGTTAGGATTTGGCAATGGCTGAGCCGGAAGTTGATTTGTCTTCTGTTGGTATGGGAGCATGAGTTGAGGATTTGTATTTTGTTGAGAAGGTTGATGTTGTGGAAATGGCAATGAAAGTTGTTGTGGATTTTGGCTTGAAAATTGTGGAGCTTGTTGGTTTTGAAAAGATGGAGGATATTGATAAAATTGAGCAAATCTCCCATAAGGATTTTGCATCCCTTGTACCCATGGCTGATATGAATTTTGATGTTGGGGCCAAGGTTGTTGCCAAGGAGTCCAATTTGGTGGGGTTTCAAGATTCATAGGGTTATTAAACCCTTGAGATTGTTGTCCCTGCCAAGGTCTCCTTGCGACAAAACAGAGAGATTCTATTGAATTTGGATCTTCTTGAAAAAAAGCTTTGAGTCCAGGGATTGAAGGACAATCCTTGATTTCATGATTTTCTGAGCAAATCATACATGTTTCTACAACTTTTGCATCCAAGGGACATTCCCTTAAAGCATGTTTCTTTCTACATTTCGGACAAAAGATGGCTAAAGCATCCGTTTCTGCTTTCTGCTTGTTTTGGATTTTAAGGGTGTCTAGTTGTTCACTAAGACCCCCTAAGATATCAGTTTTAAACTCATCAAGCATATTACCAATCTCTGCCCTACTTACTGATCCAGTTGCAGATTTGTTAGCCCTAATAAGAGAAGAATCCCTAGGCCCTTTTCCAGCTTTAGATCTTCCCCTTGAGAATTGGATACATAGTTCTGTTATATCATGAAATGGGAGTTGAGAAATGTCTCCTTTACCCATCATGTTTAAAATGTCTATCCATTCATCTCTAATGGCTTTTAATAGGAGGTCTTTCAAGGTTTCATTATCTAAGTTGCTCATCTTTGCTCTTTTCAAGTTGTATTGAAATCTTTCAATTAAGTCTTCCAAATTTTCATCTTCTTTTTGTATCATTTTGAATACCTCATCCTTGTGATTGGTGGGCATACAATAGTCCAAGTATCTATCCAAAAATGTTTGTTTCATATCATTCCAAGTCCTGATAGATTGAGTGGCTAATCCCATGAACCATTTCAAAGCAGATCCCTTCAAAGTTGAAGGAAAAAGTTTGAGTTTTTGAGAATCTTCCATATAGTTATAAGTTCGGCACACTACTTCAAACTCAAACAGAAATGTTTCAGGATCCTCACTTCGTAATCCATAAAAGTTAGGGAGAACAGATGGTGAAATATTTTTCATTGTTGCATGAGTTTCCTCATCAACTATAGGGAATCCAAGAAAATCGTCCCTATTTCTACCGTTATTTCCTTTACCGTTGTTATCTTCATTATCTCCTCCTCCTCTACCTCCACCTCTATTTATTACTTCCTATGCCATGATAGCTTCTTTAGAGTCCTTATAGTCCTCTAGTTCTTCTACCAAGGAAGGATGAGAGAAAGTCTCTTTGTTGACTAAGTGGGTTTTAGTAGGTGGTGTAGGAGAATCCTCTAATTCAACTGTTCCTTGACTTCCAAAAATCTTAAGGCTAGGGGTAGATGATGGTGAATCTGGTCTATGCCTTGAAGAAGATGGAGTTATGAAAATCGAACTCTTGGCTTTAGCTATAAACCTTCCCCTAAAATCTCTTGCTCTATGCATGTCATTTTTTTATATATATTTTTTAACAAAAGTTGGGCTAATAATTCTCTTTCTGATCTTCCAGATCACACTAGGTGCAAGAAGAGAGCATACTTAAGAAATTACTAAACCAATAAATCTCTTTTCTGATCCTCTAGATCACACTAGGTGCAAGAGGAGAGCATACTTCAAGAAGTTATCAAGTTTTCCCTTCTTTTATGATTTTATGTGTTTTTTTTAAGAAATTGGCTACCTAGTTACACTTCCCCGGCAACGGCGCCAAAATGTTTGGTCAATTTAGTGTGTCCTAAATTGCTGCATTTAATTGTCAATCCGGAAATCGTAAGCTGATGAAGTGCGGCGCACTATATGTGCAAGATAACCTCTTTCTTAACTTTTTGTCGTTTTTGGTCTTTCTAAGGTGAAATGGAAATTCTAAAGTGAAAAGCAAGCTTGGTTTTATTTGTTCAAGGAAGTGATTTCCCCTATAATGATTTACCAATCTTGAAACTTTAAAAGCAAATTGAAATTACAATGTAAAAAGAAAGTAAACGCTGAATAGACTGCACATTTTAATCTAATAAATCAAAACAATGAACTATTGAGCATGAAAACTAAACTATTCTTGTTGCCAACTAAACATAAAAGAAACTATGCTTAAGGAAATTCAAAATTGCAACAAAATAAATCTAAATCAGATTACATCAATTTATCTTCTGATCCTTCATCATTAGTCCAGCTATGATTTTCGGAAGTAATCATAAATAACTTGAGTAACTGATATTTAATTTGCAGAAAGAAAACTAATATCAAACCATACATTCTATTGCGGCAGCCCCCCTCACTCATCGGGGCCCAAATTGTGGGCTGGAGGTAACCGAAGACGCGAAGAGCAGCTTTTTTATATCGACTTGAAAGAAAGGAACGTTAATGATTAAACTACACATTTAATCATGTAGCTCCTCACCATCGGGCCCAAATTCGTGGCTTTGAGGTAAATCAAGACGTTAAGAGTAGCCTTAATATATCTAATTTTGCAAGGAAACTAATACTAAACTACACATTTAACATAAATTTCACCATCGTCCAAATTGTGCTTTCTGAGGTAGTCAAGACACTATGAGTAAAATTTTTAATATGTCTAATTTTAACTACCGAACTGTATACAAAACCGAAGTGCACAAGACAAGACTAAGCTAAACAAAGACTGTGGAAAGAAAACTAGCAGCAGAATAATGTCAGTTTCATATCATTAGCAAACATACTATGAAAATGCCCCGGGCTGTCTACCTAAAACCTGCACAAGAAAACTGATCATTGTTTTAACAATCATAAAAACATAAAAGACAGGAATGCAATGGAAATTACAGAAATGTATGAACAGAAATGAAACAACTATGAAATATGAACATGTAATGGGTTATGATGCAATGACTGCTTAAAGAAATGAAATGAAAAATATAAACATTAATACACAGAACCTCGGCTGAGCAGGGGCCCTCTACGCAGCTTTGGTAACGATCCTCAACGCAAATTAAGTTGAAAACAGAGTTTTTCACATTAAAAAGCAATTCATTACAGACTGGTAGTATTACGGCTCAAGGCAGCATAATCACTACATAACAGAGTACGCACATCAACTCAAATGCCTATATCAACTAACAAATCTCATCAACCTGTACATTCACTAACTCTACGGCGTATAAAACGCTCTTTATAAAGCAATAAAATGTAACTCGTCTCGAAGCTATAGATAGTGCCAGCATGAGATCCCACTAAGGCCACGATATAGGAGTATGGCCATGTTGGAAAACGGATCGTGGAAGCTGGCTATACAGATCAACTCGTAACTTTGCAATATATGTCAATTAACCTCCGTAAGCTTGGAAACGGCCGTATGGATGTTTCTATGCCACGAAACAGAGTCCAGCCGACATAGAACTCCACAGTTGACTTCCACGTGGATGGCTTTGACCGCGGCTTTCCTTGACGAATTTACTTGAACGAATAGGACACGAACCATGTCCTTGTCATTCCTAGCCTGCCCATGTGGCTCGTTTCCTTCGTTGACACCTGTAACATTGATTTCCACAAAATAGCTGCGGAAAGTTGCAGCGGCTGCGGAAAGTGACAAGTTTCCGAAGCTGTATGAACAAAATCTAAATCAAATAGAAAACACACAAACATAATTAAAAACCATGTTAGATACCCTTTTGCACATGATATTGACAATTTTGGAGGTTTAGGTGAGTGAAAGAGATATGGAAAAGTGTATGGAAAAGAGGCAAATTCGGGACTCAACAAGTCCCAAAAAAACAGTTTTTTGGCTGTGTTAATTTATCTAGCTCTACCTTACAAATTTTACATGCTGAGTCGTTGTTTGGGTATATTAATTTTATATAGCCGTCCCTTATTTAAAAAAGAAACTAATCAGAATGATTAATTTGTAATCAATCAAAAGCTGCAGCTTTACTCATATGGCAGAGAAGTACAACACAAGAGGGATCTATCTCCATATAGGCAGCTTCCCTCCCCATAAAGAGATGGGGAGCAATCAAATACAATCCTTTTACATTTCTCCCAGTTTCTTAAAGTGCTTATGGATCAAGTATAATAGTAGGTATAAAGGAGGTTATAGGATATGGATCAAAAGTACATATTGGAGCCATAAGTTTACTTCATTTAGCAAATGTTGTAAATTTTACAAATTGGTTGATGGTGGGTTTCATCTTCAACTTTATGATCTACAGAGTGGTGACATAGTCATATCATATGACATGTTATATGCAGAATTGGACACAGGTTGAGGGGTGTGGGATGTGTTTGCAAATGATTCTTGATCAAAGTATTGTTAATAGAGTAAAAATTGAAAATTGGAAAAATTATATCAATTATAACTGAATTGAACAAAGGGAGAACTAGACAACAGGTGAAGAGTCTTGCTTGTTTAAAGGGTAGTTGCCAGATTTGAAGGAGGAAAGTCAGCAGTCAAGTAAAACAGATTTAGAATTCCAAGGCAGTCAATCAAAAATCAATCAAGTCTAGATCTCTAGCGGTCCAACAAGCTAGTTCCAAGCCTTGAGACATTTATTTTGACATTCACCCATCATGTGGAAAATTATGAATAAGTAGTTCCAACATTTTCAGAATTTTTCCAGTCGGTTGAGGTTGTGAGATTTTTTCTTCTTACATATTTGAGACTCCTACAACATGAAATCAACTGGACCTAGATGTATCAATCATGGGAGCTTTTGATTCTTTTATTGTACAATTTGTATTTTCTTCTTAATCATCAATAGCCTAAATTGAGATTGATCCTCTTCATTGCTTTGTTCCTTGTTCCGCTAAGATTTATTAGGAGCAGAATGAGCATCCTGCTAGCAATTGGTCTTGCTTCTACTAAATATGGTTTAAACTTTATTCTCATTGGTCTTTGAAGCAAAGCTCCAAAAGAATTGGTT
Organism: Pinus albicaulis; assembly: GCA_034641835.2. Taxonomy (NCBI): domain Eukaryota; kingdom Viridiplantae; phylum Streptophyta; class Pinopsida; order Pinales; family Pinaceae; genus Pinus; species Pinus albicaulis. The sequence goes on from CM076574.1 coordinate 1,372,362,715, forward strand.
CTAGATGAAGTGAAACTGCTACTTACAACAGTTCATGGAAAAACTACAACAAGCACATTAAGGAATGAGGAATGTAAGGAGTTATTGGGATCTATTTTCATAATGAACCTATGTTAATATAGGAGAATACCAAGAAATAGATGCTGATGCAGAATTATGTGATTTTTCTTCTTTGGAGAACTTGGAAGTTGTAGAAAATGATAAGATGATGACTGAAATTCGAGATATTTCAAGATTGCACAAGATTTATTCTTCTTTGTAGAGACTCAGCCTACCTGTATTTAGGATTAGGAGCTTGAAAAAGTAAGGAAAATTATCTGAAATGCAGAATTGATTTATGAAGATATGGCCTTACAAAGTGAGCATGAAAAACTTGATTTCCTTGCATAAAAATCATCATCTGATGGAAATTTGCCACATGTTTTAGGAATGTACAGGGGTGATGGCACAAAAGGAAGCTTCTTTTTTATTGTATGAAGGAATGTGTATGTTCACAGTATAATAGTATAGGTATAAAGGAGGTTATAGGATATGGATAAAAAGTACATATTGGAGCCACAAGTTTACTTCCTTTAGCAAATGTTGTATATTTTACAAATTGGTTGATGGTGGGTTTCATTTTCAACTTTATGATCTACAGAGTGGTGACATAGTCATATCATATGACATGTTATATGCCTTATTGGACACAGTTTGAGGGGTGTGGGATGTGTTTGCAAATGATTCTTGATCAAAGTATTGTCAATAGAGTAAAAATTGAAAATTGAAAAAATTATATCAATTATAACTGAATTGAACAAAGGGACAACTAGACAACAGGTGAAAAGTCCTTCATGTTTAAAGGGTAGTTGCCAGATTTGAAGGAGGAAAGTCAGCATTCAAGTAAAACAGATTTAGAATTCCAAGGCAGTCAATCGGAAATCAATCAAATCTAGATCTCTAGCAGTCCAACAAGCTAGTTCCAAGCCTTGAGACATTTATTTTGACATTCACCCATCATGTGGAAAATTATGAATAAGTAGTTCCAACATTTCCAGAATTTTTCCAGTTGTTTGAGATTGTGAGATTTTTTCTTCTTACATCTTTGAGACTCCTACAGCATGAAATCAACTAGACCTAGACGTATCAATCATGGGAGCTTTTGATTCTTTGATTGTAAAAATTGTATTTTCTTCTTAATCATCACTAGCCTAAATTGAGATTGATCCTCTTCATTGCTTTGTTCCTTGTTCCCCTAAGATTGATTAAGAGCAGAATGAGCATCCTGCTAGCAATTGGTCTTGCTTCTACTAAATATAGTTTAAACTTTATTCTCATTGGTCTTCGAAGCAAAGCTCCAAAATAATTGGTTCTAGATGAAGTGAAACTGCTACTTACAAAAGTTCATGGAAAAAATACAACAAGCACATAAGGAACGAGGAATGTAAGGAGTTATTGGGATCTATTTTCATAATAAACCTATGTTAATATAGGAGAATACCAAGAACTAGATGTTGATATAGAATTACGTGATTTTTCTTCTTTTGAGAACTTGGAATTTGTAGAAAATGATAATATGATGAGTGAAATTCGAGATATTTCAAGATTGCACAAGATTTATTCTTCTTTGTAGAGACTCAGCTTACCTATATTTAGGATTAGGAGCTTGAAAAAGTAAGGAAAATTATCTGCAATGCAGAATTGATTTATGAAGATATAGCCTTACAAAGTGAGCATGAAAAACCTGATTTCCTTGTATAAAAATCATCATCTGATGGAAATTTGCCACATGTTTTAGGAATGTACAGGGGTGGCACAAAAGGAAGCTTCCTTTTTATTGTATGAAGGAATGTGTATGTTCACAGTATAATAGTAGGTATAAAGGAGGTTATAGGATATGGATCAAAAGTACATATTGGAGCCACAAGTTAACTTCCTTTAGCAAATGTTGTATATTTTACAAATTGGTTGATGGTGGGTTTCATTTTCAACTTTATGATCTACAGAGTGGTGACATAGTCATATCATATGACATGTTATATGTAGAATTAGACACAGGTTGAGGGGTGTGGGATGTGTTTGCAAATGATTCTTGATCAAAGTATTTTCAATAGAGTAAAAATTGAAAATTGAAAAAATTATATCAATTATAACTGAATTGAACAAAGGGACAACTAGACAACAGGTGAAAAGTCTTGCTTGCTTAAACGGTAGTTTACAGATTTGAAGGAGGAAAGTCAGCAGTCAAGTAAAACAGATTTAGAATTCCAGGGCAGTCAATCAAAAATCAATCAAATCTAGATCTCTAGAAGTCCAACAAGCTAGTTCCAAGCCTTGAGACATTTATTTTGTCATTCACCCATCATGTGGAAAATTATGAATAAGTAGTTCCAACATTTTCAGATTTTTTCTAGTCAGTTGAGATTGTGAGATTTTTTCTTCTTACATCTTTGAGACTCCTACAACATGAAATCAACTAGACCTAGATGTATCAATCATGGGAGCTTTTGATTCTTTTATTGTACAATTTGTATTTTCTTCTTAATCATCACTAGCCTAAATTGAGATTGATCCTCTTCATTGCTTTGTTCCTTGTTCCCCTAAGATTGATTAGGAGCAGAATGAGCATCCTACTAGCAATTGGTCTTGCTTCTACTAAATATGGTTTAAACTTTATTCTCATTGGTTTTCGAAGCAAAGCTCCAAAATAATTGGTTCTAGATGAAGTGAAACTGCTACTTACAATAGTTCATGGAAGAACTACAACAAGCACATTAAGAAACGAGGAATGTATGGAGTTATTGGGATCTATTTTCATAATAAACCTATGTTAATATAGGAGAATACCAAGAGCTAGATGTTGATGCAAAATTACGTGATTTTTATTCTTTTGAGAACTTGGAAGTTGTAGAAAATGATAAGATGATGAGTGAAATTCGAGATATTTCAATATTGCACAAGATTTATTCTTCCTTAATTGGTTTTGTAGAGACTCAGCCTACCTGTATTAAGGATTAGGAGCTTGAAAAAGTAAGGAAAATTATCTGCAATGCAGAATTGATTTATGAAGATATAGCCTTACAAAGTGAGCATGAAAAACCTGATTTCCTTGTATAAAAATCATCATCTGATGGAAATTTGCCACATGTTTTAGGAATGTACAGGGGTGATGGCACAAAAGGAAGCTTCTTTTTTATTGTATGAAGGAATGTGTATGTTCACAGTATAATAGTAGGTATAAATGAGGTTATAGGATATGGATCAAAAGTACATATTGGAGCCACAAGTTTACTTCCTTTATCAAATGTTGTATATTTTACAAATTGGTTGATGGAGGGTTTCATTTTCAACTTTATGATCTACAGAGTGGTGACATAGTCATATCATATGACATGTTATATGCAGAATTGGACACAGGTTGAGGGGTGCGGGATGTGTTTGCAAATGATTCTTGATCAAAGTATTGTCAATAGAGTAAAAATTGAAAATTGAAAAAATTATATCAATTATAACTGAATGGAACAAAGGGACAACTGGAAAATAGGTGAAAAGTCCTGCTTGTTTAAAGGGTAGTTGCTAGATTTGAAGGAGGAAAGTCAGCAGTCAAGTAAAACAGATTTAGAATTCCAAGGCAGTCAATCGGAAATCAATCAAATCTAGATCTCTAGCAGTCCAACAAGCTAGTTCCAAGCCTTGAGACATTTATTTTGACATTCACCCATCATGTGGAAAATTATGAATAAGTAGTTCCAACATTTCCAGATTTTTTCCAGTTGGTTGAGATTGTGAGATTTTTTCTTCTTACATCTTTGAGACTCCTACAGCATGAAATCAAATGGACCTAGATGTATCAATCATGGGAGCTTTTGATTATTTGATTGAAAAATTATATTTTCTTCTTAATCATCACTAGCCTAAATTGAGATTGATCCTCTTCATTGCTTTGTTCCTTGTTCCCCTAAGATTGATTAGGAGCAGAATGAGCATCCTGCTAGCAATTGGTCTTGCTTCTACTAAATATGGTTTAAACTTTATTCTCATTGGTCTTCAAAGCAAAGCTCCAAAAGAATTGGTTCTAGATGAAGTGAAACTGCTACTTACAACAGTTCATGGAAAAACTACAACAAGCACATTAAGGAACGAGGAATGTAAGGAGTTATTGGGATCTATTTTCATAATAAACATATGTTAATATAGGAGAATACCAAGAACTAGATGTTGATGCAGAATTACGTGATTTTTCTTCTTTTGAGAACTTGGAAGTTGTAGAAAATGATAAGATGATGACTGAAATTCGAGATATTTCAAGATTGCACAAGATTTATTCTTCCTTAATTGGTTTTGTAGAGACTCAGCCTACCTGTATTAAGGATTAGGAGCTTGAAAAATTAAGGAAAATGATCTGCAATGCAGAATTGATTTATGAAGATATAGCCTTACAAAGTGAATATGAAAAACCTGATTTCCTTGTATAAAAATCATCATCTGATGGAAATTTGCCACATGTTTTAGGAATGTACAGAGGTATTTATAAGAAAAAATTAAAATCCAACCAAGTGAGAAGAGGAAGCTAGAACCCTGGAATTCTCTTTTTTATAGGAGAACAACACAGTAGTATAATAGCCCCAGATGAAAGAATTAGAAAACTGTGGATGGATTGTCTTAATGAGAAAAAGGAAAAAGGAAAGATTGAAGGAAGTAAAAAAGAACAAACGACAATTAACACTTCACCACAAGATAAAACTGTAATTTATGGTTTCTACACCACGACCACACACATCCCATTAGATATCATGGTTCATTTGGCCATACAAAACCTAACCTAGCATGACACTCAGGACCTCCTCTTCATCCTAACGATGTCTCATAGTGTACTGAGGTACCCCATTTTGAATCCCTTGTTATGGACTAGATGTGCAATTGTGGTTTCCCATTTGATGTCTACCTTATATTACTTGTCCATAATAAGGTCCATTTGATGTCTACCATTATATTACTTTGCTAGGTTCCCTGTTATATTACAACATTGTCATCTAAGTTACTGTTATAGGGGTATGAGCCAGAGTGTCACTGACATATAAATCACTGCCATATGCATCAAACTCTGTCATACAAGATTGCTGCTAGTTCACAGGTCACTGTCATTATCATCCATAGAGGACTCTACCATATATATGTACTTCCATATCAATGTCGTTGGCATATACAGGTTAAGGTTATATGAACACAGTCATGCCTTACAGATATATAGGTCACAATCATGCAAGCTCACTGTCATAAGGATTATGACTGCCCAAACTTCACTATTAAATATCACAGTCAACAATTATCATTGCCACTTCCATTGTAAATTGAAAATTCTAGCTAGCAAGGTCACTATTCAAATGCATCATATATATGTCATATATCAAGGTTTCAGTGAGAGAACTTCAAGCCTACAATCCACTGCAATTGCTAGCAAATTTATGTGCAATTGTGGCAAAGAATGGACCAAGTAATGCCAAAGATGAAAAGTCTTGGTTAAATTTCTAAATGTAGAATCTGCTTACCAAGCCATGGGGTCTAGGAATCACTATAAACAACCAAGCAGAATCATTCATGCTTCTGTGAGGTGTCCTTCTGTCTGCGAAAAGAAACATACAAGATCACATTATCAATGGTGACCCTACCATTCTTTTGCGCCACCTAATCAATGGCTCTCCTTTGTCTGACATCAAACTCCAAGCTATTGTAAAAAGGATCTATCATATGCTCGGAAGCCTTCACTCCAAATTATTTCCTTTCCATGGGAACAACAACAAGAAGGTGAACCACCTTGCGAACGTGGGGGTCCATCTAGCAAAAGGAAACCTTAAAGTGGATGGGGTTCTAAGCTTATCATATATCATCATGAGTGCCAAGAAAGACTATTGTTTATATTTTCTTGTCCAAAAGTTGTATCCATAACATGCCATATTTTTTTTCTTAATATTTGACTTGTTCTTAATATTTTTTTCAGAGGCTTCCAGAGATAGGGAGGGAAAATTAGGAGACATCAACAGACAAAGTCTGTTGTCATTGTTTTATGAAAGCAGTAAATATTGTTCAATTGATACCTGTCTGTTGTGCTGTGCAAACACTGACTTCCATGAAACAGATGGAATGCGAAGAGTTGACTGCAAAAGTTGAGGCACTGGCTTCTAAGAACATGACACTTAGAAATTAAATAAATCTTATAGCAGAGGAATCTGAAAAGCTTGCTTCTGAGAATGAATCACTACAGGTAACATATCTTTCATGGTAGCGCAGACAAATCAGTGTGGTTTATTGGCCTTAGGATTTGAAACTTTTTTTACATTGTTGGATTATGTGAAACAGGTAATGTTGAGGAATTTGCAAGGAGAGGATAGAGTAGGAGATTCAGAAATATATGGTCCTAGAGAGACACAGTCACAATTTATGCATCAAGGAGGAAATGGCTATCCTCAAGTTCTATCTAAAATAAGCAATTTGAGTTCTAGCCAAAGAGATGAGCATAGGGAGAGTGAGATGAGTGATTCAACTGGTAAATGTCATGCAGTATTGGAAGCAAATGTTCGATCTGATTGAGTGGTTGTAGGTTAAAGAGAGATCCTAATTTGTAGGTTATGTTGGATGACAGTTTGTGTATACCAAACCGTTTTGTTAGTTTTGAGCTATCCCCATATCTCTGTAACTGCTTCACATGAACTTTCTTCTAGAGTAGGAACTAATAACCAGGAAAAAGATAATAATGAATGGCTGCATAGAAAGTACTTCATCCAGATATACGATGACGAGCATTCTTCTGGTAAATAAATTGGCCCACCTTGGATTTGAATTAGGTCCAAGCATGGGAATCATCAGGTTAATTGTAACTTGATTTAACTTTAACTTCAGGGTCGTATAATTTATGCATTGCCCCCAAAACTTGCTGTAAAATAGAATTGGGTTTGAAGGATTCTTGTACCTAAACAAGCTCCTCTTAAAGAGTAGCATGTTCCATATTTATTTTATATTCAATGAGTAGTATTTTACATGATGCTTCTGTTATGAGTTGATAAATTTTCATTGCCTAGTATTTTTAAATTTTGTGTTGCAAGAAGATTTTTTGTACCCAGTTATTTTACTAATATTAGTTGTGCATGGATTAAGCTGTTGGAATAACGAGGGCACTCAGTACTGAATGTGATTATGTTTTGAATCAATGGTTTGCTCGGATATCATAGTTAACATCGTGTTTCATGCATTATTTGTTTAAAGCATGCAGATGCAAATGTTTGGGATCATGTATCACCAAATATCACCAAGAATATGCTTAACTGACATGTCTAGTGATTTGTAATCCTAGTCTGTTACGAGGCAAACCCAAAATGCGCTATTATAATTGAAGGAAACTCAGAATAACAATCCCAATATCTAGAGAGATCTAAAATCTGAAACTAGGGCAGAGTACTGAACAATTAGCCACAGCATTAACAACATTAACAAAAGCAAATTTATCAATCTGAAACTAGTAGGGCAGAGTACTGAACAATTAGCCACAGCATTAAATCAACATTAACAAAAGCAAATTCATTAGTCTGAATGTGGATCAGTGCATAAACTCAAAAAATAAACACATCCCACACTGTCACATGCAGCAAGCATTGATATCTGTGTGATACCCCTTCTCTGCTTTAATAAATCCAAAGTGTCATGACTGGAAGTGGAATCTAAATTTATACAAGTGTAAAACCAAGTGGAATCTAAATGTATACAAGTGTAATAAATCTGTAAAAGAGGTGCAGATCATGAAATGTAAGGCTAGTGCCTATTATTACTCTTTACCATGGGATAAACCAATTGCAGGGTATGTTCGTGGATGTACCTCTTCGGTTTTCTGCATTCTTCAGCGGAATTAACGTAGCTATTATTATCCTCAGCTTATTATCCCTCAGCTGGTATTGGCTATGAAGAGATCTCGGTTCATAAATCTTCCTCCAGCCAAAAACTAGATTTAGCGTGCCAGGCATCACAGTACCCGAACTTCTGCAAGTCATCTCTGCAGAGCAATGCCAATATTAGTGAGAAGGCAGAACCAGTGGATATCATTGTTACAGCCATAGTTGTGTCAACGCAAGTAACCGCGCAAAGTTATATTACCTCAAAGCAGCTGCTCTCTAAATCAAAGGACGCGAACTTAACGGTTGCAGACTGCCATACAAAAACCTCTTCAGCGGAATTAGCACCAAACAAGTGGAGCGGGAAAATAAATTTGAATAGTTCGATTCAGATTTTAGAGTAGCCACCAAATAAAATTTCCATGTGTTTTCCCTTAACGTTGTAAGACCAAAGTTTTGGCTCCTAAAAGTCGTAAGACCGACACTTGGCCCTAAATGATGAAAGATCGACGGTATCCCCAAACCTCGCAAGACTGACGTATGTCTCCTAAACGTCGGTATTCTGACAGTTTCACCCTTAACATCGCAAGACCGACAGTATCCCTAAACGTCGCAAGACCGATGGATGTCTCCTATACGTCGCAAGAGCAACGTATGTCTCCTAAATTTCAGTATTCCAACTATTTTTCCTGAAACATCGGTATTCCGACGATTGTCCTAAACATCGTTGTTATGACGATACTCCAAAAACATCGCTAGAGCGACACTTGTTGGCGGGATTTTAAAAAATGAGAAAAATTGGGGAAATTTCCAACAATACGTCAAAAGTGTCGGAATTTTGACCATATGTACTAGTGACTGTACAATCAACATTGTCTTAACTATCATTGACACTTCACTATCACTATATGTCATTGTGTTGAATCTAATACATCATCCCATCATAGATTATAGATAGATAGAGGTAATTACAATCACCTTCCTGATTCATTGTCTTGCCAATGTTTTTCCGTTACTGTCAACCAATTGTCAATTTCAAGGATTCATTGCACCAACTTGAAATATATATACAAGGTCAGCTAATTAAGCTTTTTCCCATATTCAATGGTGATGAAATTGTTTCACATATTCAAAACATCTTCAAATACTGAATTTTATTACTATTCAAATCCTTGATTTTGGATTAGGTCTGAAACTCTTTAAGGTATCTCAAAATGTCTTCTCCAAAGTGTGTCACAACAAAAACACTATCAGATCATTGTCTTACATAAGAATATTTTTATTGCTATGTCACATATCTACTCAAGCCTAGAAGGTATCTTGGTGTGAGGGATTCTGACATCAACATATGTAGTTGTCAAGTATAGTCTTTTTTGCTTATTAAGATCAAGACTACCATCAATCCAAAACCTTGCAAGGCCTTTTATATGCTACTTCTGTCTAATATAGATAAAAGGCTTGCAGCGTGAGAACTATGAATAGTAGTCCTCTGTCTATTCATAATTCTACATACGAAGGAAGCCTTTGACAAAATTATTATATTCCCAATAATGACGCTATATTGAAGCCAACTTAAGCACAAAATTCTGCTTGAATACCTTGCATATTGCAGATTTTTAATGTTTCAGAAACTGTAATACGTATGAATATACCTTGAAATATTTAGATTCAAAATCCAGAATTCTGAATCAATTGTTTAAATTATTCATCTTTATAATGGTGTTGGGCCGTAGATGACTGAATTGATGACCAACAAAGTGCAAAATAATCGCGATCTAAAAGGGTCTGCAGACATATCAGTAAAACAGTTATCCACAAATCTGAAATAGGTAATATGCCCTTGCCCTAACCAGAGATGACTGAAATGCTTCAAGGAGCTTGAAACAATATTTTGGGGAATGTTCAAATAGTCCGCAAGATAAAAGGATCATTGGTGTAAGTTTTAAATACAAGCCAATATAAAAGGAACTTCAAGACTTTCACATCTTAAAAACTCATCCTTGTTGATTGATTTGTAGCCCCAAGTGGATTGAAATAGCTCCTCACTTCATAAGATAGAAAATATGCCGAAATTCAAGGATTAGAGTGATATTCCACAAAGATGAGGGCTTATACTACAATTCTGGAAATGTCATCAACTGTTCATGCAATTTCTTTTAGAGCCAAACTGTCAGTGAAATGTGATACCACCAAAATTTTCATGCTTAGTAATAAAGTCCTAATGAGGGCTGAAATTATATAAAGAAAAACTTTTCAAACAAGCCTGAATGGATCGTTAACAACCCTTACTATTCATCGATTTATATTAATCACAGAGACAAGGGTGTTGCTCAGAAATTATGCTGCAGGGAGTTATTTGAATTTGCATGGACGAGCCTTTTATATCACTCTTGCTAGTTTCTATAGCCCTAGTTCTTACGCACTATTCAATAATGAACATATTGGTAGCAGAGGAAATCCTTGTCTAAAAGACGATATCCTTAAGGGGACGAAAGTCTACTCCTCAGAATTATGAAACCAAACCAAATACTAAAAAATACATAGGAAATGGACGCAGAGATAAAGAATTTGCTTCAAAAATATTAAAGAGGTTGTTAATGCTTGAAACTTACACAGATCAAGACCCTTCCTACCGTAGATGGAAGAAGAAATTATTGCATGTGCAGAGAGAGACCAAATTGTTTCCATGTTGTTGACTGATAGCTTTCCCTCGAGCCTAATATATTTCTCTCTGACTTGGGCTTGCCCTCACCTGTGCTTCGATACCATGTTAATTTTAACATGTTCTTTGCATAGTATAATTAGATCCATATGAGCCCAATTATCTATCCATAATTGAACCAAGCAAGTGAAGTAAACTAGGCTTATCGAATGAACCAGGAAGATGTCCATGGCAATGTAGACTAACCCATAATTCTTCGTACGAAGAAGGGCAAGGAAGGGTAAGTTAACTTCTAAATTTTAAGAAAGGCCTCAACTCCTGCAAGTGATGAAGAACCCCAGTCAAACTTGTTGATGTTCTGCCCTAGTATCACTTCGATGCTCTAATTTTGTTACGAACCCATGTTTTCATTGTTGTTTGAAAGATCTTATGACGTTTACATCATTGCAGTTTATCCATTTTTTCTTTCACTCGTTGGCAACCCAAAAGGGATTGATTTAAAGTAAATGAAACCAACCACTACAATTATGATTTCCCTCGTAATGGTGTTGGTGACCGAAAGTGTTTAATTCGTAAGAAATAAAACCAAATACTAGCATTAAGGCTTAACTCGCAGCGGTGCCGATGACCAGATTTGTCTTTACTATGGAAAATGAAACCAGCCACTACAATGGACAAAGATAAAGTTGAACACTGAAAAGGGAAGGTTGGCTTGGACAAAGATGAAGTTGAACACTGAAAAAAGAAGGTTGGCTTGGACAAAGATGAAGTTGAACACTGAAAATAGAAGGTTGGCTTGGGAGATTATACCTATTGCTTACAAAGTTTATATAATCATGGTCTATCAATTTAAATTTTGCTCACAACAATGCTCATGACCCTAGAATTGAACTCAATACCAACAACATGGTGGATATAGGTTTTAAACAAGAATGCAAGACCAGGGCATTGGGAAAGATTCACATGTCATTGGTATGAATTCAACTTATACGGAATTGTAGCGAGGCACTGGCATTGCAGGATCCCACTTAAAACCAGGTAAAGGTGGGAAATGAAACAAACCACTAAAATTGGTGACAACTAATTTTAACTTCGACAAAAGAAAATGGTGAGCATATCCTTAATCCTCCATTTAATTTTGAAGGAAAGCTAAATTCCTTGATAACTAATTAGAGGCAGTCTGTCAATGGCTACAGTGATGGATAATAAATCAAGTATCCAATTCGTAGTGTGAAAGTATTAACAAGTGAAGGTTAAGAAATTACATGTTTTCAAAAGAAGGCCATATTTCAGACATGAATTGTTGGGGAGTGCAAGGAAGCCGGTATTCCTCTGTAATTAGAGCCGCTGCTTCTAGTGGGGCTTTGCCCAAGCGCTTCTCATCTCCTCTGCCATCCCACTTCTTGCCATACTTGGCCAAAAACTCCTTCAAAACTTCATCCACAACGTTTTCTGTGTCAAGCAGTGTGCCGACGGTAAACTCGGGGATCAAAGTGTTAAAAGAAGAAAAAAAACAGTGTACTAAATATTTAGTATAAACAAAAATCTTTAGTGACTTTACATAATCAAATATCAATGGAATTCTACCCTAAGTTCTTTTCAAAATAGATTCACAGAGTTGCGACTTCTTGCAAGAACGAAATTTAGCTCTTCAAAACATTACACACGCTATATTCTTGAATTTTCAATGATCAAGAAATAAAGCCTATGAATTCCTCAATTTTGACAGTGAAATTGCACCAAAACTTACACAAATTTCAATGATCAAGAAGTAAAGCCTAAGAATTTTTCAATTTTGACAGTGGAATTGCACCAAAACTTACACAAATTCCTTTGAATTTGACAGTGAAATTTGCGGCAAAGACTCATGCGAATAGTTGTGTGCCTGTAAACTCATCTTTACTATGTGTTTCCTGTTGTTTTGGCAGAGAGGAACTTAATCCTTTAGCTTCGTAGCAGTACTCACTCCGCCTTACGCTTAGCCCTTTGTACTCTTTATCTTTTCATTCTTCAACTATGGTGTAGTTGCCTTCGGAGAAGTTCATAAGGAAGCAATCATTCATGGAGTTGCTAATGGAGAAATTCTTAAGGAATAACGCTGGTCTTTTCACGAGAAATTCTCGATGGGCTGAGCGAGCGCTGAGAGCGCTGTGAGGTTGCGTTTGCTGCAGTGGAGCAGCCTGATCAAGCTAGGGTTTGCTCCCATGGAGGTGTCAGGCACGCCCCAAGCACCTCCCCCTCCCCCTCCTCTGCCATCATCCGTTGATGCCTTCAACCTGCTCCTCGCTAGATTGTCGCAGAAGAAAAAGAGTGAAGCAGCCAAGTTCATTAAGAAGCTAGAGGATATTCCTGAAATTTCCCTGCCTCTAGAGACTCCAATCCAAGTAGCCCTATCCTTGGTTGAGCGTGCCCTCCTTGGCCAGTTCACCAAACTCTAGCCTTCTCCTAAATCCACTGAAAATTGGGTCAACAAGAACTGGGCGCCCTTGATTAAGAACAGCGTCACATCTTACTTTTTTGGACGAGGGTTCTTCCTCTTTGAACTCTCCTCAAAAGACGATAAGAATCCAATTTTCCAGAATGGCCCCTACTTCATGGGCCCCCAAGGTCTTTATCTTAATAACTAGACATCGGATTTCGACCCTGCAGTCGATGTTCCCACGGTAGTCTCGATGTGGGTTAGGCTTCCAAACCTTCCAGTTCACTGTTGGAACTGGGACTCTTTGAAGCACATCAGCAATGCCCTTGGGAAATTCATAGACCAGGCAAACAACAAAGATCAATATGACTATGCCAGAATCCGCATAGAAGTAGATCTAGAGGTGGTTCTCCCAGAAGCCATCAAAATCAATGTCGATAGCTAGATTCATGTGCAAAACCTAGATTATGAGCAGTTTCCCTTCAAATGCTGGAAATGCCACGTCTATGGCCACTTCGCTAGAGGATTCCCATCCAATGTTGAGTCAGAAAAAGGTAATGAGGAGGGTTGGAATCAGGTTAAGCGTTCCAATACTTCTCACAAATCTCACAAGCTAGGGGGTCCAAATGGTAAAGGCCCCCAACAAGCCCCTGCTCAGCATCCCCCTCCCAGAATGGAGCAAGAAAATAAATTCGCTCCGCTAAGCTTGCAAATAGAGGAGACTCAGGAAGTCGAGATTCAAAAAATAGTCTCCTTTGCAAAAGGCACCCCCTCTTCTTCTCCCAAGGGGACAAGTGCTGCAGAGAGCTCTAAAGGAAACACCGTAGAAGTTGAGGATGAAGAGCAAGAATCGGAAGGCTCGGAGGAAGAAGGGGAAATAGTAGGATCCCAAGCCTCGGTGAGGAGATCCACAAGAGGCTGCAAGACAGATCAGGAAAAAAGAGAGAAGGAAACATACAAAGATAAGCTTCAAGGCAGTGATCCAACCCTTGAGAAGCTATTAGAAACAAAACCAAAGATGGTGAGAAACCAGCCCTAAGGCTCCAAGGGAGCCCACCAAAAACATAAATGATGAAGGTCGTCTCCTGGAACTGTAGAAGTATGGTGATCAGAATCAAAGAAGAAGCTATCAAAAGTTTAATAAGGATAGAAGCTCCTGACATACTCCTCATTCAGGAGACCAAAATGGAGGACAGTGTCTTCCTGCATGCAAGTAAGAAACTCCAGAACAAATGTGAAGCGAAAGCAATCTTAGCCTGAGGGGCTTCCGGTGGGCTGGGCACTCTCTGGAACACTATTAAGTTCTCAATTATTTCTGAGACCCCCAACTCTCATTGGTTGTTATTAAAAATGCAGCATTTAGTCACAAAAGAGATCTTTTGTCTCTTCAATGTGTATGTCCCAATTAATGCGGGGAAAAAAAAGGCTTGCTAGGACTCCATAAGAAACCAAGCAGACCTTGTGAATCTAGAAAATACCATCATTGCCGGTGACATCAACCTCACTCTTCTTTCGGTAGATAAGAGAGGAGGCAACATTGTTCAAGATCCGACAAGGGAATGGGCGGAGGACCTAATGCAGGACTGGGATCTGCTGGACATCGAGCCAATCTCCGGTAAGTACACTTGGACTAATAAAGGAGTAGGTCATGGTCATATCGCTGCTAGAATTGACAGATTCTTCATCCAAAGTTCTTTCCTTTTGCTTGGATTAGAGGCTAGAGTTCATATTCTCCCCTGCAGCACCTCTGATCACAAACCCATCAAGCTTGAGCTCTTGGCTCAGCTTGATCTTGGGCCTATTCCATTCAGATTTAGCCCTCTCTAGGCCAAGAAGCCTGACTTCATGCAAATAGTCAAGGACATTTGGATACAGCCTATCAAAGGCTCCCCCTTTTTTGTATGGGAGGAGAAACTCAGAAGAGTGAAAGTGGCTCTGAAAATTTGGGCCAACTCTCTGCCCAAGCCTGCCACTGAAAGGAAAAAAATCCAAAGCATTCTGGATAACCATCATCTCCAGGCTAAAGAAGCTGATATTACAAAAGAGATTCTAGACAAAGAGGCCCATCTCCAGCAAAATTTCCATAAGGCCTACCTAGCTGAAGAAGAATACTGGAGACTTAAGTCTCGTAGTCTTTGGCTTAAAGCAGGGGATATGAATTCCTCTTTTTTTCACAAGCAAGCTGAGGCAAGGAAATGCACCAACTCCATTACTGAAATCAAGGAAGGTCCTATTATTCACAAGGACTTTGTAAACATCAAAAGAGCAGCCTTCCTTCACTTCAAAATCCTGTATAGCGAGGATATGGATCTAGATCAAAACTTTGACATGTTGGACATGGTTCCCCCCTCGATTTCAGCCGATATGAATCACCTTATAGAAGATAAAGTCACTAAGAATGAAGTCAAGGATGCCCTCTTTGTTATGGACCCCGAAAAAGCCCCTGGGCCGGATAGATTCTCAACCAGTTTTCTCCAAATCTGCTGGCCAATTGTGGAAAAAGACCTCTTCAAAATGGTCCTAAAGTCCCAAGCATGCCAGAAAATCGGAGGCAGCACTAACTCTGCTTTCCTTGCCCTCATCCCCAAGGAGAAAGGAGCCAACTCCTTCAACAGGTTTCGCCCGATATCGCTTTGAAACATTGGGTACAAACTGATTTCCAAAGTAATTGCTAACAGATTGAAGCTCATCCTCCCCAAAATCATTCTGGAAAATCAAGGAGGCTTCATTCATGGAAGGCAGATTGTGGACAATTTCTTATTAGTCCAAGAGGTAATCCACTCAAGTCTGCGTCGAAACGAAAAAGGTATGATTGTCAAACTTGATTTAGTAAATGCAATTGATCGAGTTAGGCATAGTTTCTTGCTGAAAGTCTAGCATAAGCTTGGATTTGGAGTGAGCTTTATAAATTGGATCCGGGCCTACATCTAGAAGCCTTGGATTGCCCCTTTAGTGAATGGAAAAGCTGTCGACTTCTTCAAATCCACAAGAGGACTCAGACAGGGGTGCCCCCTCTCACCTCTGCTCTTTGTCCTTCAAGCCTCAGTCCTTAGTTTTTATTTAGACAAGAAGTTGCTGGAACAGGAGATCACTAGGCTTTGCATAGCAAGAGGAGTTAAAAACATCAATCATTCCCTCTTCGCTGTTGACACCCTGCTGCTGGGGACTGCTTCTGTGCCTATGGATTCCAAATTTAAAGGAGTTCTGGATGAGTTTTGTAGGGTTTCGAGCAGCATATTAAACAATGGTAAATGCCACATCTATTGTTTAAACATTTCACCCAGCCTGCTTAACTCCATTTCTAGATGCTTTGGTTTCACTGCCTCCTCTACTTGGACTTCCTTCAAGTACCTGGGACTTCATATTTTCCTCAAAAGAGCCTACAGAAAATACTGGATTCCCCAATTGGAGAAATTCAAGAACAAGCTATAGGCCTGGGGATTCTCCTGGCTCAACATTGCTGGCAAGACTGTTCTCATCAAATCTTTTCTCAACAATCTCCCCTTATTCCAATTCTCTGTTCTCCTTACTCCCACCGGAATTCTCAGAAAGATGGAGGAGATCATTCGCCATTTCTTTTGGAAGGGTGGCAAACAGAACGAGAAAAAGATCCCGCTAGTCAATTGGGAATCCATCTCCAAACCTCTGTTGGAAGGGGGTCTGAATTTAAAAAATCTTTGTAACCAGAATATTGCAATGGGTGCTAAAATAATCTGGAAAATTATAGCTCCTAATCCAGGCTAGGCTCAATTAGCTCTATGGCATAAATATTTCAAAGGCAAGCATTCTCGCTACTTAGATCAACCTCTTCCTCAATCAAATTCGCCTTTCCTGAAACTCTGTGTCAAAGCCTGCCCTCTAATCAAAACTCATGCATATTGGGTTCCCAGCAATGGTAAAAGGATCAACCTGTGGACTAACAAAATCATGAACAACGATCCGTTGGAGGACTGCAGCTCTCTCCAGTCGCTGCGCAAATGGATGAACGAGGCAAGCCTACGCTCTCCGTGGGACATTTCAAATTGGCATGGCTCATGCTAGGCTGGTTGGAAATGCATCCAAATGCATCCAAACACCCTCGGAGCTCCTGCATGACCACGATGTTCTGCTTTCCAAGCTTCACAGTATGGCTCCAACGCTAACTCGAAAAATTGACACTAGAGGATGGGGATCGCAGATTGGAGGTTACACCATGGCACAAGGCTACGCCAAACTGTGTGAGCGTCCTCATGTAGCTCCGAACCCTGCGCCATGGAAAGGGATATGGCACTATCCCTCTTTACTCAAAATTGACCACTTTAGTTGGCTGTTATGCCACTGCAAAATATTGACTGTTGAAAACTTGCAGAAGCAAGGTTTCCATGGCCCTTCAAGGTGTAGCCTGTGCAGGGAAACAGAGGAAAGCGTTACTCATCGAATGCTTGAATGCAAATTCACATTGCAAATTTGGTTCGAGCTGTTGGGTATTTTGAACTCCAACTTCGCTCTTCCAAGATCCATCCCTGAACTGTTCACAAATTGGCTGCATAGTTATCCTGGTCCCCCTCCAAAAAAACAAGGTTATCAAAGCTGCTTGGTCCTCCCTCCCAAAAATAATTTGTTGGCAGATTCGGCTTGAATGAAATAAAAGGATCTTCAGAAATTATAAGCAGGATGCCAAGCTTGTGGGAGTCAAGATAAAATACCAATTAAAATAGTGTCTGAGAGAGAAAAAAGACGATTCAAGATTAAGCCAGCAAGACATAATTTGGGACTCTTCTCTCGACCTTCAATTTCAAAAAGCTGCAAGTATTATCTCTCTCTCCAAATTTTGGCAAATAAGGGCTACAGTAAAGGAGTTTCAGGGCTGGATTGCAAATCAATCAAGACATTCTCTATTATTTGATGGGGCAGCAAAGGGCAATCCAGGAAGGGCTGGAGCAGGAGGTGTCATAATGAAACTAGATGGCATCAGGATTCACAACTTCGCCTAGTGTTTTGGCCTCACTTCCAACATTCAAGCAAAGGCATTGGCTCTTTTTCAAGGCCTTAATTTTCTTAAAAGGCTGAACATCAGGGAGGCTAATGTATTTGGGGACTCTCAGGTTATTATTAACACTATTGTGACAAATTCTCCGCCGTTGGACTTAAGACTTGCAAGGCTGATCTCTAGAATAAAAGATCTGGGAGACTCATTTCAGAATTTGAACTTCTTCCACATGTTGAGAGTCAACAACAAAGACACGGATCTAGAAGCCAACAAAGCAGCCCTCCTTTCTGCTGGAGTCATGCTTAGAGACGGAGAAGAAACATGGGATCCAATTCCTTAAATTAGCTAGCTATCATGTTTTACTGTTTATTATTAAATCAGTTCGTGTGTATCCACAAGCTTGAGAAAATCACTGAAATTGATCTCATAGTCACAACTAAAAAGAGATGTGAGCTAAGCATAAGTGCCATGACCTTTCTGGTTGGTGAGACACTCGGGGATTCAGCCCCACTTTCTGTAATTCGAATTTTGGCATTTAGGCCAAGTATCTAATATTATCCATTAACCGTTTCTGTAAAAAAAAACGCTGGTCTTTTCACAGTGTGGTCAAACAATTACATATAATAGAAAATCAGCTTTTCAAAGAAGCCTTTGTCTTTCAAGAAGTTCAAAGAATTGAATAAAATAGGAGATCGACTCTTTTCATTCTGTGTTCAAAGAATTAAATATAGCAGATCAGCTTTCCAAAGAACCTTCAACTATGGTGTAGTTGCCTTTTCATTCTTTCATGGAGTTTCTTATGGAGAAATTGCCTTTTCCAGCCTGAATTTTTGGGGTTTCATCAAAGATGCACTGCAGAGCGCATAATTTGACTGAATCTTGATGCTAGCCTAAGAAAATTAGATGTGAAGGTCGAGTGTGCTTATCATGATGATGGGGAGATTGACTTGTAGACAAATGATTTTGTTCGTGATTTGGGTGACTTGTAGAGAAATGACGAAATCGACCACGGATATCTGATCTTGGCGAGCTTCAAAGCCAAACATTCCGTGGAGATTGCTGAAATTAAAATGCAAATAGTTGAACTTAATATGGTCAGAATATGGCTCAACGCCTCCAATGTAAGGGTGGTTTGATAGAAAATTCAAAGAATAAAGCGACCCAAACATGGAATGATGTAGAAAACGGAGAATTGGAGAAGAATCTTCCCCAAAGCTACATGTTATGGAAGTTTTTTTAATATATTTCGGGAATTTCGTTCATATTCATTAAAATGCTACTAATTTTTGGACAGAACCCTGTTAGTCATTTTAGCTCCATGTCTAAAGAAGTAATGTTGGAAACATTTTCACCATGCCCATGTTCAAGAATATTGTGGCTAGCGATATCTGAACTAAGTATCAAAAAATGGAAAACAATTTGAAAGTAAAATTTAAATCCATTTCTTACTTGCAAGATCCTTCGGCATTTCAGTGCAAAATGGAAGCATTCTTCGACAGCTACTGATATTTGAGGCTTGCAATAAATTCAACTGCAAACTTGGAGAAATTGTCTACACATCAATGCAAACTCGTTAAAACTCCACTCCAGCAATAATAAAAAAACAAGTGTCCAAAATATTGGTGTTGAAACATTTTACACAGTCCACTATTTCTATGATGGAAAGGGTACTTTCCGAACAAACCCCACCATTCTCTTGAGCTAGAAACTCTAACATAGATCTCATTTTTAGTTTCGCACTATTAATGGTTTCAGAATGTGAAATTTTTGAAACAGCTTTGGAAATGTCAGACAATGACCATGAAGGAGGAGTCAGGCTATTACCATGATCTCTGAATCTGAGAGTAGAGTTTGATAAATCGAAGTGACTTCTTTGTGCTTTCTGCGAGAAAAGAAGGGCACCTATTCATGAGGGGTCCGGTGCCATTTCGGTGGTTTCTCTTATTTCTTTGGCTGAGGATCAGAAAATCTGTCTTTCTTTTGTATCTGCCATTGTTGAGCCTTTGCAAGTGATTTGGCAGCGATTTTTCCCATTTCCCATAGCATCTTGTGAGACCCACTGTGGGTAAGCCTGGTGAATTTTTCCATTGGCGGCAGAAGGCTACGAGCGATTGAATGAATGAAGAGGGTAGTTGTGTGAAGGAGACTACAGATATTGGAGGGGTGGAAAACTTTTGGAGGAAAGTTGGCACCAATTACAATTCAAAAGTTCAATTCTTCTCCACCAATGTTCAAATCGTCCAGCCTCCTACCAACTCCTTTTATAAACCACAATTGCGAAACTGCTCACTTCTCGCTATTTATTTAAAATGAAATTAATGCAGCCATCACAAAGTGGTGTCTACTAATGATATGAGTTGTTTTTAAATTTCTTTTAAAGTAGCCAAACATGTCTTTATAGAGTGGACGAAAGTCAGAAATGTTATATATTGTAAATTCTATATCAGTACACAAGAAAAAAAGCATTTAATATTATATAGCCATGATATATATTATTTAATTTGAAGTTAAACAATATATAAAATATTTAGTGTTTTCTTCCAAGGTGCATGTTGGTTTCTATCATATGGTGTGTGTTGGTTTTTTTTTGGTTGGTAATTTTCAAACTTCTTTGATTAGAAATGTTATAAGGTATATTTTTTAAACCATTCATTTTGTAAATATAATTAAGATTATTAATATTTAATAATCAGTATGGGTATTATGCCACACTTTATTATGATGTAAATATTTTTTCAAATGTATGTATTGCTGAAATTGAAGGGAGAAATCTATATGAATCTCGATATCTAGGAGAGAAACTTCATTGAGGGAAAGTTGTGAGGGGATTGGGAAAAATTTCTATTTAACTAAATTAATTAATCAACGGACAAACTTGAGGAATAAGGAAGGGGGAATAGAAGAAATTTTGGGAAAAAATAGAGAGAAAGTGAAGATTAAAGAATAATGCAAAGGGAACAGGAGGAGAACCATGGAGAATTGTTTACCATAAAAGCATTGTAACCTGTGAATTGGGTGCACAAAACCTTTCCACACTTGAGTGTAAGGAAGTGATGTGCAATAGAAGGCAATATGAAGCCTCTTGAATTAGGGGCACTTGGTGTGGAGGTAAACACTGAAGTGAATGGGGATTGGCAATAAATGAGGGGTTTCACCAAGTTCGGGGACCTGAAATAATTTTGAAAATTTGTTTGACTAAAGAACATAAGGCATAGTTAGAGAAGGGAAGAACTAAAGGTAGGGCTCCTTTTTTTGTTATGCAGGTTTTACATGGCCCTATTTGTTGTGTTGCAAGGCCCCCACTTAGCATTGAAGTGTAATTATTTAACCTTATCGAAGGAGAGTGGCCTTAACCATGAGTAGTGTAACAAACCCTCCTACTCCCTGGGGTTATTCTTGGGTAGTGGAAGGTGTTACTTTAAAATTAACCGAAACTCCAAGGTATATTATGAAAATGGGGTCACAAAAATCATATTTTCCCAAACTCCTTGAAACTCAAAACCAATGCCACCATCTTGTTCGATTAAACCAAATGTGGTGTAATCGTCTGTAATGGTGGTCGATTATACGAGGAGAGGATTTTACGAGGAGGCACTGGATTTTTAATGTGATATGCAAAAAAAAGTACCGAACCTAACCATTTCACACTCACCAATGTTTTGTCTACATCTGCTAATTTGGTAAATTTGGAACATGGCAAAGGAGTCTTGTTTTGTGATCACCTCCCACGAGGATTCACCAACACCTTATCCAATTACGCTAGATTAAAAAGTCTCAGGCTCTCGGCAGTGAAAAGAAACATAATGCATGTGCCCTCAATCTCTTCTACATACTTGTAGATCTCCTCCCAAACTAAAGCCACTAGTGTTGGGTGTTCACTTTGCCCTGAATCTTGTGCAAACATCCTGAGGTAAGGAACTGTTGCACCAAGGTATGGATCCATTATGTGTCATATCCACTTAAGGAGAACATGTTCGAAACAATAGGTAAATTCTCACAACTATCCCTTTGTGGGATGTTCAGAACTCCAAAATGCCACATGCTCATTAATTATGAAATCTATAAATTGAGAACTTTCGTACAAGACTAGAAGTCATACTGAACTTGAACCAAAAGGCTCAGGATCTGGGTAGCGCAAAGGAACATCTGCAATATGATTTGTACTATTCTCATTTAGATCATTTTGCATGGATATCTTCTGGAGTTCAAATGCATATTCTAGGTTTCATAGAACATCTCCCATGGAAGGCCTGTCGAAGCCCATCTCTTCCAAGAAATTTTCGGTAGTCTCCCTAAACATTTTCAGAGAACTAGGGTTGATGGTCCCAACAAGGTGAGGGTCAATGATTTTTTCAAGCTTTCCCTTTTTCTGCCAGTGTGTTTCCCTTGCACACAAGAACTCGAGTAACACTACTCTAAAATAATACACATCAGATTTTTCTGTCAATTGCTGCCTTTTGAAGTATTCAAGATCAAAGTACCCAAGGGCCAAAACTACCTTTGGATCCAGTCTTTGAATATCCAAAGTTTGCCACCTTTTCCCGTGAGCCTGTTATTTAGATAACAACAGAGGATTCACGATAAGGGAATTAGATTACATTGACCATATATTGGAGCTTCATTGGTATCTTGCCAATCAAACAGTTTTCCAACAAGTCGAGGGAATCTAAGTTGGTGCAGTTGAAAATGAAAGGAAAGATATATTGTTTTTTCGAGGCCAAATCCCACGATGCTAAGCTTGAAAACCCTCTCATTATCGCAAGTCAAGCCTTCGAGCTCTAAGATGATGATGCTGCAGGGGTTTTGACCTTGTCTCCAATTCATGATCACACCTTCGAGTTCTAAGATGGTGACATTGTAGGGGTTTTTATCTTATCTCTGGTCCACTGGGTGAGCTTGGGTACATACGCCTGGCACCATGTCGAGTTAAGGGGAATTATAAGTATTTGACGAATAAATCTGGATAGAGAAATGGAATTCTTGAGACATTGGCTATCATTCATATTTGGTTTCCTCTATCAATGTACCAAAGTCATCATTCCTCCAAAAGGAAACTTCTTCCCATATATAAGCAGTGGGAGGTGTCTTTGTGCTTCTCTGTGGTGGTGGGAGACGACATTTGGCTCCTTCACTGGTGGTGTTTGTTTTCTATAGTGGGGGATCTGGTCTCTGGACTCTGCACATGGCGGGTTCCTCGACCTTAGTGAATTATTAAGCCCCCAGTGTGGTGTGGGTGTTCTCCCTCCCTTGTCGTCCATGGCCCTGTGGGGGTGGCAGACTCATAAAATTATCATGGTGGCTCCACGCCAAGGTGGAAAGAATGTGGGGGCGTGCGTGACTCACTAGTGTGGGTGCGCATGGGGGCCATGGAGGAGGTAAGCGGGGGGATAACTGAGGTGGGGGTTTGAGGGTTCAAAAGCAGAGTTGTCGGGGCACAAGAGACTGTGGTGGCAAGGGGAATCATGGGTTTGATTGATTTGAGGTAAATGAGGGGCAAGTTATCCAACATTGCTGCCTATAGAACTGTCGTGCACTTATCAACAGCCTGATGGAAAGAGTGGACACAAATGAGAGATTTTGTCGTGAGGAGCATGCAGAGCAGATGGAAACATTGGATTGAATGCACTATTTACAGTGCCAAGTCTCTCTGACTAGTATTGGTTTTGCAAGGCCAAAATCAACTCACTGTAAAATTAGAAAAGTTGGAGACTTGGTTGGCGCACTTTGAAGGGCATGGTCAGCGTGACTTCTGTCCTGATCCACCGCATCTAGGAACAACCCCTGACAACCCTTCATCCATCACATTAGATGACTATTATGCTATTTGGTGTTATTTATGTTTTATATGTGTTTTGGTGCCTCTGGCCCAGCCGTTTATGGACAATGTGCCTAGTCCCTCTTTTGTATTTTTTTGCATCTAGTGCAAATTTTTGTCAACAAACCAAGTCGAGGTGAGACCACCTGTTTTGTAACTGGCTATATGTAATCCTTTTTTCCTACATGAATATAACATTGACCTACAAAAAAACAAAGGTTCATACATCATTAAAAAATTAATTAAGTTTCATACTTAAATTAATAAATTTTCATACCTACATTCGGGGACTCTACGAACATCATGAAATGGTTCAATGGAACACAGAGATGCCAAAATTTCATTTTATCTACTTTTCTTGATGAGGTAAATATTGTAAAAGCCTATTTTAACCAGATATCTGCTTGTCATATTTACAGGGAACGAAATAGTGAAGCATACTTCCTATCAGAGGAGGGCACTCGTTAAGATATGGGACACTGGGTCGTTGTATCGGTTGAAGGAGGTTAGATCCAAGGGATCGAACAACCTCCTTTTGCCCGCTAATTTCCAGTCGCTCTTACTTCCTGCTCCTGATGTTTCTGATCATAATATACTTTCTGTTTTTGTAGATTCCTGTTTGGTACTATCTGAATATGTCTATACTTTTTGTCTCTGTTTCAAATTGTTTTCCTCATTAGGAGATCTGGGAGACTGGTCTTTTCTCTGCTTAAAACATTATGCCTTTGAAAACTTTCAAAATTGGAATGGTGTCTACCACCCAATTTTTTTTCCTTTTGATGATTTCAAATAGATACAGTCTGCTTTCATCCCTGTTTCAGGTTCTTACACAATAAAGTGGAAGCCTGGGGGCTGAACGGAGACGTCATTTAAAATGTTTGTTTTTTTGACAAAGCTGAGAGGATTGATAGATACATCTCCTCATCAGTTGCAACTCTATTTTTTCCTTTGTTTCAAAAGAAAGGAAAAATGCAGTTCTTTGAATGCTTATGCATATACTATATATAACCTTCTACTTAATCAATAGACGGGTTCAATTGTTTCTTTGGAAAAATAAATAGATTTTTGTACCTATTTACTAAATAGGTCTATAAATATATATTTTAGGTTTATCTATTTAGTATTTATCAAATGTAAATATGACGATTTAATACTAGATTTAAATGAAATCACATGTTTAACATAAGAAATATTATATTTATCTATTTATTGAATGTAAATATGAAGATTTAACCTTACATTTAAAACAACTCACACTTTTAACATAAATCAATGAAGTTTAAAAATTAAACTTTATGGCCAAATATTAAATATAAATATTAATATTAATTTGGCTATCTAATTAATATTACCTTTACTAAAATTATAATGAAGGCATTAGTGTAAAGTTGATAGATGATACATGCAATTATGTTAATTGTAGATGAATCTGTCTGCACTGTTAAACTTTAGAGACAAAAGGGTTTTCAAAATTTTAACACTGTAAATTCAGAGACCTCTTTGTCTCTAAATTTTAACACTTCAAATGGATTCAGAGACACCTATAGTGAAATGTAACACTTCGGTACCAAAAGTGAAATTTTCCATATATGGAGTGACACAATTAAAAATTATTGACATAAATGACTAATTCATATACTTGTTGTACTTGTTATTTGGGTGCCATATTTTTATTCTTAGACTATAATAGTCATTTACATTAATCATTATTAATTTTGTCACTTATTGTCTAGTCATATATTTTAATCCTAGACTAAATTAGTCATTTAAGTTAGTCGCTTTTACTTTAGTCACTTATTATCTAGTCATATATTTTATCCCTAGACTAAATTAGTCATTTAAGTTAGTCACTTTTAGTTTAGTCACTTATTATCTAGTCGTATATTTTATTCAAAGACTAAATTAGTCATTTAAGTTAGTCATTTTTAGTTCGATCACTTTAGTAGTAATTGCTCAAATTTAGTAGTAATTCACTTGAAATCATTGTAGTGACTAACAGTTTTAGTCACCTAGTCATTAATTTCATCATTTTTTACTAGTGAATGATAGGCTTCTTGGGCAACTTGCCTCTACTTCGGAGTGCTCTAGTAACATTGGTAGTTACAGCTTGAATAGTCTTCTTCTGTGTAGATTTAGTGGTCTTAGGCTTCACCACTTTTGGAGAAAGAGTCATGGCCCCTTGCCTAGGAGAAACAGCTAGCACATGTTCTTCGCTGTGTTGAGGAGAAAAGATAGGAGGTTCCATCACTAGTATTTGTTCAACTTGATCTTTTACACTGCTTCCTTCTTCATTACCTAATTTGCTGCACTGTTCACTGTTTTCATGTTTTTCTTTAGGGTTGCCTTGTTTACTGCATCTGCTTTTATCATGACTGTCTTTAGGACTGCCTTGTTTACCCTCCTCACTATTTTGAATTTGTTGCGGGCTGCCACCTTCACCTTCATCACTATTTTGAACCTCTTGATGTATGCTGCCCTTACCATGCTCACTGTTTTCAAGTTTTTCATATGAGCTATTTCCATCATGACTGTCTTCATTGTCATTTTGCATGTTGCCACTATCTTCACTGTTTTCCTTAGACTCTGTGTGTGGGCTGCCACCATGGTCACTACTTTGTTGGGAGGCGCTTTTTTCACTGTCCCTTTGATTGCTTTCATGACTTTGTTGAGGACTATTATGTTCCTCATCACCCTCATGCCTACTTTCATTGGATTCTTCTCTTTCACTATCATCACTAGCTGTATGTGGGTTGTCCCCATGCTCACCGCTTTTTTGGGTGCCACTATGCTCATGTTCACCGCTTTGTCGTAGGGCTGTTACTTTTTTCTACATCATCACTAGCTGTATGTGGGTTGTCCCCATGCTCATGTTCACTGCTCTGCTTAGGGCTGCTTTGTTCTTCATCCTCACTACTTTGTTGAGTGCCATTGACTTCCTTATCCTTTGGTGAGCTCTCTTCACCATCACTAGTATGCTCATGGTCACTGTTCTGTTGTTTGTCACTTGGTTCATGCTCACTACTTTGCTGAGTATCACTATGTTCCTCATCATCACTACCTTTATGCCTACTTTCATAAGACTCTTCTTTTTCACTATCAATCATGGGTGATGTTTTATTTTGAGGGGTAGATTGACTAGATGAAGGGGAGATATAGTGAGTGGAGGGTGAGGAGGACATATGAGATGGGCCATGAGATGAAGAGGCAGTAGTAAAATCTAGATGAGAAATGAAAGTCTCCCAAGAAACTCCTTTATTTTCAAGCTGGTGAAGGATGATGATTTTGATGAGAGGATTATGGAAAAGACTAACCTTTTGCTGAGCAGGAGGTCTCTTTTGGACAGGGGAGGACATCTTGTCTATGCTTTTGTAGAGGAAGAAAGGGAGATTTAGCAGCTGAGTCTGAGTGAAATGCATCAGAAGTCTGACATGATAGGAATAAACATGAGAATATCTCCCCTCACATGTGAAATATCTCATGATGGTTTTCATAAGGGGCGCATAACTGTTCAATAGATGAGAAAACGGGAAAATAGCCTTGTATTCATTTTGGTAAGCTGGTTTCAAGAAAGGCTTGTAGTGGTCTAGGTCCAAATAGGCTTGTTTGAACCATTTCTCACCAAGATAGGGAATATTGGTGGCCCTTGACACCGACCTAGGAGTGAGAATAAAATCAAGGCCTGCTATGTGAACATGTTTCCCTTGCAGCCTCAAGGAAAATAACTGTGTTAAGGGGGGGTGATTGGTGACCTCCTGGACCTTTTGGAAAAAATAAAGGCACCCTACCTCATGAAAGTTGAAAAGGAATGAAGGGGAATCATTTAAATCTTTAGTTGTAGTAGGCTCAAACCTTTTGTGAAATCCACCCTTGCTGACCTTCCTTGGAGGCATGTTTTTCTCATATTTCCTTCACTTGTCTTATCAAAACAATTCTTTGATTATCCTAGGCATTTCTTCTTCAAAAAATGATTTTCTTTTTAACAACTATATTTGGCTTGTCACTCAACAAGACAGGCCTTTCAAACTAACAATAATTCCTTTCTCCTCAATCACTGTTTTTCTTTGTTTTTAAACAAACAGGGTTCTTTTGAAAATGACAATGTTTCACCTTTGAAATCACTATTTTTCTTCTTATAAGTTTTTATTTCAAAACATTTTTGTGACCAAAACTAAGGTGCAAGGGTACGAAAAATACCTTTGAAATATCCTTGTTGTGTTTGAACAACCTAAATCATGAGCAAAAACCGATTTATTTTCACTTTTGGAGACTTTTGGAGAGGTGGTATGCTCCTGTGCACAGGCGCGTAGCACCTGCATGCTGTTGTGGGCGCTATGTGTCGGGTCAGGGGCTGGGCACCTTCTGAATGCCGGGCGAGGAGGCAGGGGTGTCACGCCCACCTACAGGCGTGTCACGCCCTTTGTATTTTTCTTCAGTGGGATGTCACAGGTGCGTCGCGTCCTGCTACAGGCGCGTCGAATTCCAACTTTTCTACAAGGTGATGGCCGGAAACCTCAAGAATGAAATCTCTTTCTTTGCAAAGTGAACAATGATATGTAAATTTTTTTTTGAGGGTTTTTATCGCCTTTTTGAAATGTTTTGAACCTACCCTTTACCTCCTTTAACGAGTTTTAAAATTTCTTTGGTTAAATGATAAAAATGGACCTTTGCCTCTTTTTGAAGGGATCTACCTTTTGAAGAGTGTCTTTAAACACAGTGTTTGTGCCATGCCTTTTGCTCGGATATTTAGGGGAACATGTCACGAATTTTTTTTTATCCTTTGTTTATCATTAAATGAACCTTTTTAGACATACTACCTCTCATCTCTGTCTATTATTGAAAGCTTTCTCAAAATTTCAAACCCTGGCGATTTAACCCTCTACTCATCTTTCGGAGGAGGTAATGCAAGATGCAACTACCTAGGTTTATTAAAGCCATTGTGTAGGCCCTCTACTTATCATCAATGGAGGTCCTTAAACAACTGTTCTTTTCCTTTACAGAAAACCTTTAAACCAATTGAGTGCCATTTTCTTATTAATTAAGGAGGCTTCTTGAAAACTTAGTGCTTTTGCCTTCTGCTCATGATTGAAAAAGACACTATAAACACAAAAGTTTTCTTTCATCCCTGCTACCATTGAAAACTTTCTTTGAACCAGTTATCTGTGGGCCCTCTACTTATCATGAAGGAGGCCTTAATACTTAACCTTAGCTTACCTTTAGTCTACTTTGCTTTGAGACATGCCCTTTTATAGCATCTCACTGTGAAAAACATGAGCAAGTAATGCACTTCCAACTGATAAATGTCTACTGTGCCTATCTTGGAAATAACATTTTCTTGGTATTGGCCTTTAGCTCTTTTGATGATGAAGTTGTCCTTGAATGTTTTTAGAGGCTAGGCTAAAGTAGGATAAAAAGGCAGCTATTCCTTTTACACTTTTCATTATGATGCCTAGTCTGCTAGAGGCCTTTTGCCAAAAGACTGTCACTCTTGGTTTTATGAGACTGATTTTGAGAGCTGGCCCATACTTTTGGGAACAAATTCCATTGTAATTGACCTGAAGCACTAGAGGTAGTATTTTTCTAACTTTTTTACTCTTTTTGCCCTGATGGAGGTTTTTTGACATTCTTGGTGTTTTGAATTACAGGGATGAATCTTATATGTGCTCTTCTCTCTAAACTCTGTATTTTCCTTAGTCCTTAAAATAGTCAACTATTATTTTTACTTGGAGTTGTTCCTTGAAATGTTCCCTTGCCCAAAAATGATTTGTGCCATTTATCCTAGCACCCCTGCAGAGATGCATTGATTAAATGACTTCGATCACTGAAAGCCTTTGCTGACATAACATGATGATAATGCTTGAAAATTCACTTGATCATCTTTCTTCAGACAGGGAAAATCTTTCTCTTTTCCTGATTTGAACACTTGTGAGCTCTACTTTAAAAGAGACAAAGCAAGATTTAGTGGTGTGTGACCTAAGGATAGACCAGGGTTTTTTTTGTTGGGTGAGAAGAAAATGATGGCTGACATGATGATGACAAACAGGGTTTTTGGCTTAAAACAGTCTTGCCAAGGAGTTTTCCCTAAAACACCACCACCTAGACCTACAAATTTTGTCACAGCTCTTGAATGGCTTCTTAGGCATGAGTATGTTATCATATGACAAGATGATCAGGGATTGAGGGGTAGTCACTTTGTCAAATGTTGGATAGTGGGTTGTATGAAAAACAAAGGATTTTGATGGTAGAGAAACAAACTTATGACAACTATAGAAAGGGAGGCTTTGCTTAATTGTGATAGGTAGGGAAACTGAAGACTATTCTCATCATAGACTGAAAAGGAGGGGTAGGAAGACAAAAATTTGTTTGAGGTGTTTTCTAGATGACAAATTGACAGATTGAGATTAGCCTCTAGAAGACTCAGCCAAGGAATCTAGTCATCAAAACATGCAAAAATACTGATGAATAACAGTGGCTCCATTTGGGGAGGGTAGCTCCTTTTCAGGAGGTGTCTAGAATTGTAGATCTCTGGCTTGTGAAGACCAGTGCCCTATCCATTGGCGCAAATTTCTCTCTTTCTTGATGCTATTTCTGAAAATTTACAACATGATTAGCGACAACCTCATCTCTACCTACCTAGCTATATTTCCTAGTATTTTTCTTCTTTAGGTGCACTTAGACTGGCAAACCCTTTGACATGATATATTTTGAAAAAGAAAAACTATCTAATTATACACTTATATCCTCCAGGAGTTCAGATTAAACTGATGAACTCCTTTGATTCTCTACCTATGCTAGATTGACTGTCAAGATTAAGCTGTTTGACAGGATTTCATTCACTAAACTAAAACATGAAATTGAGAAATGACCAAATCCGAATTAGACGATCTGATTTGTCATGTGTTTGTGGCATAAAAGACAAGCTGCACACAAATATTGTTTTCGCACAAAATGAGATTTAGAAAAATTAGGACTAGGATACATAGTTTGTTTTTCATCCCTTTGATTCTTTGATGTTTTTCATCCTATTTTCCGCTTTGATTCTATTTTGAGCATGTGGAACCAGTATCTTTTCCTAATCTAATTTTATTGATAAGTCAAGCTTACACAATTTGACTATCACTTCTTTCACTAACTTATCAGCGATCAATTTAAAACATGTCTAGTTATGATTAGGCTAGATAACTAAACAAGATATATTTTGGGCACTAGTAGTGGCATTTATATTTGCGCACTTTCAGCATGACTATTTTTTGAACATGGGGCTTTTCTGCGATTTTTAAAACTGCCCTCTTTTCAACTATTCTACTGTTTTTGTATTTTCTGTTTTTTATTTATTTCTTCAAACAGTGATATGTACAATGAGTGAAAATTTTAAAACTGGAGCTCTCGACAAAAGTAATGTTTTAGTGTCCTGCCATTTACAGGACCTCCAAAAGTTTCAGTCCCATCAGGTTCTTGCAGGAAAAAAGCATTGTTTCCGCTAACTGAACTGATAATGAAAGGCCCTTTCCTTAAATTTTCAAACTTACCATGCTTTCCTTTATCTTCCCTTCTGGAATCCCATTTTAATACTTTATCCCAAACTTGAAAATCATTTTCCTTGGTCCTTCTGTCAAACATCTTTTTCATCTTATCTTGCGCTAACTGAGTCCTTTGGTAAACTTCTTCTCTTGTTTGTTGTAAATGGATAGTTTGATTTATCCTCCTTTGCATGTCATTTTCTTCTATTTGAACTTCTTGTAATAGTTTCATCACTGGAACTCCTAAAGATGTTGGTAAAATGGCATCCATGCCATACACTAGCTGATAGGGAGACATTCCAATTGATTTTTTGGTGGTTAGTCTATCAGCCCATAGTGCGTGTACTAGTTTCCCATGCCATGCTTTTTTTATTTTGTTCAAGAAGCTTATTAATGATATTGACTAGGCTTTCGTTAGAAGGTTCGACCAAACCATTACCTTGGGGGTAATAAGTTGTGGAATGTCCTAATGTAATATGATATTTGTAACAGAAGTCAACCATTCTTTTGGAGGAAAAGGCAGTAGCATTATCAGTGATAATTTTCTTAGGACAACCGAATCTAGATAAAATATTGGTTTCTAGGAACTTAATGATGACTGAATCGGTAGAATTCCTGGAGGGTATGGATTCTATCCATTTGGTAAAGTAATCATTGGCTGTGAGGATCCATTTGTGTTGAGCAGACGAAGAAGGGTGAATTTCCCCAATAAAATCTAAACCCCATTGCTGGAAAGGACCTTCAACTATGATGGGATGTAAGGGCAAAGGTTAAAGTTTTTTCTTGCCATCAGAAATTTGGCATTTATGGAATATCATAACAAGTTTGTGAGTGTCAGGAAACAAGGTAAGCCAATAATAACCGACTCTAAGGATTTTGTTGGCTGTGGTTTTCCAGTAGATATATCCTCCACATTCTCCTTCGTGCATTTCGTGGATAATTTTTTCTGCATCATCTTCAAGCAAACATTTAAGCAACATACCAGTGGGCTTTTTCCAATATAGAATTCCATCTAGAATACAAAACTTTAAAATTTTTTGTTTGAGGAATCTTTCTTTTGTATTTGATAATGTTGGAGGAGCATTAAGATAAAATAACACGTAAAGAATATCAGCATACCAAGGTAAATTTAAAAACACTTCTTCGACATGGGGGGTTGTGCATTCTTCCTTTTCTTCTAAGGTGTCAACAAAATTTATATCTAATGCTTGGAGGTTTGTTTCACCCATTAGTCTTGCGAGCCCTTGTCCCTTAACAAGTTTGGTGGGTCTGATTTCTAAGTCATATTCTAAGATGATAGAAATCCACTTTCCTCTTTTACCATCGGGATCTTGATTTAATATATCTTTGACGACGATATGGGGAACGAAAGCAATGATATGAGAATGCAAGATGTAAACACAGAAATATTTCAATGCTTTTACCAATGTGAATTCCTCTTTTTCCATGATATTATATTTTAAGGGAGCATATCTTAGGGCTTTGCTAAAAAAATCTATGGGTTTTTCTTGCCCTGATGTGTTCTTTTGTAACAATACTGTAGCTACCGTGTGTTCAGATGCAAATGAGAAAATGTAAAAATCTTTGGTGAAATCGGGACTTATCAGTATTGGTGTTTCGGTGAGTGATTTTTTAACCAATTCGAAAGATTTTTTGGCTTATAAAGTCCATTTAACTCCAACTTCCCTTTTAACATGTTTGTGATATCTCTAAAAAGTTTGGCAAGATTTGGGATGAATCTTCTTAAGAAATTAATTTTTTCGATAAAGGATTGTAATTCCTTAATGTTTCTGAGGTGACTGATTTGCAGTATGCCTTCGATTATTTTGGGGTCTATTTTTATTCCATCTTGAAAAATGATGTGACCTAGGAGCTTTCCTTCTTCGAGACTGAAAAGTATTTTCTTGGGGTTTAGAGATAAACCATATTTTCTACATTTTTAAAAAACCTTTCTCAAGTGAACCAGATGCTCTTCATCTTATTTGGAATATACTGTGATGTCGTCAAGATATATGACTATGAAATAACCTATGTCTTCTGAGAAAGCTATGTCCATGGCTCTTTGAAATGTGGCACTAGCATTCATTAATCCAAAAGGAATCTTAACATACATGAAAGTTCCCCAAGGAGTGGTGAAAGCAGTTTTGTGTTGATCACTAGGAAAAACTAGCACTTGGTTGTATTCGAAAAAACCGTCAAGTAATGAGATTCTTTTAGCACCAACCACCTTTTGAATTATGTGGTCCATTTTGGGTAAAGGATAGTTTTCCTTTAAAGAGGCTCTATTCAGATTTCGGAAATCAATACAAAGTCTAATCTCACCGGTCTTTTTCCTGACTGATACCAGATTTGAAACCCACTCAGAGTACCTAAGTGAAACTATTATCCCAGCATCATACATCTTTTTTATTTCCTTTTCAACTAAAGGAATTAACACTGGATTTATTCTCCTCAACTTTTGTTTGAAAGGTTTCTGGTTTTCTTTGAGGGTGATATTGTGTTGAATGATGCTTGTGTCGTATGATTTCAAATCTTGGTATCCCGATGAGAACACATCTTTAAACTCTTTAAACAACTTGATGTATTTATGTTTTATGTGAGGAGGGAGAGTTTTAGAAATTTTGATCATTTTTTGTTCTTCTGTGCTTCCTATGTTATATTCTTCTATATCAACCTCAGTAGATTCCATTTTTGATTTTTTGGCCACGTCATTAAAATCAAACAATTCCTCTAAGGGTGCAAGCCCTCTAGGTATAGTTTCATTTTCATAGTGTAAGACTTCAATCTCTCTTTGGTCTAGGTACTCACATGTTTCGGCTTCATATGGATGATTAATCAAGTTTATATTTGTTAGAGAAGGTAAATCTGGCTCCTGGTCTTCATTTTTGTCAAGACTTCTTTCTTCATGTTCTATGTTTGTTTTAGTCATTTGAAACTCATTTCTAGATTGCAAAAAATCATCATTTTGTTCATCATATTTGAATATTTTCCAATGGTCAATGTTTTCCGGCACTGTAGGATGATGTTTGACTTGGATACTGTATTGTTCGTTTACACATGGTATTTGGCAATTGCTTGCAGCAAAGGCGAGCTCATTGGCTAGGCTATTTTGAGTCCTAGGAAAATAAGTGAGTTCATATCTTTCGAAGGTTTTAAGGATTTATAAGGCTACATTCCTGTATTCTCTCAGTCTTGAGTTTTTTGCCGAACATTCACCTTTGATTTTTCTAATTACAAGTTTTGAATCTCCTTGGGCTGATATTTTCGTAGCGCCTAAGTCTTTAAGTAAGTGCAGACCAAGGAGAAGGGCCTCATATTCCGCAATGTTATTGGTACATTGGAATTCTAATTTGAAAGAATGGCCTTCATTAGTATTGTGTATCCAAATGCCAGCCCCTGCACCAGTTTTGCCACAGGAACGATCTAATCTTATACTCCAAAGAGTTTCCTTTTCATGTGTGTTACTAAGCTATTTTTTCAGGTTTCTTAGAGTTTTAATCATCAATTTCTTTATCTGGGGATGAGTAATGTTGTTATGACAGTTTGAACTCTTCTTCATTTCCTTTTATCTTCTCATTAATATCACTTTCATTGTATAAGATAAAAGAATCTAAATTGGAATGAATGGAATATACTGGAGTATTGTTTGGCCTATGTGAGTTTCTCGATACAACCTCCTAGTTTGGTTAAAGACCGGGATGGTAGCAAATGACATTTCCATTTGGATGCTACCTCATATTTTGGCGGCCCATGATCTGGATAATAGCATTCCATATTTGGGATGAATATCAACCACCACTACATCCATGACTAGGTTTTTAGCTGGTATTTGTGTTAGAGTGAAACACAGGTTCATTATTAGGCCTAAGCATTTGACCCTACTTGAATCGAATGATTACAAGTCTTTGTAAGGTTTAGTTACCTCTAGGTCCAAACCCTCCATGACTACTTTAGGCATGAGGTTATGGGAAGCACCAGAATCTAACATGGTGTTATGTAATATCTTGTCATGGATGTTCAAACTTACGTAGAATGAGGAAACAGTTTCTTCTTGGTATTCTCCTTCTATTTTGGGACCAAATAAAAGCTCGGGTTTGTCATCTGTCATATTTAAAGTATCTGCATCATTTTCTATTTTTAAGACTTTAAAGATTTGAGATCTGTACCTATCTACAGTTACTAGCTCAGTGAGGGGTATGGTTACCTTGATCTTGGCAATTTCTCCTTCAAAAGTAAAAGGTGCTTGGGTTTTGCGCATATTCATCTCAGTTCGATCAGCCATAAATTATTCTATATTCTTGATTTGCTGATTTTGATTCGAGGTTTCGTTCAATACAGTTGTTTCAGGGATCTTAGTAGAGGTAACAGGACATTTAGGATCAAGGCTTTCTTGGCTAGTTTTGTCTTTTTTTTGGTCAATTCTCTTAGCCATGATTTTGTTACTATCTGTTGTTCTTTTAAGAATGGTATCGGGGGATTTTGTAATAGCAGTGTCTGAGATACCTTTCTTAGAGTTGTCTTAGTTTTTCTTACTCCTAAGATCATAATGCCTATGAACTTCCATTATTGCATTTTGTAATCGTATTTCAGGATCTTCGGGGTCCTCATAATTTGTTTCATTTTGGTTTGAGGAGAAGAAAACTTGTTCTTCTTCTGTGAGTAAAACCTCACCCTCGCTATCAGAACCTATCAAGTTTAAGTGATTTTCACCAAGTGGTTCCATATCTCTTTCTACCTCGTCAACATAGTTTTCATGGAAAGGTGGCTTGATCTGTTGGTCATTTTCCCTTGGTTTTTTTTGAGGCAGGTCTCTTCTAAAGTTTTGGTTCTGGTTTCTGTTTTGAGGATTTGGCTGGTTTTCCCTAAGAGGTGCTTTTTCATTTAGATTTATTCTTTCCCACATTCTCTCCATGGTTCTAACCAGGTTTTCTATTCTAGGATTTGAGGAGGAAGTTGAAGGCATGGCCTCATATCGGTATGTGACTTTCTTTTCTGATCTCATCCTAGCTCTCTTCTTAGCTAGGTTGGCTTCGACACTAACGGCTACTTTTTCATTTCTTCTAAAGTTGTGGAGTCTCTTTCTCTTAGTTGGTATGTCATATCTAGATCGAAAGCTTCGGTAAATTTTACTAGTGCTGAGCCAAGTGGAGGTTTCATGTTAGGTGGAAGGGCGTTATAGACACTGTTGAACCTATTTCAATAGTCCTGAACACTTTCCCCCATATTCCTTTTAAGATTGTTATATTCAGGAAGGATTTGGATGGGTTTTTTCCTGATTTCCCACCTGTTTATGAAAGTTTGGTAAAGTGATGGGAGATCATCTATACTGTTAGGAGCTAATTTTTTAAACCATTTCTTGGTTTCTCTGCCTAGGCTTTGGGTGAACATTCTCATATTTACGGTTTCATCTTCTAATTCCATATAGTCAAAAACATCACTGATTCTATCTACATGTTGTTGAGAAGTGGTAGCCTCAACTCCAGTGAAGTGTGGGATTCAGGATTGGTAATCATTCTACAAAGGTACCAAAGGCTGTGGTAACACTAAGGGCGCATACCAAGCTACCATGATGGGAGTTGATGGTAGATTTAAATTATGAGTATTTGTAGTATGGGATGAGGTGATTTGCACAGTGGTGGTCTGAATGGGTGTGGCGGAGGTACTTGGACTTGTAGACTGATTCTGAGTAGATTTGGGGTGATAAGAGCCGATGTGGTGGAGAAGTTGAAAATCAGGAGGTGTGGTGGGTGAGGATTCTCTGCTAGGACTCTTTTGCAAATCTAAGGGCTCAAGATCGACAAGGTTGATTTTACTTTGCGACTTGCTTCTAAAAAGGGATTTTTTTGAACTCAAGTCAAATTGGGAATCTTGCAAGGATGTAAGATGTTCAGGTACAGAGCTTGCTTTGTGGATGGTCCTATCGGCAACTAAGTTACTAGTTTCAAAAGTTTGGCACAAAATCTTTTCTGGGTCATCAACTATGATAGGGGGATTCGGTTCCATGTGAGATCTAGTATTAATTCTTCATGAAGCCAGATTTCAAAGTCAAAGCTTAGAGAGGGTGATAGTTGTGATTGTTTTTTGGATGATTTTTCTCTCTAGGGGTTTCGCGGATGTGAGTAAGCTAAAAACTAAATGAAGGCTAGTGCATTTTCCAGGCGGATGTTTTTGAGGTTTATGGTCCACCACCAATACTGAAAAAGATGTTTTTTAAGGAAAATTATTTTCTAGAAAACTTTTATGTGAAAACTTGTAAGAATGACTTAAAACTCAGTTCAACAGTTTTCTAGATTGTTGAGAAAGCTATAGTTCTATTCTTTTAGGCTATTCTGTTGATTTCCTATGTTTAGATGAAGAATTCTGAATCCTAAGTTATACTTAGTTTGTCACTGATTTCAGAGGTTGTATCACAATATTTGTGTTTTTGGAAAGGTAAGTCAACAGGATAGTATGTTTATGAAATTTTTTGGTTTTTAGTGGAGTATTAGGCCTACTGGAGGCTAGTGGAGTCACCAGGTGGTTGTTTTGTTGTTTTTAGAGATATGTATTTATTGTCCACCACCAATAACTAAGAAAAGGCCAATCTAGGGATGTTTTTGGGGTTTTCTGAGTTCCTATATGTAGCCCTAAGCTTTGTAAGAGTGTCCCATAATTGAATCATCATTTTTCTAAGATGGTGAAATAATAAGAGTTTACCCTAAATGATTTTATAGGCTGTTTTTCTGATTTTAATTTTGAAGGACTAATAAGTCTACAAGAGTTTTCTAGATTGTTATGCACTCAGTAGGTCCCACCATGATTTCCATTATGTTATGGTGGCGATGAGGTGGTTGTTTCACTAGATATTCTTGAAGACAAGAGATTTCTGGAATCCTAAGGTGTACTTAGATTGTCACTAACTCAGAAGGTCCCACCGTTATCGCCATTATGTTATGGTCTCGTGATTTGGCAGATTGGCAAGCCAAATGACAGGGTAAAATTAGACCAAGCTTTGGAGCCCTAGGACCTAGCCTTCCTGGACTCAGAGAGGGCTCTATCTATTATGCAAAGGATGTAAACTTGTTTGCTTCTATATATTTGATTTTAGGCTAGTTGTTAAGTATGTTTTATTTTGTTTTGGGTTTTTGAGGGGAACTCATCAAAGGATAAATAGATAAAAATTTTGTCAGATCAACTGGGCTATGGGGTCGAAAAGTCGAGACTGTCTCAATGATGGACAAGGTATTATTGCAGGGCCGATTTGGTCGAGATAAAGAGATTCTTTGGGTGAAAGTGAAATGATATGGACACTAAGTTTTTGAAAGACAAATATTTTTTAAGCATAAATAGTTAAACAACAAGAATTTATGAGTTAGGGCTGACCATTAATCTCTATGAGCGAAACTCAAACTGATAGATGCAGAAAATAAACAATCCAGTGATACATAGAAGTATAAGACCCTCTAACTTTGGGAAAACACCTTCAGACTTTCAGGAAAACAAATAATACAAACAAACAACTCAATATATGAAGAGGGAACTCCTAAACATCATATCTTGAGCTATTGAGAAATTTTAAATAAGACTGCAAAGCATGGACAAAGGACAAGATCGAAACAAGACCTCTTTGACTTAATTAAGACAGCCAATAATTCAGAGAGAGATTTCAGAAATGGA
The DNA here is from genome assembly GCA_034641835.2 of Pinus albicaulis. NCBI lineage: Eukaryota > Viridiplantae > Streptophyta > Pinopsida > Pinales > Pinaceae > Pinus > Pinus albicaulis. The sequence continues at coordinate 1,372,401,612 of CM076574.1, forward strand.
GTTTTGATTAGCTATGAGTAAGCAAGGCGTACCGTGAATCATACTAGAAAACATACATATTAACCATTAATGAAACTGATAACAAGTTCTTAGGGTACCAAATAGCAATTAAGAATTATTTGACATAACCAAGAAAGATGAAAACATTTAAGCTGTAATGAACCTGGAAATTTGAGTTTCCTCCATGGGCATATCTCAAAATTATTCTTTACTGAACTACAGCAAGAAAGAAGCATGAAACATGTATGATAAAATAATAAAACATAACAGATAAGGAACACAATACCATTCACCAAGCCATGGAATCCCACATACGATCCTCCTCCACCATCAAAGTCAAGCAAGAGATCATCCACTTCATAAGACAAGTATTTCTTCAAAGCTCATAATGCTATGTGTTGCTCTATAAAATCAAGTTCAACCTCTTTTTACAATGAATCCTCTTGGATAATATAGGCCAAAGAGGAAGAAACCCTTCTAGAGAAACTAGAAGGCCATTGGCCTAATAGAAATATCTGATTTTGTACTTGAGGCTTTGCAAAGCCCAAGGCACAAAATATCTTCAAAAATATCTGTTTAAGCTAAAAATAGAAAAAAAATTGACTTTTAATCTCTGAAATAGGGTTAAAAATAGCTTAACGCACATTTGGATGGCCATCTTCAGAAAACTGCCTTTTCAGTCAAAATGCTACAGGAGCGTAGCGCCAGAAAAAACCTTTTTTTAGATAACTTTTGAGGAACTTCCTGATGTCAAAATGAAGCCCGTGATACCTCGTTGGAAATCCCTGTATGTCTAGTTTCTATAACTACTTTTCTTTTCTCAAACGGATCCCTAGAAGTCTATCAAAAATTGGACTGAGTGAAAAAACCCAGGAGGGTCTCTTCTGCTGATATGTGAGGCAGAAAGGTGAATTTTGACTGATTTTTGCCTCTTTGGGGGACCAAAACACCTTATTTTGATCTGAAAATTTGCGAGTAGAAGCCCCTAAATTTAATACATCCAAAAAAATTACTTTCATGAGCTGAGGATGCTCCTAGAAAACATGGCAGTGCATAGAAAAATGTGCAATTAGGGCCAAAAAACACAAAAAAACAAGATCATGTCAAAATTTGCTCAATTTTGGTGAGAAAACCCCTTATGGGTTCCTAGAAGCATGCAAGGAAGTTGAAGCCAATATTTCAAGCCTAGATATGTCTTTTTCCCCTTTTTTCACCGGGCGCCTCCTTTCGGCAGTTTTGAGCCTTTCTTGAGCAATTTTGAGTTTTCTTCGGGAAAATTGATTCAATTTCTTGTAATGCCTGGTCATCTTCCTTTGCAAACCCAAGTATTTGTTTTCCTTGTCTAATTTTTCCTCCAAATTCTTGTTGGCTCTTTCAAGCCATGATTCTTTATCATTTTCTATCTCTTGGGTAAGCAGTTATGTGAGAGGATACTTTCGAGCAAGGGCTGCTTCTTCTTCCCTCTGTTTCTCCAAAGCTTTCCTAAGACCCATAGTCCTAGGCCTTTTCTTACTGGCTGCTCTTCTTCCTCAATATCATCAAATTCACCCATATATTCTTCAAGCTTGACTTGTGCTTTGTATTCTTCCCTTTGGTATTTGAATGCTTGGGCCTCATATATTGCCATTAGCCCGCTCATCTGTCTATTTTGAATTTGTAGAAAGTGTATGAGGTCCTTTGAACTTTCTAGATCAGTTTCTAAATCCTGGATTTGGGCTTCTCTATTTTGCAAAAGTGACTCAAGGATTTTGGCTTCATCATCTCCAACATCACTGTCTATTTGTATGATGTCAAACTCTCTTTCTTGTTCATGGCTACTCTCCTACTGTTCAACATTTTCTTTGCCCTTGCTTTGGATAGAATTCTTTGCTCTTGTTCTCTTTGGAAATTCAATAATACACTTCTTAGGAAGTTTGCGTCTACTCCTTAGCGCCCTAGTGACATTACTAGTCACTGCTAGAGTGATTTTCTTCTTTGTAGATTTGGTGTTTTTAGCCTTCGGTGCTTTTGAGGAATGAATCATATCCCCTTGCCTAGGAGACGTAGCAAACACATGTTCTTGGATTAGTTGAGGAGGAGAGAGAGGAGGTTTCATCACTAGCATTTGTTCAACTTGATCTTTTACACTGCTTCCTGCTTCATCACCTAATTTGCTGCACTTTTCACTGTTTTCATGTTCTTCTTTAGGGCTTCCTTGTCCACCCTCCTCACTGTTTTGGGCTTGACTTTCATCATTATTTTACTGACTGCCACTATATTCATTAGCTCCAATGTCTTGAACCTATTTATGTATGTTACCCTTATCTTGACTGTTTTCCTCACTTACCTCCGTGGGTGGGCTGCCATTATCTTCACTATTTTCCTTAGACTCTGTGTGTGGGCTGCCATCATGGTCACTACTTTGTTTGGAGGCACTTTTTTCACTGTCCCTTTGATTGGTTTCATGAATTTGTTGAGGATTGTTGTGTTCCTCATCACTACTTCTTTCTTGAGGATTGTCACTATGCTTACTGCCTGTTTGATTGCTTTCATGCCGACTATCATTGTGTTTCTCATCACTGCTTTGAACCTCTTCCCTGTGTTCCTCATCATCACTACCTTGTTGCTCTTCATTTTTTTCTTCATCCTCACTAGCTATATGTGGGTTGTCCCCATGCTCATGTTCACTTTTCTACTTAGGGCTACTTTTTTCTTCATCCTCATTACTTTACGAAGTATCACTATGCTCCTCATCATCACTACCTTTATTCCTGCTTTCATTGGACTCTTTTTTTCACTATCAATCATGGGTGATGTTTTCTTTTGAGGGGTATATTGATGAGATGAAGGGGAGACATAGTGAGTGGAGGGTGAGGAGGACATATGATATGGGCCATGAGATGAAGAGGCAGTAGTAAAATCCGGATGAAAAATGAAAGTCTCCCAAGAAACTCCTTTCTTTTCAAGCTGGTGAAGGATGATGATTTTGATGAGAGAATGGTGGAAAAGACTAGAATTTTGCCGAGTAGGAGGTCTCTTTTGGACAAGGGAGGACATCTTGTCTATGCTTTTGCATAGGAAGAAAGGGAGATTCAACAGCTGAGTCCGAGTGAAATGCATCAGAAGTTTGACATGATAGGAATAAACTCGGGAATATCTCCCCTCACATGTGAAATATCTCATGATGGTTTTCATAAGGGGTGCATAACTGTTTAATAGATGAGAAAAGGAGAAAATAGCATTGCATTCGTTTTGGTAAGCTGGTTTCAAGAAGGGCTTGTAGTGGTCTAGGTCCAAATAGGCTTGTTTGAACCATTTCTCACCAAGATAGGGAATCTTGGTGGCCCTTGACACTGAGCTAGGAGTGAGAACAAAATCAAGGCCTGCCATGTGAACATGTTTTCCTTGGAGCCTCAAGGCAAACAATTGTGTCAAGGGAGGGTGATTGGTGACCTCCTAGAATTTTTGGAAAAAATCAAGGCACCCTACCTCATGAAAGTTGAAAAGGACTGAAGGGTAGTCATTTAACTCTTTAGTTGTAGTAGGCTCAAACCTTTTGTGAAATCCACCCTTGTTGACCTTCCTTGGAGGCATAGTTGTTTAGAATTTCCTTCACTCTCTTATCAAAATAGGTCTTTCAAATGAACTGAAAAATAGATCCCTTCTTCAAGCACTATATTTCTTTCTTAGCTGGCAAAAAAGTTCCTTTTTAATGAAAATAAGTTTCCTTCTTAAGAAATTTTTTTTTCCTCGTTATTGAGTAGAAAGACCTTCAAAACAAATCTATCTTTTTCTTTATGAGATTGTGTCCTCTTTCACCTATTCATTTAAAATAGGTCTTTAAACTGAAAATAGCTCTCCTTCTCAACAACCACTATCTTTTTGTCTCTTAGTAAACATGGTAGTTTTGAGAACAAACTGTGTTTTCCCCTTTGAAATCATTGTTTTCCCTTCTTTCAAGTTTTGATTTCAAAACATTTTTGTGACCAAAACTAAGATGCAAGGGCATGAAAAATACCTTTGAAATATCCCTGTTGTGTTTTAAAAACCCAAATTCTGAGCTAAAACTGGTTTTTTTCACCTTTGGAGACCTTTGGAGAGGTGCTACGCTCCTGTGCACAGGCGCATAGAACCTGCACACTACTGAGGGTGCTGCGTGTCAGGTCAGGTGTTGGGTGCCTTCTGAACACCGGGCGAGGAGACGGGGGCGTCGCGCCAATCTACAGGTTCATCGCGCTGTGTGCAAAAGCCTTCTAAGGGATGCTACAGGTGCGTCGCGTCCTGCTACAGGCACGTTGTGTCTTAAAATATTTTCAAGTGACCTGCCCAAGGTTTGAAAAATCACTTCTCCTCTGTCAGTTGCATAATAGAAAGTAGAACGTCCACTTTGAGAGCTTTTATAACACTTTTTTAAAATTATTTTGAACACTTCTTCCCTCCCTTTGATAATCTTACATTTATGCCTTTGTGTTTTTCGAAAAAAAAAGGTGGGCACACTTTTTCCCTTTGGAAGAAAAACCCTTTATGATGATTGTGTTAATGTTTGATGAAAAAAACTACCTTTTACCAACTGCTTTATGTCTTTTAAGCTACCCTTCTCAAAACCGTGATGTTTTTATCTCTGCTACATCATTCAAGGATGGTCTTTTATCAAAAAGTCTTTTTTTTTAACAGTTGTTTTTCCATAGGTGAGTTTTAGTCATTTTTTAAAACCAACTGTTTGTGCTTAAAAACCATCTGAAAAACACTATACTTATCCTTGGAAGGTTGTCTTTAAACTAGATAACTGCGTTATGCCCTTTTCTATCCTTTGAGAGGTATACATCATCAAAACTATTCTTTTGCTTTGGTTTATTACTATAATGAACTCTTTCAAACACATTATCTCTCAAATCTACCCATTACTGACAATTTTTCTTAAACATAGTGTTAATACTTGGAGACTTGACCCTCTGCTTATTTGTGAAGGAGGCCATAAAAATATGTTTCTACCCCTCTGTTCATTTTGATGGAGGTCCTATTAAACATAGAAACTTCATCAATCTCAACATTGTGCCTTGTTCTATAATATATATCTTTGCTTTGCACCATATCACTGTGAAGTTTTTAAGGAGTTAACAATGTGATTGGTACATGGGGAGTGCTTACTGCTAGACTTATTTGAACTAAATCTTTCCCTTGACTGTGTTTTCAGGGGAAGTGAAATTGTTTGTGACAATCTTTCAAAGTTTAGTTCATGATAAGGTATAAGAAGCAGTTGTCCTTCTTATACTCTCATCCGGGTTGCCTAACTTGCTTTGGAGCTCTTCTTGTCAAATACTGTCCTTCTTCTTGAAACAGAGAAACTTGTAATGCTAGTTCACCCTTTTGAGAAATTGGGCAGTGCTACCTTTGGAGTTAACCATGGAGTGTTGAGCATCACTTAGTCCTTTGTATTTATTTATCTTGATGACTGACCACTGTCTTCAGGCACCCTTTGGATTTAAACCATGTACATTTTCTCTTCTTTACTTACTGCTCTCCATTTGATTCTTGATGGAAAACTATTTCAGTATGAGAAACTTGTTAAGTTTGTTCCTTTGCTCCCATTTTCACACTAATCATCACTCAATTACACCCCTGCAAAGACGTAAAAATAGATGCTTTTGAACTTTGGAGGGCTTCTTTGGTGTTTCATGGGGATCATGCCTGCTCTAATCATATTTCTTCAGACAAGGAAACTCCTTCTCTTTTCCTGATTTGAACATTCCTAAGCCTTGCTAGAATGAAAACAAGTAACTTGTTAGTGGTGTATGACCTAAGGCTGAATTAGTGTATTGTTTTGCAAAATAGAAAACAATTGATGGCTGACTGGTACTAGACACAAAATTTTTGGCTTAGGGTAACTTAGTCAAGGAAAATTTCCCTAAACACCACCACCTAGATTTAGAGATAATTTGTCATAGATTTTGAATATTTCCTTAGTCATGATCAAGTTATCATATGATCTAATGATTAGTGAGATAAGGACAGGTGTTTTGTCAAATGATGGATAATGAGACTTCTGAAAACAGGGGATTTTGATATCAGAGAGACAGAAACTATGATAGCCATAGATAGGGAGACTTTGCTGGAATGAGATAGGATTTGAAAACTGAAGACTTTTCTCATCATAGGATAAAAAGGAAAGGTAGGGAGACAAAAATTTGTTTGAGGTGTTTTCTAGATGACAAATTGACAGATTGAGATTAGCTTCTAGAATACTCAGCCAAGGAATCTAGTCATCAAGATATGCAAAAATACTGATGACTAACAAGACATATGTAGTAGTGGTGGCCATACCTCCTCCCATGTTCCCATTAGAACATGTAGTGCTGAAAATGTGAGAATCCTTCTCACTCAAAGACACATCCAACTCATTTGCCTCTCCCATAATCATGCTTCTTATACAAATCTGATCCATATCAACAAATGAATTCATGATCAGCAATAAAATGAGGAAAATTTTGAAGGTTCCATGTGTTGCAAGAATGTACCAACATCTTTCCCAATAGTGACAGCGCAGTTTTCCAAACTGCTGCTTTAGGAGATCACATGGAAAGTTGTTTTGTGTTACATGAATAGTTATGTATGTCATGATAGCTACTGATAAATAGAAAATGGCTGAGTATATCAACTGATCATACATGAAAGAAAACACTTGCCCAAGGCCATATAAAATATGGCTATCTCCATCATACAAGTTGGCCCAAATTTGTCCATGGAGCTCAATGAAAAACTTGCCCTTTTGTGGAGCAATGCACTGAAGATGAATGGTAAGAGCATCAAAATATGGTGTTAGATAATCCATGGATGTACAAACAATATTATTACCATATGCTGAGAGAAAAATGATGCATGTGGATATGAATGATCCCTCCATAGTAGTATGGTACATTCCCAGGAAGAGAACTGAACCGTATGTTGCTTAAAGATCACCCTCCTTATACTTGGAAATCCAAGTCAAGAAGATCATAACAAGTGAGGTCATACCAATGTAATAGATGTCTCCATCCACTACTCCATCAATCTCACCTCCTCTTTTTCCTCCAAGTTCATGAAGTATGAAGTGATCCTGGGGAAAATCCATCAATAACCCCAAGCTCTCAAGTGACAGTGTTGTTGGCCTCTACAAATGATCTCTGGCCAACTCATAGCTCCATTATTTGACATGCTCCTTGTCCAAGATGTCTCCCATAATTCTACAATACATAAGAAGTCCCTCCAAAGGTGGAAGTGCCTCTCTATCATCAAAATCCAAGGAGATAATGCCATCTCCTCCTTCTGCAACATTATGAAAAATGTGAGAGAAAATCTGCTCTTGCTCTCCCAAGAACAAGCAAAGCAACAAAGCATTTTGCTGCCTACCCATACTTCCATCATACAACTCATGTGATGAAGACACAATGACTGATATGAGTATCACATCAACACCATGCATCCATACTCTATGCTTCTCAATGATGCAAGTATCCATCCCCCTACTCTTAGGAAGAGTGTTTTCCAAGTGATGGCCAAACTCTTTCAGGAGTAACTAGCGCAGCCAAGCCTCCTGCTGCCTGGTATCATAAATTTTCAAGTAGCCTCCTAGCTCCTTTCTCATCAACCACATCCACTCAACCTCTTGTGGATGCCTCCTTTTATTCATCTTGGTACTCCTCCCATGGGGGCTACCATCCTCCCAAATCAAACTCCTGTCTTTGCACTTCATGGGATTTTGAAATGAAATCCTCTCAAGGGTCAATGAGATCCTATCAAGACCCAAATAGGTGGTAGGAAAAAACCTCCCATCATGATGTGTATGGCTCAAGGAATGTCCAACACAAGCAGGAGAGATGTTATCCATCCTAATATGTCCTCCATCTTCTATCTTCTCTTGTGAGAAAGGAAGAAAATATTTGCACTCCATGGTGTGTTGAAGTGCACCTATAATGAGATCTCTCCTTGAGACCTCCCTCTCATCAATAGTCTTCCAAAACCAATGAGGTCTTTGATCTAAAAGTAGAAGTTCCTCTTTGAGCTGAGAGGAGCTCATTGAGAAAGTGTCATCTTGAAGGGAGAAAGGGTTTCTCACCGCAAGATGTCTACTATCATCCTTTAAGGCTTCACAACCCAACCTCCAATGTGATATGCAATCCAACAAAGGCTCACGAAGATGATGGTTTATTTCCTCCTTGAAATTTTTCATGTTGCACAGCACAATGAAACCAAGCTGCTCTAGGGTAGCAATGGGATTTGACCCTTGGTCATTCAAAAGCGATTTTCCACTTTGATCAAAAGAATTTGGTGCAACAAAATATTTTGGAAATATTTTCATACCTTGATGTACATTTGGAACTTCTTGTAGGGTTGCAAGAGTTCCTCCCTCCAAAGTGTTGCCTGCTCCAACTATTGATGCATGTGGCTACTCCTACATGAGTGTGACATCATTATCACAAGTCTCCTCAAGGGGTGGTGTGGTCTTCCCTTCCTTTTTCCTTTCACCATCAAAGGTTTTGAACAACCCTTGGATGAACTTTGCAAAAGTTTCCTCCCTTGCATGGATCAAGTGGTTGCTCCACCAATCATAGGCTTCACCCTCCAAGTGCAGCGTTGATATTTCAACAGCTTCTTTCTCTACTACAGGATGTAGAAAGAAAAATTCCACCAACTCTTTCACCCAATTTCTTGCAGTAGATGACCCATCAAAGGTAGACAACAGAAATCTATTGTCTTTGATTTATTTTCTGCTACATGGTCTCTTCTCTTCCTTCAACTGGATGAAATGAGGAAAATCTAGAGTCTCCTTGAAGGCTCTAGGTTGAGATCTATAATCAACAAGGTAATCACTCAGAATTTGATGATCCAAGTGTCTTCCATGCTCAATGTCTTCCTCTTGATGAGAATAGGAAGTGCATGGTCCTTCCTCTTCTTCTTCTTCAATCTTCCTGACCTCCTTGGAGAGGTCTCCTCTGGATCTGAAAATAGATGAGGATAAAATCATCTTCTTCAACATTCTTATATTCTTGGGCTTAGACTCACAGGCTGAGCCAAAACTATGCTCCGATACCACTGTAATATTCCCAAATCGGGATAGTTAGCAATCCATGGCTGGAAAACGCATTTTCTAGAAATGGAGGAAGCAGGATTTGATACTAAGACCTGTAACCATTATATCAATACATCTAAGACTGAAATCCAAGAGTTGGGACCAAATAAATAATTCTAGAGTGGTTAAACATATCTCCCACTACTAGATATCATCAGAAAGTGCCCGGTGAGGGACTACAACAATTCTTGACAAAGAAATGGAAAGACAATGTTATTTTACAACCATGAGCATATGAAGACCTGAATAGCATCAAATAATGTTATAGCAGAAAAAGAGTACAAGTTCTTGAGGAAACATCCACTCAAGAAAGGCAATGCAAGCCTCAACAAGACAAGTACATGAAAATAAAGAACATTTCTATTTCTGCATAAACCCAGGTTATGAGGACACAGATTATAAGATATAATGCTCCATATTACATAATAACTGAAATATATAGAAATATATGGCTCAAATACAATAGGGGAGAAAAGCTTTAACCCTTAGAAACAACAATACATCAATCCTCTAAGGGATTGGCTAAAATACACAAAATGGCCAAAATGCCAGAGTTGTTGGGTAGTTGAAGCAAATCAAATTTGGAACTCAATAGAGAAGGCTGAAGATGATAAGAAATCTAAAGTAGACCTCCTCCAATGGATCTCCAAGTGGAATTCTGATCCTTACACTTGAGATATCACCCTCCAAACAACACTACAAGCCCTCACTGCAAGTGCTCTATGAAAATAACGCAATCCAAGAGGGTAACTACGTTGTAGGTGGAATAGAAATGATTGGCCAAGTGCCAATATCTGAAAATAAGCTCCAATGCTTCCAAACTAATCCTCCAAAGGAAAGAAAGAGTCTCCCTCTGAGAAATAAGCAATGGAAGAGGTGTTGTAACTACTCACTGCAACACCCTACAACACAAAGTTATGATGTTATAGCAATAACACTGTCCTGGAGGAGGATGCTTGGCCACAAGCCTAGATGTGAGACAAATCAATACAACTCCTTCAAGAGGCCCTTAAGAAAGGAGGAGGAATCCTAAACAAGAATTCCCCGGCAATTCTTGCTAAACAGCAAAGAATGCACAATGTCTGAATATACATGAAATGAATAATACAAGCATGAATAACAATGGCTCTCCTCCTCTCCATATATAGTAAGTGAAGGCTCTCTCTCCATGGGCCCCATCCATTACGGTTTCTTCCATAAAGGAATATTCCCTCCTCTATCTTTGTGTTGTCCCATGTAGTGCTTTCCACCTCATACACAATGATGTTTGACTTGGTCAAACTTTACCAAGCCTCTTTGCAAAATGTCCCCTTTCACACATGAGGGTGTGAAATCTAGTTCCAAGGCTGATCACATTTCATACTAGAGGGATTTTATCCATGTTATTATTATGAATGGGCCTCCTCACCCAATTATTTAACTTATAAGTGACATTATCAAAATCTAATGTTCCAATTTATTGAAGGCAAAAATTAGGAACATTATAGTTCACTAGAAGGCTGGTGGAAATATTTGATTAAAGAGATCCAAAAGAACCATTCATGAGCCTTGCAAAGTTGAAAAAATCAGGTAATCCAGAAACGTACATCTATGGATTTTTAAGACTTTTTGTTATGGTTCCTGATTTGTCTGCAGCAAGAAGGGTGTACATGTTCATTGATGGGTTAGATGACCTCTTCATGGGTTGATTAATTCTACCAAGCCCACTACCCTACATGATGTTATTGAAAGGGCTAGAGACCTTCAAGATGCCTTTCCAAAAGCAAAGGCAACATTTCAGCATAAGCCCTCTTTTCCATCAAAGGGAAAATAAGAGAAGGTTTCTCCTTCTAAGGAGAGTCAAAATAAAAAACCTCTTGATGATGATGTCTAGAGAGATCTAAGAAGAAGGAAGCTCTGCTTCACTTGCCAAGAATCATGGGCACCTAGAAATAGATGTGTAGCTGGAAAATCACATTACATAGAGGTATTCTCAGATTATGAGGAGGAAGAAGAAGATGAACCAAGAAGAGGTCTGTTAGTATGAATCCTTTGTCGAAGTGTACGAAAAAGGACCAATTTAGCTACGCATAACTAATAGCCCTAACAACAAAAGTGGCTGCCAATATCTTCATATCTGCGGTTAGTTAAACAAGAAAAGAGCTGCAAAACACCAGATCTATGCATGGAAAGACATTAAGTAGTAAAAACAAGGGTTTGCTCCATATACCAATAGACAAGACAAGAACAATTTTTGAAAGAATTTTTATATTAATCGGGCACCTGGGAGGAAAACAAGAAGGCGTATCCAATTCTCCTCAGTGGGATGGGTTCTTGGAAGTCCTCAGCACTTCAGATCTAAAATCTCTCTCTCTCGTTGGTGTAGAAAACCCACACAAAGAATGGAACTCAAAGGGAGCTCACACAGCAAATGGCAGAAAATGGTGACCAAGTGTATAGATCCAGAGTGATCTAATAGGCAACAAAAGGTGAAGAATGGTAGGAAAAACCCTCCTATTTATAACAAAAGATTGGGTCATTCTAGATCTTGGTGCATGGGTTAACCAGATCTAGATCCACTTTTTATGGAATATTTTATTATATTTGTTGGAGGGAAAAGGTATTTGACTTGGGTCAAATCCCTTGATTTGTCAAAAATAAATAAATAAATTATTTATTTATCTTTTTAAGGAAGTGGTTAGAAGATAATCAAATAAATAATGATTTATTTAATTATTTGTGGGTGATTTGGTCATATTTAACAAGGAATATTATCTAAACAAGATTTAAATAATTATTCCTAGAAAATAATAAGATAAATAAAGGTTTATCTAATTAATTTCTTTTTTTTTGGGTTAAACATGACTGGGAATAATAATTAAATTATGGTTTAATTAATTATTCCATGAGGAAAATCAAACAAATATAGGTTTGTTTAATATTTCCTTTTGGGGTTTCCTGTTTAGACCATAAACGACCTAATAAATGTGGTTTATTAAGTTATTTTACATAGTGAAAGCAATTTTACTTAGGGTAAAATTGGTCTTACATGGTGTACTTGGGTCCATCTAATGATAATAGGTTAGATGACCAAAAAATGGTGTAACAAGGTCACAACGCTGACACTGCAGGAGGAGAACCAACACCATCAGGAGATGGGAATGGAGCATTTGATCCTATAGGAGGGGATCTTGAATATTTGAGAGGAGTACCTAAGTACTTGACCTTAAGAGTTCAAGGTTCCATCTTGAATCAAAGGGTGTTGTGAAACCAGCTCTAAAAAGAGAAGAAAAGAGATATCAACGCCTTATAAATAAGCCACTTCGAGGGGGAAACCACCAATACATTACATGAATGAAAAATTCTTGGATGATTCAAATTAAAAAACCTCCTTTCTATATATAGGAGTCCATGGGGCCACAATGTAATCCTAGCTGACCTAACAATAATAATTTAAAGGCACAATAATAACAATATGGGGGTTACAAGGGTACAATAATAACAATAAGGGGGTTACGCTAACAACAATAAGGGACTATACTAGTAATATAGGGACCTAACATGCCCCTCTCCTTCAAAAAGGTGTTGTCCTCAATACTTGAGTAGCTCTGGGTGTTTCTGTATAAAATTCTCATCCTCCCATGTAGAATCTTCAGTGGGTAAGTTCTTCCACTTGATGAGATACTTTGAAATTGATCGATTCCGTAGCTGTCGAGTTCTTTTTTTCGTGACCGCTTCAGGTTACAATATGATTTTTCCTTCCTCCTCAAGTTCTGGCAATATTGTTTGAACTGGAAGATTTTCACCTATAGCCTTCTTTAAGCATGAAACATCGAAAATTGGATGCACTCGTGAAGAAGCAGGAAGCTCCAATTTGTATGCCATAGTACCAATATTTTGCAACACCTTGTAAGGACCATAGTACTTTGGAAATAATTTATTATACTTATTACCATGCTTGAGGGACATTTGTTTGTATGGTTGTAGCCGTAAAAATACCCAGTCTCCTACATCAAAACTTCTCTCGTTGCGATGTTGATATGCCTGTTGTTTCATTCGATTTTGTGCCAAATTCAGGTTGTCTTTTATGAGTTGGAGAACTTCTTGTTGATGCTCAATGTGATCTTCCACTACTTGAACCTTCGAATTTTCTCTTAAATATGATGTGATGGATGGTGGATGATATCCATAGAGTGCCATAAATGGGGTCATTTTTGCTGCAGTATGGAAGGAAGTGTTATACCACCATTCAGCTAGAGGTAACCACTTGACCCATTGTGTTTTTTTATCAGATAAAAAACAACGAAGATATCCTTCCAAACATTTATTTACTATCTCAGTTTGACCATCGGATTGAGGATGATAAGATGAGGTATGAGCTAATTGAGTACCCAAACAAGAAAATAACTCCGTCAACAAATTTCCAGTAAAAATGGGATCTCTGTCACTCATAATAACCCTTGGGTTTCCATGTAGCTTTTGAATTGTGTCCATAAATGTAGTAGCAATTGTGCTTGCTTTAAATGGATGAGATAATGCAAAAACGTGTGCATACTTGGTAAGTCTATCAACTACCACCATGATGACACTCTTTCATTCAAACTTAGGTAAACCTGTGATAAAATCCATTGAAATCTCCTACCCACATTGACTTGGAATGGATAAAGGTTGTAGAAGACCCGGGGTCTTAATTGTCTCAACTTTATTCTACTGGCAAACCAAACATTCCGCCACAAAATTTTGAATATCAGTTTTAAAGCAATCCCAAAAAAATTCTTTCTTCACCCTGTGGTAAGTTTTTAAAAATCCTGAGTTTCCTCCTAAAGGAGAAGTGTGCAATTCAAAAAGAATATTTTGTTTTAGTTGGGAATTCTTACAAAGATATAAGCGATCTTTGTACCATAAGGAGTCATTTTTTCAACTAAATGTATCAGATGTACTAGGATCTTGCTGCAACTTTTGAATGAGTGTCCACACTTCTTCGTCATTCTTCCATTCATCTCTTGCTTCAGTTATCCAATCTGGTTGACTAATAGAAATGGCACAAAGCAATGCTTCCACCTCTTCATTTTTTCTTGAGAGTGCATCTGCAACAACATTTAGCTTCCTTTTTTTGTATATTATTTCAAAGTCATAACCCAACATCTTTGTGACCCATTTTTTCTGCTCTTCTGAAGATAGTCTTTGCTCCAAAAAGTGTTTACGAATATCATGATCAGTTTTTACCTTGAAGTGTCTTCCCATTAGGTAAGTTCTCCATTTCTTTAGTGCATGCAGTATTGCTAACATTTCCTTCTTATAAATAGGTTTTTGTAAATACTTTCCTTTGATTGGATGACTTTCAAAAGCAATGGGTCTTCCTTCTTGCATTAAAACAATACCAATTCCATTTTCTGAGGCATCACATTCCACAATAAAGGTTTTTGTGAAGTCTGGCGTAGCTAAGACTGGTGCTAGGCACATTGCCTCTTTAAGATGTTAAAAGGCCTTAGTTTCTTCAGGAGTCCATGAAAATGCATATTTCTTCAATAATGTTGTTAGAGGTGCTGCTATTCTCCCATAATTCTTAACAAAATTTTGATAATATCCTGTTAACCCAAGAAATCTTCGCAACTGCTTTGTGGGGAATTTCCATTCCTTAATGGATTTAATTTTGTTAGGGTCTACCTTAACACCCTCGTGAGATACAATATGAACTAGATATTCCACCTCTTTTACTCCAAAGAAACATTTGGATGTTTTTGCATATAATTTTTTTTCCTGCAATAGTTTGAGCACCCTGTCAACATGTTGAACATGATCCTTCCAAGACCTGCTGTACATCAGTATATCATCAAAAAATACTAGCACAAATTTTCCAAGGAAGGGTTTGAAAATGGAATTCATAAACCCTTGAAATGTAGAAGGTGCATTGGTAAGGCCAAAATGCATGACCAAAAATTCATAATGACCCTCATGAGTTCGAAATGTTGTTTTCGGAATATCTTCATTCTTCATTCTAATTTGATGATACCCTGAACGAAGATCCAATTTGGTAAAATAAATTGCTCCATGTAATTCATCCAATAATTCATCAATCACAGGAATGGGAAATTTATCTTTAATGGTGAGCTTATTGAGCTCCCTATAATCCGGACACATTCTCCATGATCCATCCTTCTTGTGTACCAATACTACAGGAGCACAGAAAGAACTTTGACTAGGTTGAATTATACCCGCCTCTAACATTTCTGCAATCATACGTTCAATTTCGCTCTTTTGGAAGTAAGGATATCTATAAGGCCTGATGTTTGGAGGAACACTTCCTGGAATCAAATGAATAGCATGATCATGATCACGAATAGGTGGGATTCCTTTTGGAGTTTCAAACACCTTGGAATGATTGTCCAAGTCTTTTTGGAGATCTACAGAAATAGATGATTTTGATGTTGGAACTTTTAGTGAGTATAATTGTGCAATTACGCCTCGTTGTTCCTTCTTCAGAAGCTTTGTCATGACATCAGAGCTTATTATCTTTCCTAGCTTCCCTGCGATACGTCGTAATTCGACTTCTTTTCCTTCTGAAAAAAATTTCAAGAAAAGTTCTTGAAAAATAAAATCGACCATCTCCAAATATTGTAACCATTGTACTCCTAGTACCACATCAGCACCTCACATAGGAATGGAAAGCATTGGACTATTCAATACATATTCCCCCATGGTTAGCTTGATATTATGGCATTTTCTAGAGAAATTTATAGTTCCTCCATTTGCAACCATCACTTGACATTCTAGTGCTAGGTATAGGAAACAATTCAATTCCTTGGCTACCTTACAATGAACAAATTTATGGGTACTACCTGAATCAATCAACAGTCTTACCTTTTTCTTCTTGATATGTCCTTCTATCTTGAGAGTTTGAGGAGTGTATATCCTTTATGCCAATGCATTACACGATATGGTCATACTCATTTCTTCCTCTTCTAGTGTTGGATCCTGGTGTATATCCTCTTCTTTTGAGGATTCTTGTTCATTTTCTTCTTCCTCTTCACAATATATGTAAAATAATTCCTTCTCAGCACACTTATGACCTTTATTGAATTTTATATCACAAGTAGCCTTAAAGCCCTTTTTATTTTTTTCTTCCAATTGTTGTGGTGTCAACCTTGTAGGTTGTGGAAATCTAGGAGTAGCAACACTTTCTTTATAGAAGTGAGTTAAAGGAATCATGTCGCCATAATTTTACATTCAATTTTTCTTTCCAACCTGAATGCCTTCTCTAATGAATAAGGTTCCAAAATGCAAACTTCATGTTGGATGTTATCCTTTAAAGTCCCTATGAAGACATCAATCCTGTGTTCCTCTGGAATATCAGTTGCCCTTATATTCAATTTTTGGAAGTCCTCAATGTGCTCTGCCACTAAACCCTTTTGTTTGAGATTTATCAATTGGCTAAATAAGGTGTTGCTCTTTGTATCCTCATAATGTGCTATCATTTCCTCCGTAAAAATTGACCAAGTGACAATTTTTTTACGGGAGCAAAGCCATCGATACCATACAAATGTATTTTTCTATAAATGCAAAGTTGCAATGCGTACCTTTTGTGTGTTTTACACATTATGGAGATCAAAATATTGCTCCATCTGCAGTATCCATGTTACAGGATCCTTTCCATCAAACTTCCTCATATCCATTTTTGGAATATGGTGGTTCTTCCCGCCAACATTAGATTTTATGAAATCACGATTAACATTTATTTTGTTCTCATCATGAGTTTCCTCTACTATCTTTTCACCATTAGGAAACATTTCTTGTATCAACTTTTTCAAACCTTCCACATCTACGTTTAGATCATTCTTCATTTTTTCCATTTTATCATCGATCTTAGCTTCGATGCCATCTATCTTAGATTCCATGGCATCCATCTTAGATTCCATTGCAGCTTCCATGCCATCTATCTTAGATTCCATGCCATTCTTCAAACCATCCATCTTAGATTCCATGCCTTTCTTCAAACCATCCATCTTAGTTTCGACGCCTTTCTTCAAAACTTCCATGTCATTTTTTGTTGCTCTTTGCGAGAGAAAAATTTGTTGCACTTGCTCTTGTAATTTTGATATGTCATGTTGCCATTCTTCGTCTTCATGAGTCATAGTAGAGATTTATAAAGGCTTAATGGGTGTTGAATTCTTTTTAGGGGCAATTTTAGAATCCAATACTGATATCTATTCTACAATATGCCCTTGGAATTAATTCAACTTGATTCTTCAAACAAGACTTATGCAATTTAGAAAAAAAATACACACCTTTTACTTGATTTTGAGGAGCTTGATATTGAAATTGAATTATATCTATAATTGCAGATCCTAAATATCTAAAATTCAGCCATGTAGTATCCCTCTGAAGCTTCTTTCAAATGCCACAGGTCTGATCTGATTTGGATTATTCAAGGCAAAGTTATGTCCAATCTCCCAGAATGACCCAATTTTGAACTAGTTCAGTAGACTGAACTTGTATGACTTGCCACATGTTACTATTTCCTCCTTTGGCTCTAAAATTGATAGAACAAAAACTAAATTCCATGTAGGTACGACCATTTTTTATAGCATTCCAATACGATGCTCACAGAGAGAGCTATGAAGATGTTCCCACGATAACCTCTTTGAGATGAAATTCAGAAGCCTCAAAAAGCCCTAACTTCCACAGATCATATCTCAGAAAATATTGCGAACCAATATCTAAAATTTTGCAACGATGTTCCTAAATATTGCTGCTTTGCACTCTAAACATTTTAGCTTTAGAAACTTCGTAGAAAAAAAATTATTACAAAAATACCACGATGACCTGTTTAGGTTAAATTCAGGAGCCTGCAAAATGACCTAACTTGCACAGATCATATCTCTGAAAATATTGCGAACCAAGCTCTGAAATTTTGCGAGATGTTCCTCAGGATTTTGTCTTCATACTCTAAAAATTTCAGATTCTGAACCTTTGTAAAAAAAAATTTATATCGAAAACTCCATGATGACCTGTTTTGAGTAGCAAAACACTAGAATCTCAAAGCTCTGATACTGAATGTTGTGAAACCAGCTCCAAAAAGAGAAGAAAAGAGATATCAACGCCTTATAAATAAGCCACTTCGAGGGGGAAACCTCCAATACATTACATGAATGAAAAATTCTTGGATGATTCAAATTACAAAACCTCCTTTCTATATATAGGATTTCATGGGGCCACAATGTAATCCTAGCTGACCTAACAATAATAATTTAAGGGCACAATAATAACAATAAGGGGGTTACAAGGGTACAATAATAACAATAAGGGGGTTACGATAACAACAATAAGGGACTATACTAGTAATATAGGGACCTAACATAGGGTTTCTATTTTGGTTGATAGTGTGGCTACGCACAATTTTATCGATGCCCAACTAGTGCAAAGGAGGGCAATACCTACTGATGCTTTTGAGGGATACTTTGTTTTGGTCCAAGGAGATAGAAAAATGAAATGCATGCATTATGTCCCATCCTTATCAGTCACCATGGGGACATATAAATTTATTGATCACTTCTTTATGGCTGACATACCTGACACCAATGGGATATTGGGTGCTCATTGGTTGATTACTTTGGGAAAAGTCATCACTGATTGGGAGGCTTTGCAAATGGAATGGGTGGATTGAAAGAGTGGTAAGACTCAAATGATCAAAGGCATGCATACATATCCATCACATACAACTTCCACAAATAAATCAGATATGGATTTGCGCAGTGGAAGCAAGGACCTTATATTCCCATATTTTATGCTCGTGATATTGCTGCATGGGACACTATTATCTAGTGGCAAACCACTTGGGAGGACACCTGATTCAGATTTGGTGGGAAATATCTCACAACATAATGCTCCAAGCATAGATATAGGAGGGATGGGAGCATTAGAAGGCAATGATACAGCACTGGGAGTCTTGGGTAGGCTGAAGGAGGAGGGAGATATTCTCCCAACATCATCATTACCCACTCTCATTTCAGATTCTGCATGGTGGGAGGAGAAGCATGGGAGGAATGACATTCCAACATGTACCTTTGGCATGGGAGATGTCAAGTAGGAGAACATCCATATGACAAAAATTTATGTTGGTAGAACATCATCGCTATCATTATGGGAGATTGATCCATATTGGAAATCCCAACTGTTCGTGGATTACTCCAAGGATCTTTATACATGCATGATACTTGATGACCAGCTACATGAAGAGGGATATTCAGTAGAAGAGCGAGTCATCTATTATCATGTTAGGATATTCTTATCTAGAGCCTCCAAGGTCAAGGAGAAGTTACTACAAAGGGCCTATGAAGAGTTCCGTTTCAACCATACATATTCCATAATATTCTACAACATCATCATGAGAAGCTACACTTGGAAGGGCTTTGAAGAAGAACTATATCATAATTTTCAAATATGCATGTACCATGTAGAGACGGGGTAGCAACATAACTCTATAAGGTATTAAATTCAGCCATATCTTTCTCTTTTTGAGAGAGGGGATAGATCTATGCACCACTCCATTTGTTTAAGGAGGAGTTTTAGTGAAGAATATGCTCATGTAAATAATGTTTCATTTGATTATTGTTTTCATTATTTCACCATGTATATGTAGGCCATAACTCCAAGAAGGAGTATTGTACCTTATAAACTTCATGGCCAACTTTTGGCCACAAAAATTTCTTAAAATGGCCACTCCCTTGGAGGACAAAGGGAGATTTTATTTCATGATGGGTGCATTCCTAAAGCATCAAATATAGCTCACACTTTCAGCCAGAGTGAGATTAATTGGAAAACAAGTGGCGGGGAAACCACTTACCACATCATGATATGATGCAATCAGGAGATGCACTGTGCTGGTTCCACATGCAGAACTATGACCCACCTTCATATACACAAATTTCTATTTTTATGTATGTAGTTTTGATCCCATACATTGATGATGTACTTGTACTTTTATGGGAATGTATGGAGGGAGGATGGGAGGTGTTGTACCTTAAGAGAAAATCCCTTGGCTATGATAAGGAATCAGTGCTTAAGACAATTATATAAATGTGTCACAGAATTATTGGTCTTTGTTTAATCACCTTCATATGTTTATCATTAAACCCTCAAAGATCAAATACAATGAATGTCTCGCAATGCTATTATTTTTTGATATAGAATGGAATGATCAGAAAAACATGAAGGAAAGAAGTCCAAATTGATATGCTGATGTACATAATATATCACCTCAAACTTCAAAATAATTATAAGACAAGGAACATTTAAAATGAAGGAATGCCTATTAAGGATTTTAACTCTTATTCACACAAGTAAAAGAGACATGCAGCTTCATTAATTCTTTTTATTCAAAGACAGAAAACACATAATGTAAATTGGGAGACATATCGATATCAAAAAATGCCATAATATTTATTTTCATTCATTAATCATTTGAAATATGAGTACAAAAATTATAGTTTGAAGGTCCAAAACTTAGAACCTTTTCCTTTCTTGTTTTTCTCTTTAAATAAAATTTGAAGCAGTTTGTAACTGCTGGAACTAATCCTAACTGCTTCAACTAGTTAGGACTTCGTCAACTACCTATTACATGTCATAAAAATGTCTTATTACAATTAAATTCTCTTTAAAAGAGGAAAATAACATAAAATATAAATCCTAATCTATTTTTTGAATGTGAATTGATGATGTTGCTACTGCATTTCCTTGACTGTCTATTTTATCATTCTTTGAAGTCGAGAGGTCCTTTGGTAAATCTGACATCCAGGATCTGAATTTATTATGTATCTCAATGTTTGTCTTAGGTGAATGGACCAACTTGTGATATTCCAATCTAAAAGTAGAAATTATGTTGAATGATGGCCTCTCTACAAATAATGTCTTCACTAACCATAGCAACTGAAAATGTCTTTGAAGGAAATTGATCACTATTGCTCCTTTAAGAACCTGAGTCTTTTCACGAGTACTGTCTACCTCACTTTTTGCCAACACCAATAAGGGTTCATAAGAATCCCATGATAAAAGACTACCTCCAAGACCCCAACATGATGGCAAACCTACTCTTGCTATTTTATCAAATAAATTATCAAACTGGTTCACTGCTTCCTTAAGCTCAATCAACTTCTTTTATGTAGACTTCCTGCAATCATTCTTGACAATCATCTTATTAATTTTCACAGCATATAAAATTCTATATTTAATTTAATTTTCTTCCAACTCTTGATCTGTTTTGGAATCAATGGAATCAATGAATTTTCTTGCCAAAATGGCCCTATTAATTGTCTTTTTCTTGTCTATCATGGCTTATTCTTTAAAATCCATAATAATACTTCTTTCCTCTGCAACAACAGTCAAAAAACCCCAAATTTCTTTCATTTATGCAATGATATCATTCCAGATGATATCCTTAGCCAATATTAGGGATATATTTCCCTTCAATTTTTCTTTGAGAATTTTAAGCTCAACATCAGTAGTCTAGCAGTCTATTCTGTATTTACAAACTTCTCCCTCTGTGGCTTGTATGATCTTTGTTGTTGTTTCCAAATCAGCTTGTGCCTTGTTTCGATCTCTCTCTTCCATTTGAAATTCAGTGGTTAATTGAGATATTTGTGCTAATGGATCTTCATTACCAAATGGAAAAACAAAAGTACAAGTATGAGATTGAATGTGATTCTGCAATGACAATGCAGTTTGCTTTAGTTTGGTGGTTTCTTCTTCCTTCTGAAAAAGTTGCTGAAGAAGTTTTTCTTTCTCATTTTCTATCTCTACAACCTTTGTTGTCATGGAGTGTTCTCCTGTAGGCAACTTCAACTTTTTCTTCAACGCGGGGGTTTCTGATTCATCACTTTATAAAAGCTTATGTATAATAGAAATGTCATTGGGATCTACCCCAATCTTCACAATAATATTTTTGAGTTCTTCGTTCTGGATTGTCAAAGCCCCAGAATTTTCTTTCTCTAACTTCAATTGCTTGATCACTTTTCCAAGCATATTTTCAGCCTTGAGTGCCATTGCATTGGTTTTGGTTAGGTCATTTACAATCAGTTGACATGTTTTCATATGTAGATTTACTTTTTCAAGCAATGGAATTTTCTTCATATCTATAGTTAGATTCACAGTATTGAAATTATTGGATGAACCAATATACATATCAGAGGGATGTGACAGGGAAATCTTAAATTGATTCTTTTCAAGATCCATTGTAGTTAGAAGTATTGTTTGATCTGGGGTTATCTGGTACTCAGCTTGAGCGTCCATGCTTGCTTTCATTTTCTGATTTCTTTTCGCAATCTGGGCAAACATTTGTTTAATTAAGGGCACTTTTTCCTGAGTGCTTTCATGTCTCCTTGGTGAAGCATGGACATTTTTCTCATCTCCCAATTTTAATGAGAAACCAGGTTGAGAATCTACAAAATCCTCAATGAGCTATGTTCTCTTTTCAGTCCTCTATTCTTCATCCTTTGAATCAATCACTGCTTCTTTACCTCTCTTATTTGACTTCTCTGATATGATAGGAGTCTGTACATTTGAGCTCACTGAACCTTCAAAACCTTTACTTTCCATTTTTTCTATATCAGGTCCGCTTTCATGAATGAATGTTGAATACCCATTTTCAATTCTCCTATTAGAAATCACACTGTGAGGGTCATAAGCCCACTTATCTCATTAAAAGTAGGTGCATTTCATCTAACATCTTAGAGGCTTCGTTAATTTCTTGTCTCATATTAAATATAAAAGGACCAAAAGTAATTGGTAATGTTGTTCCTTGAGAAACAATTCCTTGCTGTGTACAGGAATCCGTGCTCAAGACATTAAAGATTATGTCACAAAATGTATATCTGTCTCTGTTTATTAAAACCTTCAAATATTAATAATATATTTCCCAAATATCAAATCTTTATAAGTTCTGCAATGCCATGTTCCCTTTATATTTGAAGTGAGCGAATGGAAGATGAAGAAAGAAAAGGATTTTAATTTGTCATGTTGCTTATAACAGAAAATACCATAATAAAATCCTGAAGAAGTGAATAACAAATAAGCTAAAGTAGAGGAGCGCCCATTAAGGATGTTTAACTCTTAGATACATAAATATCAAGAGACCTGCAGCTCTAATCACTCTACTTTATTCACAGATATGGAAATGAAATGAAAACCAAGAAAACTCTTCAAAACAGATGGAATAATGGAAGCTTGCAAAACTTTTTCATTCATTCAATATTGTTCAGTAAAAAATTAGCCTTCAAGGTCCAAAACTCGGAACCTTCTTTCTCCTTCAAAATGTCTTTAAATACAATCTGAACCAAAATGGTTTCCAGTTATAAAACTGATTCCAACTAACTCTAACTGCTTAACTACTCTCTGTAGTGGAGGTACATGCCTCGGAAACATTCTATTACATTTACATGACTTCATTTAAAACATAATAAAAGATGATAACTCCTAATCTAAGGGAACTGATGCTCCTGAAATAGTGGCTGACTTAATGACTATTTGTGGCTGAACGACTACTTGTGGCTGTTTGGCTGGAAATCCCTTTTCTGTGTCAATAGATAATTTCTTGCATTCTTTCCAGAGTTTATCTTGAGTTGTCGAAGCATTCTTATAACGCTGATATTCCAGTGTAAACGCAACAACTTGACTGTGAGTAAGATTACTTGTGAACAATGTCTTCACCATCCATAGCAGAAGGAAATTCCTTTGTAAGAAATTAAATATTGTTTCTCCCTTCAAAATCTGTGTCTTCTCATGCCGGCCATCTGCTCTGCTTTTTGCAAATATCAATTGATCCTCATAAAATTTCCAGGACATAATCTCCCCTTTCTCCATCCAGCATGAGGGCAAGCCTGTTCTCGTTAACTTGTCAAACGAAATATCAAATTTCTTAATTATCTCTTTAATTCCCTGTAACCGTTTCTCTGAGGCCTTTAGAAGGTCATTTTTAATGATCATTTTGTTTACCTCTTCAGCATAGTAGTACCTATCCTGTATCTCCATATCTCTCAACTCTTCATCTGTCTTAGCATTAATAAAATTTATGAATTTTTTGGCCCAATTCGATCTTTTAATAGCGGCCTGCTTCTCCGATAATAACTCCTTTTCATGCTCTGAAATAATGTTTTTCTCTCTGGCAATTATATTCATGGAATCCCATTTTGACTACATTTCTGAAATGATCTCGTTCCAGATGAGATCCTTAGCTTTGATAAGGGAAATATTTCCCTTCAATTTCTCCTTGAGCTCTTTGATTTCATCCTCAGCTTTTTGCAGCTTTTGCTCGTTCTCATTTGCCTTTCCTTCCCATCCTTGCATCATCTTGAGAACTGTGGCCAATTCATACTGGGCTTGTTTACAATCTCTCTCCGCCATCTTTAATTCTGTGTTTAGCTGAACAACCTGAGCTTGAGGATCAGCTCCACCTGCAGAAAAATCAAAAGTACAAGTATGGTTCTGGATTTGATTCTGTAAGGTTATAGCATTCTGCTTTACCTTAGTGAGCTCTTCGTCCTTCTTCATCAACTGCTGTCGCAATTCCTCTTTCTCCTTTTCAACCTCAGCTACTTCCGCTGCCAATGAGTGCTCTGTAGCTGGCAATTTCAACTTTTTCCTTAATGATAATATTTCCGCTTCTGCACTTTTCATCAGCTTCTGAACTGCGGCTTTATCATTTGGATCCACGCCAATTTTCATAATGATCTTCTTCAGCTCTTCATTCTGAGTTGTTAATGCCCTGGCGTTTGCTTTCTCCATTTTGCATTGTTTAATAACCTTTGCCAGCATATTTTCAATCTTAACTGCTGTAGCATTGGTCTTTCTCAAATCATTTACAATCAGCTGACCAGTCTGCATGTGAAGATTCATTTTGTCCCACAAGGGGACTTTTTTTACATCCATGACGATATTTAACTCCTTAAAGTTGCCTGAAGGTCCAAGGGACATTCCTGTCGGATGTGACAGAGCCATATTAAACTGATCTTTCTCCAAATCCATCACAGTCAGCAATCTGGTTTGGTTAGCAGGCATATTGTGCTCTGCTTGTGCTTCTATATTGGCCTTAATCCTTTGGTTCCTTTCCTCAATCTGTGTGAACACTTGCTTCATGGAGGAAGCCTTTTCCAAGTGAAGTTCCTGTCTATTAGGAGATGAAGGGAAATCTTGTTCTTCATTGACCTGGAGAATAAAACTAGGTGAATTGGAGGAATGGTCTTCTGCTAGTTTGGTCCTTTTTTCCTCTCGAGGCTCCTCATCATCGATATCAATAACATCCTCCCTACCTCTTTTGCTCATTCTTTCCAAAATTGCAGGTGTTTGAATACTGGTCTTTGATGAACTTGACCCTCCTGGATTAGCCAATTTCTCTAAATCAGGGTTACTCACATGTGTAAAAGAAGCATACCCATTCTCAACCCTTCTCTGAGAAATTATCCCATGTGGATCATAGGGCCATTTCTCTCCCAACAACAACTGCGTTCCTTCCAATATTTTTGATACTTCTTCAAAAGCTTGTCTTGTGTTAACAACAAAAGGGCCTACACTCATAGGCAACTTGTACATTAATCCTTTCTTCATGGGCAGAAAATGAACTTGATCTACATTAAGACTTTGCCTTATAAATTCCAGGGCAAAAAGTCTCATGGGAACAAAGGTTGGGAGCCTATAGGGCTCAATGCTAACTCCATAAAGCATTATCTCAGAGTAATCTTTAAAAAAAAACCAGTCTCCAAATTTACAATTGGGTCCCAACTGTAAGAACTCCTGGGCCTTAGGCAGAAAGCATGGAGGAAGAGTTCCATTCAGAATTTTATAAGCAGTAGTCATGAAATGGTCAGAAAATTCAAACAGCCCGGCTTCGTTCTCTTCTTTCCTAACTAGATCGGTCCAAAGCAAAACTGACTTCTTATTTTTATTACTATCCATTATATTTAAACCAACACTCATGAACTCTTCAACATTTTGATATAAAAATAAGTAGACTACCAATGATGGAAATCTGAAAAAACCTGTTAGAGGGAAGGCGATCAATTGGGAGTTTACTACTTCTTGCCAAAAAGACGGGATGTCTAGCACCACACCTGGTTTCATCATCATAGTGAACATTCCCAAGACTGCTTTATCAATTTCGTGTTCATCATCTCTTCCCAAAATTTCCGTAATGCAGCTAAGAACCGGCCTGTACCGAACATTGAACACCTCCAAACTGAACTTTCCTGCTTCAAATTGAGTTTTCTATGGACTTAGTATCAAAAACGACATGCAGCGATTAAACTCTTCATTTGAAAGCTCCTCGAAATACTGAACCAACGAATCTTCAGAGAACTGCAATGAAGACTCATCTTCTGGAAAACATAATGCTTGACGCATTAATTGTGTTGAAACCTGCAGGATATTTTCCCCCTGGGAATTCATAATGAAACACTTGCCAGGGTACATGGACGAAACTAACCAAGAAATGAATTCGGGGAAGAAATGAGTTTTTGGAACACAAGCAGACAACACACCTGAACTTTTCATAGCAGAGAACACAGGGGACTTGTCAGTGTTCAGGGTTACTTGGTAATGCAAGAGAGGATGGTTGATGGATGACGCGGTATCATGAACATCTTTCTCGCTATCTAGGAGGGGACTGAGAGTTGATAAACCAGACAATGATGCTCGCTTGGCCATGGCTGACAGGAATTCGAAAGCAATTCGCAAGGCAATGGGTAATGCAAAGGTGGCGAGACACGGTTTAACAGGGCAAACAGTCACAAATAAATCAAAACGGAACGGGAGAATCCTTTTATAGGCTACGGAAACCATAATAAATGCAGGAGTGTTGCAGAAAAATAGTTGGCAGTGGATGACAGTTGTCTTCCATCTCGGTTGATGACGTCATGCGGGGGGTCTGTGCGTACGGCGGAGAAGTTCTACCCATACCCCCCGTAATTAACCAGAACCGTTGATCACCAAATTTCTAAGATCTGACCGGTCAACTGCGGGGGGTCGGGATTTGATAACCAACGGACTATTTCACCCCCCGCAATTGCATATACACAAGCTTCTCTGTATGATTGCAACTTCCGCTCGGGAAGTTGCTCGGGCTTTAACCTTAACATATATATATATATATCAACCTAAGGTTGACGCCCGCTTCATATATATAAAGAAAAATGAAAATACATTGCATTCCTCTTTTTTTTATGCTAAAGTATTTAAACTTCATACTATAGCATATTTTCGAATTCTTATTTTTTTTATTTTTTTCTTTTCAAAATTTCAAAATGAAATATAAAAAAGATATGTAGATAATGATCCACAACAGGTAACATAAACATGTGACCTTTATTCATAGGCACAAAGTGTATTTGATCCACGTTTAAACTTTTCCTAATGAACTCCAAAGAGAATAATCTCATAGGCACAAATACAAGAAGCCTATAAGGTTCTACACTAGCTTCATAAAGTCTAATTTCAGAATAGTATTCAAACAAAAACCAGTCACCAAACTTACAATTTGTCCCCAACTGCAATAACTCTTGAGCTTTTGGCAGAAAGCAGGGGGGATTAATTCCATTCAAAATTTTATATGTAGTAGACATGAAATGACTAGAAAAAAAAAAAAAACCACCCTCATTCTATTCTTTTCTCACTATGTCTGTCTAGAATACTACTGACTACCTCTTCTTATTCATATCCATTATATTTAACCCCAGATGCATGAATTCTTCTACATTTTGATATAGAAATAGGTAAATAACAAGAGAAGGAAACTTGAATGATCCCGTCAGTAATAGCTCATGAGCTATGAGTTGACAGCTTCTTGCCAATAAGATGGAATATCCAACACCACTCCTAGCCTCATCATCATGACGAACATTCCCAGAACTATTTTTTCCATTGTACTGTCATCATCCTTTCCCAAAATCTTTGCAATGCTCCTCAGCAGTGGTCTGAATTCTATATCAAAAACCTCTATGGGAAATTATTAATTATCAGGTGCAAACTGTTGTGTATTTGGCTTCAGAAAAAAATATTAATTGGTTGAACTCTTGACCTGCAAGACTATCATAATGTGCCATCAAAGAATCATCATTAAATTGGACATACGACTCTAACTCAAGATAGCACAGAGCTTGATGAATTAATTAGGTTGATACTTGCAGAACATTTTCTCCTTGACAATTCATTACAAAACATTTTCCAAGGTACATAACAGACACTAGCCAATACACAAATTCAGGAAAAAGGTGTGTTCTTGGGATGCATGTAGACAACACACTAGTTTTAACCATGGCAGTGTAAATTGGAGAAGTTTTATGATTTAGACAGACCTGCTGATAAAATTAAAGGTGGCCTAGAGAACAGACAGTATCCTGGATGTCCCTCTCAATGTCCATGAGAGGAATAAGACTGGAAGAACCTGAAAGGGATGGACACTTGGCCATAGTTGAGCTTGAGGTGACAGACAATCGACAAGGTGGTGGACAGTAGAGAAAGACACGGTGCAGACATGCTTCAAACACAAACTAACAACAATAACCTTAGAAAAATGAGAATCCTTCTTAAATAGGTGGCGCACACTCAAGAATTAAATGTTGATGAGACGTGCCAAAATACCGTTAAAAGTACTCCGATGTGGACCACATCTGTCAAAAGCTGGCTACACATGTCACTACGAGAGGTCTCAAGGTATGGAGAGCTCGTCGAGTTCATGCCCCTGTAGTGAATCTTGACCGTTGATCTGGATCGGCCCTGCAATCAACAAGGTCAACTGCAGAGGCACCCTCCTCGTTAACCCGCACACTGAAAGTGCCCGCAGGTTGACACTTTTATTCCCTGTTTCATAAATCGTTGGATCCCTCTTTCACAAAGTTTATAATCTGTGCATTGGGACCTGCTTTCACAAAGTTTAAAGTATTAACTTTAGACTTTAATGCAACAAGTATTACATTTTTATGCCAAAGTATATGAATCTTTATACCTTAACATATATTTTGATAATTTTTCTATTTTTTTGTATTTTGAAAAATTAAAATAAAGGATATTGCAAATGAACCACAACATCTGGCTCCACCTGTGGATAGCGTTTTGCCATGAAACACTAAGAACCATAGATTAGTGCCTTCACTTCGAGCATGGATTCAAATATTGTTTGATGAAAAATGTACAATGAAGGAAACTGAATATGTACAACAGTGAACCATAAAACTTCGATGTTGGAAGTAATGTTTTAGATATTGCCCATTCACAGGTAGCTCTACTGTTTCTCCATCAAGATTCTCCAGCATGAAAGCGTTATTTGATCTTGCTTCAATAATCCTATATGGGCCATACTAGAGAGGATCAAACTTACCATGCTTTCCTTTTTCTTCTCTTCCAGTATCCCATCTTAATACCAAATCTACAGTTTGAAAAAGAATCTCCTTTTATTTTCTATCAAAATTTGACTTCATATTTTCTTGATAGGTGACCAAGTTTTCCCTGACTTTATTCTTGATCTCACTCAATTATATCACCTTATTCAGTCTTCTTATCAATGTGTTAGGTTATTCTTGTCCTTCTTGAAGGAAATAAATTCTTGGTCTAGCTAGATGAGTAGGAAACAAAGCTTGAGTACCATATACCAATTCATAAGGGGACTTACCAGTAGATATTCTAGTAGTCATTCTTACTTCCCAGAGAGAAAATATCAACTTTGAATCCCAGTTCTTCGGATTCTCATTAATTGTTTTCTTCAAAATCTTAACCAATGTCTTGTTGTAAGATTCAACTAGCCCATTCCCTTGAGGATGATATGTTGTAGAATGAGAAAAAATTACATTATATGTTTGACAAAAATTAATGAATCTAACTGAATTGAAGACCTGAGCATTGTCTGTTACAATATTGACTAGACATCCAAACCTGCTGAAGATGTTCTCTTCTAGAAACTTCATTACTACCAGATCATTTTTTTTTCTGGTAGGTATTGCCTCCACCCACTTTGTAAAATAATCAGTGGCGGTTAGAATCCACTTGAACTGCCCACTTGATGGTGGATTCATTTATCCAATGAAATTTAATCCCCATTGTCTAAATGGTTCTTCAAAAAATATAGGGAGAAGAGGTAGAGGAGCTAACCTTTTCTTTTCTCCAAACAATTGACATTTCTAGTAGCTTCTAACCACCCTATATACATCAGCAAACAAGGAAGGCTAGTAAAAACTTGATTTCATAATTTTATGAGCAGTAACTTTCCAACTATAATGGGCTCCACACAGACTTTAATGGTATTCTTTGATAACTTCCATTGACTCCCCCTCTGTCAAACACAACAACAAAATACCAGCAGGATCCTTCCAATATAATTTAGCATCAATTATAACATAAGATTGAGCTATGATTTTAAGATCTTTGTGCTTTGTTTTGTTTATTGAGGGTCGACAAGAGAAAAAAGAAGAAGTAGTGAATAATATCCTTATTCCAATCGAAGCAGAGAAACTTGTATTTAATTGTTGACATTGTTCTATTTTGACTTGTTTCATCAACAACTTCATCCAAAGGTGCAAGAAAATTAATTCCTAGAGCTTGAAAATTTGATTCTATTAGCAACTTTGCCAAGCTCTGTCCTTTCACCAATTTAGTAGGTTTAATGTCTAAGTCATACTCCTTGATTTTATAACTCCACTTTCCTCTTTTTCCTTCAACATCACTTTGAACTAACACACCTTTTACAACTGAGTTAGGTACATATGTAACTATTTGACACTATAGCACATAAGTCCTGAAGGATTTTAATGATTTAACTAAGGCATATACCTGTTTCTCCAAGATATTGTATTTGAGTTCTACATCTATAAGAAATTTACTGAAAAATGCCACAGGTTGCTCTTTTCCCTTTTCATTCTTCTGCAATAGCAATGGTAGAAGGTGGTGCAAATGAAAATATTTGGAAAGGCTTTTGATAGTCTGGGCTGATTAAATTTGGAGATTCTTGAAGAGCTTCTTTGATCCTACCAAAGGAAACTCTTGCATATTTGTCCCATTTTACTTCAACAATTTTCCTCGGCATATTTGTTATGTTTCTGACAATCTCAACATAATTTGGGGAAAATCTTCTCAGGAAATTAATTTTTCCTAGGAATCTCTGGATATCTTTCTTACTTCTAGGCAACGAAATTGTCTGTATAGCTTAAACTCTTGCTGGATCAATTTTCACCCCCTAATTTGAAACTATATGTCCCAGTAACTTACCTTCCTCCAAATAAAATAGAGATTTCTTAGGATTCAATGATAACCCAAACTTCCTGCATTTCAACAAAGCCTTTTGCAAATGCTCCAAGTTTTCATCATCAGAACCTAAAAAAATAGTCACATCATTAAAATATATGACTAAAAATTTGTCACCCACAAATTATATGTCCATTTCCCTTTGGAAGGTAGCCCCTGCATTCATGAGACCGAATGGCATCCTAGCATACTATTTTCTTGAGGGATCCTGACCCAGGTTCATTGTGCAAGGTTTGCCAACAAACTCCTTGTTGTAGCCGCTACAACACAACCCAAAATTTTGGGTATATTTAAAATTTCGGGTTCCCCCTCTGCTCGCCTAGGCGTTAAAGTCTTTCACCTGACCTGCACTCAACGACCGACCTATCTCTAATCCCTCACGAGTTGTCTCATCACCATGACTTGATGTTGTCGCTGCAATCACGCCATATGTGGGAGGGATCATCTAGTGTACGCTCGAACATTCTTACCGCAGTCGCACCATGTGTAACGAGATTGCCATGCATATGTTTGAACGAGAACGTTGTGTGTATTGACGAGTAAAATCCCTCCTGTTGTAGGCCATTAAGCATATTGTTTGAATGCTTCTCTTAAGCTTGTTAGTTTCATGTGTTTTATCTGTGGTTATCATTATTGAAGAGTAATTATGATGTTGTAATATCCCACGCAGGTTGACCCCATGGGTAACAGACTCCTCAGTCGTGTCGCGACATCGAGGGGAATGAAATTGAGCTCAACGACGAGGTCAAAGTTGCGGAACAGGGGAGGAGGAGGAGCAAGTGACCAATACTATTAAAAGGAGAATAGTGTGATATGTGTCGATCAGAGAAAGAACCTTTTATGTCACCAATGCAAAAGGTTTTCTTCATTAGTGCACACCAGAATTGTGGAGATCCTGCACAATGTCAGCTCCGTGTCGATGTTTGTACACAAAGGAACATATGTCGCCATTTCGACAAGTCTAGCCTTAATTATAGCTCGATGAACAAAGAAAATCAAGAGATCTCCCTCAGGAGTGACAATCTCATTCAAGGCGTTCTCGTGCCAAGTAGTAGTGCGAAAGCATACGTGTTTCTAGGGCAAGCCAACGACAAGGTTTAAATATGTGAACGCACCCTTTAGAAGCAACGTTTATGAATCCTAAGCTACATGGCGTGGAATTATTTATGCTGTGAGTAGCACAACGTGGAGAAATGAAATGGCCTTAAAACCCTGGTCTCCTTTGCTCTTTCATATCCATAAAGTTTGTCTATGTGGGACCACATGAGATGGAGAGTTTCAGATTGAACCTAAAAGGTTATGTTTAAATGCATACACATTTTAGTAACTAGGCACATTGGTGCATATGCAAATAAAGTCTTTGGAACCACAAGGTAGGAAGGGTCAATGTTAAAAGAGCCATCAATGTGTCTTGAGAAACATCTTTCAAAACAAGCAGCCTTCGTATGATGAGGTAAAGCAAAGGATCAAGGGTCGAAAGCATATGGTTTCAAAAACCATAAAATATCTTGGAGAAAAACTAAATAATAACATTATGAAGGGTGCACATTCAAAAGACAAAGGTGATGTTGTAATTTTAAATACCAAAGCGCAAAAACATGAAGTTTCCAAAGCATATAAAAAAAAAAAGCGGTCCAACGTTATGATAAAGACATGGTTTTAAAAAAACATAAACCAGTTACAAATGGGCGCGATGTGTTGGTCAACTGCACGTTGGGAGAGTGGCGGAAACTACATGGCCACGTAATGTGGAGTCCAACGTCGTTGGTAGGTAAATGCGTGGAGCAAATATATGTTTTATGGTCCAACGTTATGATGGAGGCGCGAAAATGATAAAGATATATGGTCTCAAAACAATAGGATAATTACAAATGGGCGCGCACATTTTGATGCTGCAAGTTCTGCAAGATTTAATCCACATGGGCGGTCAACCTTACGTTTGAAAGATGGCACAGAATCACATGGGCACGTTGCATGGGGCATAAATTATTTTGATCGGCTCAAATGCTTTCATGCTGAAGTTACAATCCGTAATGGACATTTGCTTTCCTATCGAAGTTGCAATCCGTAATGAATATATAAGTGGTCAAAGCTGCATTATAATGGGCCAACGTGGAGCGTATACATATAAGGGCCAAATATTATGTTTGAACATGAAACAGAACCCTATACAAGACCTACGACGACCACGATACAATAATTATCGAGCCAGTTTGATCAAAATTAATGTAGGACTATCAAGACCTCACAAATGGACAGTGATGCAGTTTTAATCTATAATAAAGCATGCGGGGCGGGTATACATATACAGTCGTCAAACATTATGGTTAACACATGGATCAGAGCATAGGGAAATACTTTGCAGTTTTTATGACGGAGTTTAATGTGTGGAGCATGTATATATATATATCGGTCAAACGATACGTTCGAGACATGGCGCAGAACCAATTTGCGGCATGTTAATGTGCTTCTGCGCCAAAGTTTTAAATATGGAGTGGACACATATCCATACAACAACCAAAATTTTCGTTCAAAAAGTCAGAGCAGACATGTATTGGGATCGTGTTTTATAGTGAAGGCGGAGCAGATGTATGTTTTACGGCCAATGTTTACCAACGTTCAATGTTTACGTTGCATGGAGAAAATGAAAACGTTTACACACATACGTGGCAGTCAACGTTCCAACTAAAGCGTGGAGCGGGGTGCTATGAGTATATGGCAGGTTAAATCTACCATCTGTGACCACGTCTTAAATGGTGCAAGAACCATATTGTTTCAAAGCCGTATAGCAGGGCGGAGCAAACTATAGAAACATTACAAATGGTGCAGATATGTCTGTCGCGATATTTTTTATCCAGATATTTCAGATAGAGAAATAGAAACAACCCAAACAAGGGAGCAGGTTCACTGTCCTCGTCCAGCTATTTCCAGCCCTTCGTTGATTTTCAAATATGGAGCGGATGTTGGTGAAGAAAGTTTCCCAGTACCGAGCGGCGCCTACCCAGAATGCACTTATGATACGCAGTAACCGCCATATTAATGTCTTTTTCTCCGCGCATGACACCACGTGGACTGTCTCGTTAATCAGTGTTTCGGTGGAGGCGGGCATTTTTTGGCTATTCTTCAGCGCAGATTTAGCCGTGACAGCACGGAAAATGGCATATTATTTCATTCTGAAAGCAGGTGCAGGATTTAGCGTGGCTTCAGCCGTGACAGCGTGGAAAAGGGCATGCAATTCCATCCTGAATGCATGCACATGGATTCATCTATATGGGTTTTGTCATTGCAGTAAGATACCGATCCGCCAGGGAAGAGCGAAATGTTCCAACGCAGGAATGGATGTAGAGTATTGTTTCCAGAGCGACAAATCCCTCCATTACAGTAGATGTTTTATTCCAGGATAAAGCTCTGTTTTCAAAATTATATCAAAGTTGCTGACTCGAGGAGGTCTGACGTTCGGTATTGAATCATTATGCTCCTATCCTAGCCTGTTCGATGTTTGCTGAGCCTGCCATGTCCACCAGCACCAACCTCCCTCCAACTGATGGCACATCTACTATAATTGTGCAATGGCTGCGAGAGCTCCGCTCGTTGCAATTGATACTCTGCACAGTGCGTTTTCTCCACCACTTCTTACTAGACCCTATTGCTCCATACATTATAATAGTGCATTTTCCTTCGCTCTTCACTTCTTCCACTCGATCTTCAACGTACTTAATGTAAAACAGTTGCAGGGCCTCTCCACGCCAAGATAAGCCATCGAGACTAAAGCCTCTACAATATCCTAAGCCTGCTCTGAGTCTCGTGTATTTCGACATTCTGCTAAGCATGCCTCATGCATCCAATTATTTCCACTGGGTGTTCTTCTTTCTCCCGTGGAATTCGCCCCCCATTGTTGCTGCTACTCATACTTCTGGCTCGGTTCCTGATTCAACTTTTGGCATGCTACCACCCTTTAGCTTATCATTTGATTTTAATGGTGTTTGTCTACATATAACCCGACTTGCCACCACGAAGACAAGCTGTTCGGAGGCATGCAGACTCATCAACCCCATTTCGAAGGGGCGTTCCCTTAGTAAGATCTTAGCGCAAACTTTTGAACATGATGAACGTATCATTGGAGCCCGACATAGTTTTCGTTGTGGAAAACACAAGCAGTATGTTGCCCAAATCAACACTTACGTTCCATTGGGTCTGCATTCCAAACTCAGCCCATAGCTACGCTAATTGGCATTACGTTAACTGAAGAAAGGATACAGAGAAAGCTTACCCTAGCCATTCTCTCCGACAATTCAGTAGTTGACCACACAGGGGTCTAAGTTGTTATTTTCATTCTTACAATTGATTAAAATGCCTTTAGCATTATTTATGTCACCTGTGTTATTTTATTGCAGGAGGAACCACTCTGTTTGCACATAAGAGCCAAGGTTTTCCCCAGCAAACAAGGAGACCTTTTCAGAACAAGCAGATGCTGGCGAAACTCCAAATAACTCGCAGATCTGGCGAGGTCGCAGGTCGCACGTCTGTGATTTTTTCGCCTTTTGGGACCCCGTGACCCAGCGACCCAGTCGCAAGGTCGCAGGGTCGCACTTCTTCAGTGTTTCCGCCTTTTGCGACCCCGCGACCCAGCGACCCAGTCGCAAGGTCGCAGGGTCGCACCTCTTCAGTTTTTTCGCCTTTTGCGACCTCGCGACCCAGCGACCTAGTCGCAAGGTCGCAAGGTCGCATTTCTTTGATTTTCCTGCTTTTGTGACCCCGCGACCCAGCGACCTAGTCGCAAGGTCACAAGGTTGCATTTTGTCGGTTTTCCACCTTTTGCAACCCAGCGACCCAACGACCTAGTCGCAAGGTCGCAAGGTCGCATATCTATGTCTTTTCCACCTTTTGCAACCCTGCGACCTAGCGACCTAGTCGCAAGGCCGCAAGGTCTCATTCTCTCATTTTCTTGCAACTTGCGACCCCGCGACCCAGGCAGGTCACAGGTCGCAACAGCAGGCAGGTCGCAGGTCACAAAAGCAGGCAGGTCACAGGTCGCAACAGCGGCTCAGGTCGCAGGTCGCAAGGCAGCCCAACGGTCAGGAAGATGAAAGATCAAGGAAGCCCGAAGGGCAGTTTCTGCATTATAAATACTCCTACGGGAGCTTATAAAAGAGGCTTTTTCTTTTGGAGACTCAAGAGCTACATAGTATTTTATTGAAATATTATATTCTTGTGCATATGAATATAGATACTTGTTAAAACCCCTTTGTTTGGATGACGTGTTTTACTGCGTGAACACTATGTGTATTTTCTTATACAGTTTCAGAATATCTTTTGATTAATGAAGCTGCCCTCTTTATAGCATCATTTATGCATCATGGCTATCTGTGTTTGTGTTTATGATGTTCAGTTTACCATTTTCTCTATTAATGAATGTTAATGAACTACTTTGTTAGCATTTCGTTTTATCTTTCAGAAAGTAAAGGGACATCTTACCATAAAGAACTATTTCTGTTGTGGTCAGACTACCTTACAAGCAATACCCCAAAGACGTGTTGCTAACGACATCTCCTTAGGCGTACATGCTTTATTTATTTCCTCGCTACGCATAGTGTTTTATTCGTGTTTAATGCATCAGTCATGTATTCTATATCATGTGAATAAGTGTGTGTTAGCAGGTTCAATCAGGTTCTTTTGAGACCGAAGGGAAGGCATCTTAAGCGGTAGCCAGACCCACACCTCGGACGGGATCCCTACTCCAAACGGTTCATGGTCTAATTGGGACTTTCTACCGGGGAGATCCCCTACTGTTGGCCGAACATATTTTCCCGTCAACAGATTTGGCGCTAGACGGAGGGCCCGAACCTTTGACCATCTGGTTAACGAAAAGGGGGGGCCAGATGACAAGCTGAGCCCTTAGAGCCTGCAGTTAATCTCATATCTGTAATGGATCGTTCCCAAATCATTCTCCCAAGATGTTTGTCGGAGTTTTATGAGCCTGGATACTACATCTCCGATGAACTTATGTATCACTTGTCCCAGTTAAAATTTGATGGTGAAAATGGGGTGTCCATAACCCAACACTGTTCAGATTTTTGTGACTTTGGTGAGTGCTATGAAATTGACAATGAGGGTTTGTTTTGTTGGCTTTTCTTCCTCACCCTCGAAGGTCGCGCTAAGCAATGGTGCTACACTTTGCTGGAATCTTCCATCCATTCATTTGAACAACTCGCCAGTGAATTACAACAAGCTTTTCACATGTATGATTTTCATAACGTTTTACTAAAGATAAATGACATCAGAATGGAACCTCAGGAATATTTAGATGAGTTCTCTATCAGATTTGTTCATTATTGTTTTGAGTTCCCTGAAAAGGATGTCGATTGGAGGTTGTTAAGAGAACAGTTCGCGTATGCGATTCTCGTTTCCCTTGAACCATTTCAGTTAGCAACCCGACCTGAGCCTAGTGTTCCCTATGACAACCCACAAGTAAACGGTTGTTCTGACTTTGAGTCTTTCACGTACCATATCAAATCTGAACACCCCAGTGGCTCATTATCTCTTTTGGCTCATGAAACCTACCCCGAGCCCACTCGATGTCTCCCTGGACTTCGTCCTAAATCTGGTTCACATTCGAATTATGAATTAGATTCACATTAGGATGATGAATCTGGTTCACATTTGGATTATGAATCTGGTTCACATTCGGATTATGAATCTAGTTCATATTTGGATTACGAATCTGGTTCAGATTCGGATGATGAATATGGTTCACATTCGGACTATGAATCTAGTTCACATACGGATTATGAATCGACTCCTACCCCGCATAAAGTTGATTCCTTTACAAGGTCTGCCAGATCATCGTTTTCTCTGAATGACACGGATGCGCAGGTCGGAAAGCCTCGTATGGTTAACGCCCCTGTGACTCAATCTATTCGTTCATTACTCCCCGGTTGGTTTCCTGATCCCGGCACACCAGTAATTTCTTCGAGACATTCAAAATTTCCTTATACTGGTATTGGCGACAATCATAAGCATGCAAATGGTGTTCCACCATCACAGATCAAAATCGATGAATCTTTTAGATCTAATCTTTCTTACTCGGAATCTTTAGACAGCAATGGGAGCGATTATCTGATTGGGCAACCTCAAGATGTCCTCTTTATTGATCCATCCCAGTCGGTAACTCTCTGGGAGCCTGACATGCCAGGTGCCCAACTCGACCACATCGATGGTTGTAGTGATCACTCCTTATCTGAAAACATATTCAATCATATCGTTGAGGATTGTCACTCACATCTTTTTTCCAACCATATGGAGACACCAGCAGTCGATGATGCACTTTGGGAAGTTTCAAGTACCCATCAGAAAGTCGAAGTGCTTCAGCTTCTGCCAACCGTTTCTGAGATGACGATCCCCAAATGCAATGCTCCTCCCAGCATAACCGCGGTAAATCCGCCCTACCTTGGCGAATCTAAAGAATCTGATATATCGATCTATCAATCAGTCAGCGCGCAAACATTTGGCCAAATTGATACAAAGCCCACTGACATTCTGCAACTCACCATAATGCATGATCACATCCATTCGCCTATTGATCTCTCCCAACCATCAAAGTTGGGAAGCGCTCCGCTCGAAGGTCCGGAGTTTGTTCAAGGCGGT
The DNA here is from genome assembly GCA_034641835.2 of Pinus albicaulis. Classification (NCBI taxonomy): domain Eukaryota; kingdom Viridiplantae; phylum Streptophyta; class Pinopsida; order Pinales; family Pinaceae; genus Pinus; species Pinus albicaulis. The sequence continues at coordinate 1,372,440,592 of CM076574.1, forward strand.
GAGGAATTTCAGGCTCCACTAAACGTGGATTCAGATCCCCATACCCTTGACCAAACCCAGGAGCAACCCCAGACTAGGGTTTTCAAAACTAGGGTTCCTACGCTTGGATGCGCATGCATCTATAATTCGCCCGACACTTGCTTATTGTTTCCATTCCATAAAACTGATGGTCCTCAACACCATGATGAAATTGCCGGTCAACTCGACCAACTCCATCCGATGGATGTGCTTGAAAATAGGCGGTGGCTTACCCAGCGCCCATCAGATCTAGGGTTGTGCATGAATGAATGTGTGTCATTTATAAATGTTGAGTTTCAAGAACATATTGTTGTGTATCAAGATGAGAGTGGGATTCAGCCTGCACAATCTATTCTGGAATGTTCTTTGGTAAGTATCTATGATCATCTTGCTGTTGCACCTGCTCCTCAGGTAAGTTTTGTTGCTGCTGCACTTTTTTGGGTACTAGCTTTGATCCTGATCGTTGTTATTCTTGCAGGCCAGGAACTAATGCGGTGGCTACACTGGAAAGCTGATTTTACATAACCCCACCGCAGCATTAGTTAAACTAGGGTTTAGGTGTAGGCTAGATAGGACATCTTAATAAAATTTGTTAGTTGTTGATTAGGTTTACTTGCTAAATTTTTACTTCATGATTTAAAAGTGTGTTTTTTGTTTTGTTTACGATTAATATTATAGGCATCATCATGTTACAAGTAGTTTCCTCTCATATCCTTTTCAGTTTCTTGTTGTTGCATAAATAATCATTGCTTGTATTGTGCCTCTATGCCACCTACAACTGGTTGATCATTCTCGCACATGGCATTGCATCGCATCCTGAGCCTCGCCTTTTACATTGAGTCGTACTCTCTCTTCCTCACATCAGTTCTGTCATGTCGCCTGCCACTACACGAGCCCTCATTACAACCCTATCACCTTGCAGTCTTGTTTTGCCCCGATTGCTGAAGCAGTAACTCCATTTTTTTGGCGTGAAGTGGTGGTGGCTATCTCAAGAGGTAGCTTTCTCAAAGGACGAGTCATTGAAGTCACATTCTCAACAGGATGCCTATGAGTCTAAACTCATTTAGCTAGGAAGATACGAGCCGGTTGCTTATGGGAGACCTAATGAGTTCAAATGACCCCTACCCGTAGCCTAAGCCTTGTGCCCAACATAGTCTTGGACATCTTAATGATCTGTTTTGCACGCTTCACCTATTGTGGTAGATGGGATGTGAAGGTTCGGCACAAGGGCAAACCCAAATCAGGATATCTTTCAGTTTCTGTAACACGAGAAACAACCTCTCTTGCTCGTAAAATAAGTCGGGATCCCTCATTCGCCCATGAAAAATAAGTGCCATGAGCACATGAAAATAAGTGCCACGAGCACATGAAAATAAGTGATGTAAGCACATGAAACAAATAAGGGTAAAGGATCGAGAAAGGCTTCCTGCGCAGAGAGGTAATGCGACGACTCCGCCGGGGTACTGACCAGGCTCGCTGGTAGCGGAGCAACGTTTGTGATTTCTTGAAGTGACTCCGCCGGGGTACTGTCCAGGCCTGCTGGCAGCGGAGCAACACCAGAAGCTTACTTTAAAAATCCTGAGAATAATAAACCCAGTGCCTTGCTCTTCACATCATCATCAAGCTACTGGCGTCTGTGAGCTTTCTCTTTGATGTGTTTCTGATTAGCGGGACTTAGTTGAGGCACAAGGATTAGGCATACCTGTAAAGGGCCAAAGTAATACAAAGGGTACCCACGGAACTGGTTCAATATTCCCTTGCATCATTATCCGGACTCAGACTATTGTGGTGATATTGACAGAGATGCTGGATTCTACCAGTGGTTCGCAATTTGTTGTAGCCGCTACAACACCACCCAAAATTTTGGTTATATTTAAAATTTCGAGTTCCCCCTCTACTCGCCTAGGCGTTAAAGTCTTTCACCTGACCTGCAGTCAACGACATCCCGCCGACCTATCTCTAATCCCTCACGAGTTGTCTCATCACCATGACTTGATGTTGTCGCTGCAATCACGCCATATGTGGGAGGGATCATCTAGTGTACGCTCGAACATTCTTACCGCAGTCGCGCCATGTGTAATGAGATTTCCATGCATATGTTTGAAGGAGAACCTTGTGTGTATTGACGAGTAAAAGCCCTCCTGCTGTAGGTCATTAAGCATATTGTTTGAATGCTTCTCTTAAGCTTGTTAGTTTCATGTGTTTTATCTGTGGTTATCATTATTGAAGAGTAATTATGATGTTGTAATATCCCACGCAGGTTGACCCCACGGGTAACAAACTCCTCAGTCGTGTCGCGACATCGAGGGGAATGAAATTGAGCTCAACGACGAGGTCAAAGTTGCGGAACAGGGGAGGAGGAGGAGCAAGTGACCAGTACTGTTAAAAGGAGAATAGTGTGATATGTGTCGATCAGAGAAAGAACCTTTTATGTCACCAACGCAAAAGGTTTTCTTCATTAGTGCACACCAGAATTGTGGAGATCCTGCACAATGTTAGCTCCGTGTCGATGTCTGTACACAAAGGAACATATGTCGCCATTTCAACAAGTCTAGCCTTAATTATAGCCCGGTGAACAAAGCAAATCAGGAGATCTCCCTGAGGAGTGACAATCTCATTCAAGGCGTTCTCGTGCCAAGTAGCAGTGCGAAAACATACGTGTTTCTGGGGCAAGCCAATGACAGGGTTTAAATATGTGAACGCACCCTTTAGAAGCAACGTTTATGAATCCTAAGCTACATGGCGTAGAATTATTTATGCTGTGAGGAGTACAACGTGGAGAAATGAAATGGCCTTAAAACCCTGGTCTCCTTTGCTCTTTCATATCCATAAAGTTTGTCTATGTGGGACCACATGAGATGGAGAGTTTCAGATTGAACCTAAAAGGTTATGTTTAAATGCATACACATTTTAATAACTAGGCACATTGGTGCATATGCAAATAAAGTCTTTGGAACCACAAGGTAGGAAGGGTCAATGTTAAAAGAGCCATCAATGTGGCTTGAGAAACATCTTTCAAAACAAGCAGCCTTCGTATGATGAGGTAAAGCAAAGGATCAAGGGTCGAAAGCATATGGTTTTGAAAACCATAAAATATCCTGGTGCAAAACTAAATAATAACATTATGAAGGGCGCACATTCAAAAGACAAAGGTGATGTTTTAATTTTAAATACCAAAGAGAAAAAACATGAAGTTTCCAAAGCATATAAAAAAAAAAAGTGGTCCAACGTTATGATAAAGACATGGTTTAAAAAAAAAATAAACCAGTTACAAATGGGCACGATGTGTTGGTCAACTGCACATTGGGAGAGTGGCTCAAAATACATGGCCACGTAATGCGGAGTCCAACGTCATTGGAAGGTAAATGCGTGGAGAAAATATATGTTTTATGGTCCAACGTTATGATTGAGGCGGGAAAAGGATAAAGATATATGGTTTCAAAACCATAGGATAATTACAAATGGGCGTGCACATTTTGATGCTGCAAGTTCTGCAAGTTTTAATCCACATGGGTGGTCAACCTTACATTTGAAATATGGCGCAGAATCGCATGGGCACGTTGCATGGGGCATAAATTATTTTGATCGGCTCAAATGCTTTCGTGCTGAAGTTGCAATCCGTAATGGACATTTGATTTCCTGTCGAAGTTGCAATCTGTAATGAATATATAAGTGGTCAAAGCTGCATTACAATGGGCCAACGTGGAGCGTATACATATAAGGGCCAAATATTATTTTTGAACGTGAAACAGAACCCTATACAAGACCTACGACGACCACGATACAATAATTATTGAGCCAGTTTGATCAAAATTAATGTAGGACTATCAAGACCTCACAAATGGACGGTGATGCAGTTTTAATCTATAATAAAGCATGCGGGGCGGGTATACATATACAGCCGTCAAACATTATGGTTAACACATGGATCAGAGCATAGGGAAATACTTTGCAGTTTTTATGACGGATTTTAATGTGTGGAGCATGTATATATATATATCGGTCAAACGATACGTTCGAGACATGGCGCAGAACCAATTTGTGGCATGTTAATGTGCTTCTGCGCCAAAGTTTTAAATATGGAGCGGACACATATCCATACAACAACCAAAATTTTCGTTCAAAAAATCGGAGCAGACATGTATTGTGATCGCATTTTATAGTGAAGGTGGAGCAGATGTATGTTTTACGGCCAATGTTTACCAACGTTCAATGTTTACGTTGCATGGAGCAAATGAAAACGTTTACACACATACGTGGTAGTCAACGTTCCAACTAAAGCGTGGAGCGGGGTGCTATGAGTATAGGGCAGGTTAAATCTACCATCTGTGACCACGTCTTAAACGGTGCAAGAACCATATTATTTCAAAGCCATATAGCAGGGCAGAGCAAACTATAGAAACATTACAAATGGCACAGATATGTCTGTCGCGATATTTTTTATCCAGATATTTCGTATAGAGAAATAGAAATGACCCAAACAAGGGAGCAGGTTCACTGTCCTCGTCCAGCTATTTCCAGCCCTTCGTTGATTTTCAAATATGGAGCGGATGTTGGTGAAGAAATTTTCCCAGTACCGAGCGGCGCCTACCCAGAATGCACTTATGATACACAGTAACCGCCATATTAATGTCTTTTTTCTCCACGCATGACACCACGTGGACTGTCTCGTTAATCAGTGTTTCGGTGGAGGCGGGCATTGTTTTGCTATTCTCCAGCACAGATTTAGCCGTGACAGCACGGAAAATGGCATATTATTTCATTCTGAACGCAGGCGCAGGATTTAGCGTGGATTCAGCTGTGACAGCGTGGAAAAGGGCATGCAATTCCATCCTGAATACATGCACACGGATTCATCTGTATGGGTTTTGTCATTGCAGTAAGATACCGATCCGCCAGGGAAGAGAGAAATGTTCCAACGCAGCAATGGATGTAGAGTATTGTTTCTAGAGCCACAAATCCCTCCATTACAGTAGATGTTCTATTCCAGGATAAAGCTTCGTTTTCAAAATTATATCAAAGTTGCTGACTCGAGGAGGTCTGGCGTTCGGTATTGAATCATTATGCTCCTATCCTAGCCTGTTCGATGTTTTCTGAGCCTGCCATGTCCACCAGCACCAACCTCCCTCCAAATGATGGCACATCTACTATAATCGTGCAATGGCTGCGAGAGCTCCGCTCGTTGCAATTGATACTCTGCACAACGCATTTTCCCCACCAATTCTTACCAGACCCTATTGCTCCATACATTATAATGGTGCATTTTCCTCCACTCTTCACTTCTTCCACTCGCTCTTCAACGTACTTAATGTAAAACAGTTGCAGGGCCTCTCCACGCCAAGATAAGCCATCGAGACTAAAGCCTCTACAATATCCTGAGCCTGCTCTGAGTCTCGTGTATTCCGCCATTCTGCTGAGCATGCCTCATGCATCCAATTATTTCCACTGGGTGTTCTTCTTTCTCCCGTGGAATTCACCCCCCATTGGTACTGCTGCTCATACTTCTGGCTCGGTTCCTGATTCAACTTTTTGCATGCTACCACCCTTTAGCTTATCATTTGATTTTAATGGTGTTTTTCTACGTATAAACTGACTTGCCACCACGAAGACAAGCTATTCGAAGGCATTCAGACTCATCAACCCCATTTTGAAGGGGCGTTCCCTCAGTAAGATCTTAGCGCAAACTTTTGAACATGATGAACGTATCATTGGAGCCCAGCATAGTTTTCGTTGTGGAAAACACAAGCAGTATGTTGCCCAAATCAACACTTACGTTCCATTGGGTCTGCATTCCAAACTCGGCCCATATCTACGCTAATTGGCATTACGTTAACTGAAGAAAGGATACAGAGAAAGCTTACCCTAGCCATTCTCTCCGACGATTCAGTAGTTGACCACACAGGGGTCTAAGTTGTTATTTTCATTCTTACAATTGATTAAAATGCCCTTAGCATTATTTATGTCACCTGTGTTATTTTATTGCAGGAGGAACCACTCTGTTTGCACATAAGAGCCAAGGTTTTCCCCAGCAAACAAGGAGACATTTTCAGAACAAGCAGATGCTGGCGAAACTCTAAATAACTCGCAGATCTGGCAAGGTCCAAGGTCGCACGTCTATGATTTTTTCGCCTTTTGTGACCCCGTGACCCAGCGACCCAGTCGCAAGGTCGCAGGGTCGCACCTCTTCAGTTTTTCCGCCTTTTGCGACCTCGCGACCCAGCGACCCAGTCGCAAGGTCGCAGGGTCGCACCTCTTCAGTTTTTCCGCCTTTTGCGACCTCGCGACCCAGCGACCTAGTCGCAAGGTCGCAAGGTCACATTTCTTTGGTTTTCCTCCTTTTGCGACCCTGCGACCCAACGACCTAGTCGCAAGGTCGCAAGGTCATATTTCGTCGGTTTTCCACCTTTTGCGACCTAGCGACCCAACGACCTAGTCGCAAGGTCGCAAGGTCGTATATCTATGTCTTTTCCACCTTTTGCGACCCTGTGACCTAGAAACCTAGTTGCAAGGTCGCATTCTCTCATTTTCTTGCAACTTGCGACCCCGCGACCCAGGCAGGTCGCAGGTCGCAACAGCAGGCAGGTCGCTGGTTGCAACAGCAGGCAGGTCGCAGGTCGCAATAGCAGCTCAGGTCGCAGGTCGCAACAGTGGCTCAGGTCGCAGGTTGCAAAAAGGACTAGGTCGCAAGGCAGCCCAACGGTCAGGAAGATGAAAGATCAAGGAAGCCCGAAGGGTAGTTTCTACATTATAAATACTCCTACGGGAGCTTGTAAAAGAGGCTTTTTCTTTTGGAGACTCAAGAGCTACATAGTATTGTATTGAAAGATTATACTCTTGTGCATATGAATACAGATACTTGTTAAAACCCCTTTTTTTGGATGACGTGTTTTACTGCGTGAACACTATGTGTATTTTCTTATACAGTTTCAGAATATCTTTTGATTAATGAAGCTACCCTCTTTATAGCATTATTTATGCATCATGGCTATTTGTGTTTGTGTTGATGATGTTCAGTTTACCATTTGCTCTATTAATGAATGTTAATGAACTATTTTGTTAGCATTTCGTTTTATCTTTTAGAAAGTAAAGGGACATCTCGCCATAAAGAACTATTTCTGTTGTGGTCAGACTACCTTACAAGCAGTACCCCAAAGACGTGTTGCTAACGACATCTCCTTAGGCGTACATGCTTTATTTATTTCCTCGCTACGCATATTGTTTTATTCGTGTTTAATGCATCAGTCATGCATTATGTATCATGTGAATAAGTGTGTGTCAGCAGGTTCAATCAGGTTCTTTTGAGACCGAAGGGAAGGCATCTTAAGCGGTAGCCAGACCCACACCCCGGACGGGATCCCTACTCAAAACGGTTCAAGGTTTAATTGGGACTTTCTACCGGGGAGATCCCCTACTGTTGGCCGGACATATTTTCTTGTCAACACCCCTATACTACTGGCCCTTTCGGAAGTGACCTGCTTGCATAGGTCATAGTCTCACCCGAAGTAGTATGGGTGGGTGCTAGAACCAGGTTTCCGCACCGTGAGAAAGGAAGGGTAAGGCAAGCAAGCCTGTAGTCTGTTCAGATTACCTCATCTCTATGCAGGGTTAAATAGGTATCCAATTGCATCCACGTGCACTAGATCTATAATTATATGCTTTTCATAACATTAACACAACATTACATAACCCGAACAGAACAGATCTAGATTTACTTCAATACACAAAATTTCGCAGCATGATATAATCAGAGCAGAATAGATCCAATCATTTAATATATAGACTTTCGTAGCGCAAAGACATAGAAATGCATAACACAGTAATTATCAGCAATCCATTCAATAGTACTCACAAATTCAGATCCAATAATCTTGCATATTTATTGATTCATTACCCTTACAATTCCCTTCCCAACCTGCGCACACAGCAGCAGGGTCCGCACACAGCTGGACTAGGATCTTCGCGCACACAGCCAGCAAGATTCCATTCCCCAAAAAACCCCAACATATCACTTACACAACAAATTCTCATTAATATCTCATCAAATCCTACCTCTTAGAATCTGAAATGCCTATCTATTTATAACAATATAGCTTTAACATTCCTATGGTCCGCAATCCATGGTTTTCGGAGCACTATTTTACCCTTTAACCCCATTACAATGCTTTCGGGGCTTTTACCCACCCCAAAACCCCTGCGCTATACTAAATATAACAAAAAGAACCAAAATGGACCGGTTTCATAGCTTGTTAGGAGACCCCGTTCCAACAGTCCCCCAACACAATCTTGTCACTCGTCCCGAGTCACTCCACTGGTGCGTCACTAACTTGTGTTCATAGAGTATTTAGAGAGTGGGTAAGTGGAAGGAGGACCACCTGGCATTGAGATGTAGCTTCCTATGTGAGAGTGACCATCTTCTGGGAAGGTGGATCATTAGTAGCTGGGGTAACACTTGCTAATAACTCATTAAGGCACTTATTGGCATCATAAATTTCATGCGTTAATTGGATGGCCGAAGCAGTCCAGGGCTTCAGGCGTTCTGTGATAGCATGTTGTTTCTGTCGAAGCTTCGTAATATCATCTTGGAGTTCATTGCTGGTTTTCAATCATGCTAAATGTTGGGCAGGTACCAAATTAGACAACGTATTACTAATTTATTCCACAGCCTTCTCATGCCGGCGTAATTCATGATTGATTTGTTGAAGAACGGGGTCGCGCTGGACCCAAGACCAAAGCTGTATGGTTGATTCCATCAGAGTGGTACCTTGATCTATTTTCCCCTTAATCATCTTAGTGGCTTCTGTGATAATGTTAGGTCCCTATATTACCAGTATAGTCCCTTATTGTTATTAGTGTAACCCCTTTATTATTATTATTGTACCCTTGTAACCCCCATTTTGTTATTATTGTGCCCTTAAATTATCATTGTTAGGTCGGCTAGGATTACATTGTGGCCCAATAGGATTACATTATGGCCACATGGACTCCTATATTTAGAAAGGAGGTTTTGTAAATTATATCATCCAAGAATTGTTCATTTATGTATTGTATTGGAGGTTTCCCCCTTGAAGTGGCTCATTTCTAAGGCATTGATATCTCTTTTCTTCTATTTTTGGAGCTGGTTACACAACATTTGGTATCAGAGCTTTGGATTCTAGGGTTTCGCTGCTCCAAACAGGTCATCGTGGAATTTTCACTATAAATTTTCTTATACGAAGTTTCAGAAGCTGAAATTTTTAGGGTGCGAAGCCGAACTCCTAAGGAAGATCTTCTAAAAATTTTAGAGCTTTCTTCGCAATATTTTCAGAGATATGATCTGTGGAATTTAGGTCTTTTTTCATGCTCCTAATTAGGTCATTGTGGAATTTTCACTATAAAGTTTTTTCTAGGAAGGTTCAAAATCTGAAATGTTTAGGGTGCGAATATGAAATCCTGATGAAACCTGTCGAAAAATTTCAGATCTTGATTCGAAATATTTTTGGAGATATGATCTGTGGAAGTTGGTGCCTTTTCAGGCTCCCAAATTTCATCTCAAAGAGGTGATCGTGGGAAAAGTTCAATAACTCTCTCTCTGAGCATCAGATTGAAGCACCGTAAAAATTGGTCACAACTACAGGGACTTTAGTTTCATGGCTATCAATTTTAGAGGCGAAGGACAAAACAATGATACATGGAAACTCGTACAAGTTCACTCTAATGAACCAGACCATAATTAGGTCCTTATGGGAGATTGGACATAACTTTGTCTTGGAGAATCCAAATCAGGTCAGACCTGTGGCATTCAAAAGAGAATTCATAGGGCTACTTCAGTGCTAAATTTTAGATATTGAAGAACCACAATCACAGAGATAATCAAATTTCAATATCGAGCTCCTCAAAAGGATGTGTCCAAACTATAGAGAGCTCAATAAGCTCACCATTAAAGAAAAATGTCCCATTCCTGTGATTGATGAATTATTGGATGAATTACATGGAGCAATTTATTTTACCAAGTGGGATCTTCGTTCTGGATATCATCAAATTAGAATGAAGACTGAAGATATTCCAAAAATAGCATTTCGAACTCATGAGGGTCATTATGAATTTTTGGTCATGCCTTTTTGCCTTACCAATGCACCTTCTACATTTCAAGGGTTGATGAATTCCATTTTGAAACCCTTCCTTAGAAAATTTGTGCTAGTATTTTTTGATGATATACTAATCTACAACAGGTCTTGGAAGGATCATGTTGAACATGTTGACAGGGTGCTCAAACTATTGCGGGAGAAACAATTATATGCAAAAAAATCCAAATGTTTCTTTGGAGTACAAGAGGTGGAATATCTGGGTCATATTGTATCTCACGAGGGTGTTAAAGTAGACCCTAACAAAATTAAAGCCATTAAGGAATGGAAAGTCCCCACAACCATCAAGCAGTTGTGAGGATTTCTCGGGTTAACAGGGTATTATCGCAAGTTTGTTAAGAATTATGGGAGAATAGCAGCACCTCTAACAACATTATTGAAGAAAGATGCATTTTCATGGACTCCTGAAGCAACTAAGGCCTTTGAACGTCTTAAAGAGGCAGTGTGCCTAACACCGGTCTTAGCTACACCAGACTTCACAAAAACCTTTATTGTGGAATGTGATGCCTCAGGAAATGGAATTGGTGCAGTTTTAATGCAGGGAGGAAGACCCATTGCTTTTGAAAGTCGTCCAATCAAAGGAAAGTATTTACAGAAACCTATTTATGAGAAGGAAATGTTAGCAATACTGCATGCACTAAAGAAATGGAGAACTTACCTAATGGGAAGACACTTCAAGGTAAAAAATGATCATGAGAGTCTTAAACACTTTTTGGAACAAATACTATCTTCAGAAGCGCAGCAAAAATGGGTCACAAAGATGTTGGGTTATGACTTTGAAATAATCTACAAAAAAGGAAAGCTTAATGTTGTTGCATATGCACTCTCAAGAAAGAATGAAGAGGTGGAAGCATTGCTTTGTTCCATTTCTATCATCTAACCAGATTGGATAACCGAAGCAAGAGATGAATGGAAGAAGGAAAAAGATGTATGGGCACTCATTCAAAATTTTCAGCAAGATCCTAGTACATCTAATACATTTAGTTGGAAAAATGATTCCTTATGGTACAAAGATCGCTTATATCTTTGTAAGAACTCCCAACTAAAACAAAAGATTCTTCTGGAATTGCACACTTCTCCTTTAGGAGCACATTCAGGATTTTTAAAAACTTACCATAGGGTGAAGAAAGAATTTTTTTGGGATGGCCTTAAATCTGATATTCAAAAGTTTGTGGCAGAATGTTTGGTTTGCCAGCAGAATAAAGTTGAGACAATTAATACCGTAGGACTTCTACAATATTTATCCATTCCAAGTCAATGTTGGGAGGAGATTTCAATGGATTTTATCACAGGTTTACCTAAGTCCGAAGGAAAGAGTTTCATCATGGTGGTAGTTGATAGACTTACCAAGTATGCACACTTTTGTGCATTATCTCATCCATTTAAGGCAAGTACAATTGCTACTACATTTATGGATAGAATTCAAAAGTTACATGGAAGCCCAAGGGTTATTGTGAGTGACAGAGATCCCATTTTTACTGGAAATTTTTGGACGAAGTTATTTTCTTGTTTAGGTACTCAATTAGCTCATAGCTCATCTTATCATCCTCAATCTTATGGTCAAACTGAGATAGTAAATAAATGTTTGGAAGGATATCTTCGTTGTTTTGTATCCGATAAACAAGCATAATGGGTCAAGTGGTTACCTCTCGCTGAATGGTGGTATAACACTTCCTTCCATATTGCAGCAAAGATGACCCCATTTATGGCACTTTATGGATATCATCCACCATCTATCACATCATCTTTAAGGGAAAATTCGAAGGTTCAAGCAGTGCAAGATCACATCGAGCATCAGCAAGAAGTTCTCAAACTCTTAAATGATAACCTAAATTTGGCACAAAATCAAATGAAACAACAGGCAGATCAACATCGCAGTGAGAGAAGTTTTGATGTAGGAGATTGGGTATTTTTACGGCTACAACCATACAAAAAAATGTTCCTCAAGCAAGCTAAAAAGGATAATAAATTATCGCCAAAGTACTATGCTCCTTACAAGGTGTTGCAAAATATTGGTACTATGGCATACAAATTGGAGCTTCCTGCTTCTTCGTGAGTGCATCCAGTTTTCCATGTTTCATGCTTAAAAAAGGTTATAGGTGAAAATCTTCCAGTTCAAAAAATATTGCCAGAACTTGATGAGTAAGGAAAAGTCATATTGGAACCTGAAGCGGTCATGGAAACAAGAACTCGATAGCTACGGAATCGATCAATTTCAGAGTATCTCATCAAGTGGAAAAAATTACCCACTGAATATTCTACATGGGAGGATGAGAAGTTTATACAGAAGCACCCAGAGCTACTCAAGCGTTGAGGACAACACTTTTTTGAAGGAGAGGGGCATGTTAGGTCCCTATATTACCATTATAGTCCCTTATTGTTATTAGTGTAACCCCCTTATTGTTATTATTGTACCCTTGTAACCCCCATTTTGTTATTATTGTGCCCTTAAATTATTATTGTTAGGTCGGCTAGGATTACATTGTGGCCCACTAGGATTACATTATGGCCACATGGAATCCTATATATAGAAAGGAGGTTTTGTAAATTATATCATCCAAGAATTGTTCATTTATGTAATGTATTGGAGGTTTCCCACTCGAAGTGGCTCATTTCTAAGGCGTTGATATCTCTTTTCTTCTATTTTTGGAGCTGGTTACACAACAGATAACTGCAGTACGCTGGGCACAATCTTCTAGTTGGGTGCCAGATTGCAGCCTGTTGTTCAATTCCGAAACCTCCAGGCGAGAGGCTTTGAGAGCAGCTACCAGTTTTTCCACTTTACTTCTAGGTGGGTCCTCAGCCGTGATTTCCTCAGTGACGGCCATGCACAGCCAGTGGATGGCAGCCTCCAGCTCCGCTTGTTATGACCGGGCCTGAACTACTACCTGAGTCGACTTGGCCAGGGTTCACTGGGAAACCGCAAGTTTTTGGGTGGTGGCTTCAGCACGATAGTTAATTTCTTGGGGGACATTGTGAAGGAGAGACTCGAAGGTTGCGGGGGTCAACCGATTGAGGGCTAGCTGAATTTTGGTGCCTTCCAAGAGCTGCATCCCGATTAGGGCACTGGTAGGGATGTTCCAGAGTCGACCTATTGTCTCGACCCGTGTCGAACTGTTATTGACCGATAGAGGTGTTGCTTGTCTATCCTGGGATGGATATGGCTGCATGTTGATTTTGAGGGCGTGGAAGTCTTCCTGGAGAGATGTAACCCCAGCCTCCCACTGAGCCATGATAAGTGCCCACTAATCCTCTGTCGCCAGAGTGACTGCATCTGTAATTTGTTCCAAATATCCCCCTGTTAATGTGACCATCATGTCATAGTGCTCGTTCTAAGCTTGTTGCTTCACTCTTTTTTGGGGACCTAATGTCGATGGCCTTGTTCCCTTAGTACCAGGAGGAGGATTGGAAGTGGTAGTGGCCGTCAGATTTGGGGCTGTGTCGGACTGTTGTAATGGTTTATCTTTGGAGCCAGTTGTAACTATTGTTGGGGTACCAGAGGGGCCTCTTGTCCATTCAGGGGGCCATAGGGCAATTAGTAGATCAATTTCCTCATCCAAAACCATATATGCTAGCTCTGTCCAGGCCTAACTGGTGAGACTGTGAATCCGAAATTGATGCATAGTGATTTTAAATGCTGCGATATGCTTGTATTTTTTGTATATTGTAAGGGATAATCAGGGTCAGGAGTTTATGGCAGTGGAGATAATGCTCTGGAAGAGGACCCAAAATATCTTATTATCCTCGATGCGTTGTTTATCCTTAGAATCCCATAGATGGGCATACCGAGCGCCTTCGCACATCCCAACAGTGAGCTCGGGGACTACTGACTCTTCTGGTTTGTCCGAGGTGACCAGCGCGGTGAGAAATAACAACCATGAATAGAAGAAAGGGGTCCCATGCTCTTGAGACTCGCGGACATTAGCGAGAAATTCTTCACATAAGTATCGAGCCCAATTAAAAAGCTCACCTTTTTCACATTGTCCAGCAAGTTGGATGACATAAGTGGGGACAGTCGCTACCTAGCACCTTCGCATGATTTTGCAGGCTAGTAGGCGAGTGCCCAATTGTGTAGCAGGATCGTTGATGGTTTGGATCACAAACCCCCTTTGGTTGTGCTGGACCGCATAGGTCTTCTGGACATATGACAGAGTAGCAGCTTCATCTTTCCAACTTTTGCGAGTCGGTGTCGCCCCTGCTTCGAGAGGCCCGTAATTTTGTGGATCAACTCAACATCAATAGGAATTCTTTCATGAATCCATAAGTTTTAATTGTGAATGAGGGCCAGTAGCTGGCGTGCCAACTGATCTGTGATGGTGTAGCGGCCAAAGTAGGGCATCCAGAGCAAATTCAATAGTCTAGATCCTACCAAACCATAGATCCAGCACTGCGAGACCACCGTGGTTCCACCATCTCCATGGAGCATTTTGAAATATAACTCACGGCTTAATTCGGGGAAGGCATCCTGGTCTGCTAGATTATGTTCATCAGACTTGACTTCATGGAGACGTCCACAGGGATCACCAATGATAGGGACTTTGCCCGAGGTTAGAGGAGTCAGGAGGTAAGTGATCAGGCCATCCAAATTTTTTGGTATCTGCGTAGATGGTCTCTGTGGGCGGACAGAGGGGGGTAACCAATTAGTTGGTTTAGCCGGCATTGCCTCCTCCTAGGCATCAGCGGCTGGAGGCCTGGGACATCTTGGGGAATTTCGGGGTTTTTTTGCCGCCTGAGGGTCAGTTTTCAAACTTTGAACTTTTTCCTTACCTTTTCTTGTGGTCCGCGGGGGATGGAGGGGGACTTCTTCTAGCTTTAGCTCATCTTCTAGAATCTCCTCCACCTCTGGATCCTTCAGAGTGGAGGGTTCAGTAGCAATAGTCAGCATCCTTGGATGGAAGATGAATCGCGACTCTGGTTGATTATTTTCTAATGGAGAGGGTTGCTCAGTCATAAGAGGGTCGTTGTGATTGCAACAAACTTCGTTATTGGGTAGCTTCCATGAGATGCTTAAAGTGGGCTTCTTACCTTTGTGAGGCCAACCCCCTTTTAAGGAATGGTTGTTGGATACCAGGAGGGGGTATTTGTCGCAGGGCAGGTTTCCCCAGGAATGGTAAAATTCCCCAGTAATTTGATCGGCTAGTTGCTCAGGATCCACTCTACCCAACAGTAACTTCTGATTTTTACCCGAGGTTATACTTCCAATGTCTAGCGGTCTTATCCCCTGGGACTTAGGTGTATTAATTATGTTAGGGTTATTGCTTGGTGACAGTTTTCCACCTTCCCCCAACACAGGCTTTCTCTCTAAGGAGATCTTGGTCCAAGGACATAAGACCTGTCGTACATGTCTTATTAAGGCTTTAAGGGTGGTTGACACTGGAGCCAAAGGTTTGTCCCTTAGTCGTGCCACCACTATAAAGGCAGTCTAGCATATAATATCACTACCTTTGGAAGCTGTACGTGACATCGGGAACTCGGGTTTTGTGTGTGGGTCATTCGCACCCTCCCTTATGATAGGTATGCTATAGGTGGCCAGGACTAACTCTTCCTTCATCCTTCCCTTAGGGGTTTTAAAGAGGGGCTCCTTTATGATACGATGGCATCGCAGTGTGGAGGCTTCCCCTAACCAGTTCTGCCACATTTCTAGCTCTTGACTAGGATCCTCAGTGTCTGTCTTGTAGCTTAATAAGTTGCCCCCATCTTGAACTACCAGCTTGTAGATAAATTCCTCCTTTGTTGGTGTAGGCTCCGCAACTCTTTTATCTGGTATTCCCTTGCTACTAATTATTAAATTTTCTAGTAAGGTATGCATAGTTTGCAGTGCCTGAGTGTTGCGCAGCAGCCTTATGCATACTTGTAAGAAAATTCTAATGTCCTCCACCAGTTCCATATCTCCTCGGTGCGAGCACTTAGCCTCAAAGAGATCCCTTCGTGCTTTTATAAATGTTTCCTTGATTTTACCCAAGTCTAATCCTTCTTGTTTTTCAACTGCCTTGCGGATTAGTGAGTCAGCTTCATCTGGTTCCTTAGCTCCCCCAGTCGCTAATCCACTGCGTGTTATTAAATTGACTTTTGCCTCTTGACCTTGGACCCTATGCTTCTTCTGCACAGAAAAAAATTGCTTCTCTTGTATCCTGGCTTTTACGGTCGGGCAGTCTTCCAGTGTATGGTTCCACTGTCTACAATACCTTCAGGACTATCGCAAGTAGTCTCTTGAAAAATGTCCTACATTCCCATAGGTATAACAGACCAGATGGCCTCTACTCCGACCTGCACTTCCACTTTGGCTTTTATCCCTCTCTTCATGGGGGAAGTCATCCTTTCCCGAGGGGGTTCTTGGTGATGTAGGGTCGTCTTTCCTTTTTTCTCCTTTGGTTCAGCTTTGCTTTTCATGGCCAACTCATTGGCAATGTTGGTACCAGCATTGTTCTGGTGTGAAAATGGGGGTGCCTTGCGATCTGGTTGCGTGGCTTTCATCGCACCAGCACAGAGGCCCCTTTGAATTCCAATGTTCCCGCCTATATGCTCCCAGTGCTTTTTTGTGACCTTTCTCCGTACCATCCCCTCTTCTGTTTT
Source organism: Pinus albicaulis (assembly GCA_034641835.2). Taxonomy (NCBI): domain Eukaryota; kingdom Viridiplantae; phylum Streptophyta; class Pinopsida; order Pinales; family Pinaceae; genus Pinus; species Pinus albicaulis. Next base: position 1,372,457,304 of record CM076574.1, read on the forward strand.
CCTACTGCAGATCCTGGATTTCCCGGTGCATTGCTTCTACTTGTTCCTGGATCTGTTGTACCGCTAGCGTAGCGTCCTCAAGAGGTGTAACATCTAATCTCATAGTGGCCTCCAAGGCCTTGTATTGTGCACTAAAATTTTGGTGATTCATGGGTATACGTAGGTGAGGGAGCAGCATGGCAATAAACCACCCTGTATGCTATCTATTATCATACTCAAACCCTCCTTCCCTAATTGCCTTCTTCAATTGTTGATCCACCTCCCATACTGATTCTGACATATTTTGTTTGAAATATTTTACGTCTGTTACTAGCTGGGAATAAGACTTCAGTTTGCAGAATTGTTTCTTCAGAGAATTCTTAATATCCTTAATGGAGGCAGTTCCATTCTAGGAAACATATCACATATACCAGTCCAGAGCTCTGCCTTCGAATGCTAAAGACAGTTGCGCCCTTTTTATTGTATCACGTTCCATGTTCTGCGTAGTCCAAACAGAGCCTGCAACGAACCAAAATCGGTCCATGTCCTCATGTCCTACCCCCTTTAAGGTAGGTAGTTCCAAGTGCCCCATCATGGTTCCTTAGGAGTTCCTTTCCAATCTGCCAATACCCACTCCTCTCTCAACTCTCTTCGGGTCCCGACAACAGAACCATTTGTTGGCTTGAGAGGTCCTAACCCAGGTTCGATGTGCAAAGTTTTCCATCAAACCCCTATACTACTGGCCCTTTCGGCAGTGACCTGCTTGTGCAGGTCACAGTCTCACCCGAAGTAGTATGGGTGGGTGCTGGAACTAGGTTTCCGCACCCTAAGAAAGGAAGGGTAAGGCAAGCAGGGTTGCTGTCCATTCAGATTAACTCGTCTCTGTGCAGGGTTAAATAGGTATCCAATTGCATCCACATGCACTATATGTACAATTATATTCTTTTCATAACATTAACACAACATTACATAACCCAAACAGAACAGACCTAGATTTACTTCAATACATAGACTTTCGCAGCATGATATAATCATAGCAGAATAGATCCAATCATTTGATATATAGACTTTTGCAGCGCAAATACATAGAAATGCATAACACAGTAATTATCAGAAATCCATTCAATAGCACTCACAGATTCAGATCCAATAATCTTGCATATTCATTCATTCATTACTCTTACAATTCCCTTCCCAACCTGCGCACACAGTAGGAGGGTCCACACATAGCTGGATTAGGATCTCCACGCACACAGCTAGCAGGAGTCTGTTCCCCCAAAAACCCCAACAGATCGCTTACACAATAGATCTCATTAATAACTCATAAAATCCTACCTCTTACAATCTGAAATGTCTCTCTATTTATAACAATCTAGCTTTAACATTCCTATGGTTCGCAACCCATGGTTTTTGGACCCCTAGTTTACCCTTTAGCCCCATTACAATGATTTTGGGGCTTTGACCCACTCCAAAACCCCTGCACTATACTAAAAATAACAAAAATAACCAAAATGGACCAGTTTCGTAGCTTGTTAGGAGACCTTGTTCCAACACATACATGAACGTTCCCCAAGGTGTGGTAAAATTTGTTTTCTTCTAATCTTCAGTTTCAATAGCTACTTGATTGTACCCAGAGAAACCGTCAACCATAGATAATCTATAATCTCCTGTGACTTTTTGTAAAAAATAATCCATCTTTGACAAAGGATAGTTGTATTTTAGAGAATCTCTATTCAAGTTCCTAAAATCAACACATAAACTTGTCTCTCCATTCTTCTTCCTCACAGGAACCAGATTAGAAACCTAGTCTGGATATCTAAGTGGGACTATGATTTTTTCTTGCAACATTTTTTTCACCTCCTTTTCAATTGGGGCAAGGAGCAGTGGATTTATCTGCCTAAGCTTCTGCCTGTGGGGCTTAGATCCATCCTTTAATGGTATTTTATGCTGAATAATATCCAGATCATATATTTTCGAATCATCGTAGGACCATGCAAATACATCCATATAGTTCTTGAAAATATCAATATACCTTTCTTTACAATTATTAGGAACTCCTTTGAATAACTTGACCATCATGGGTTCCTGTTGAGTTTCTAGATTACAGTCCTCCATCTCACCTTCTTGAGAAACTTCATTTTATCCAGTGCTACATAATTTGCATCAAACAGCCTTTCAGGAGGAACCAAAGCTCTGGGTAATACATTTTCTTTAAATTTTATTATCTTCTGATCACCTATTTATTGTTTAAGATTTGTTAAGTCCTTATTCTGATCAGTCTGCTCACTTTCCTGATCTATTTCACTATCTTCAAAATTTTCAATCATTGTTAAAAATTGATTGATCTTCTCATCATCTTTGAAGACTTTCCAGTGCCTAACATTATCAGGGATTGAGGGTCTATTCCTCATCTCAATCTTATATCTCATCTTCGGATTAATAGGTGGCTTGAATGTACTGGCTGCAACTGCCAATGACTCTGCCATTCTGCTTTATTCTCTTGGAATGAATTGAAGATTCAAAGCCTCAAAATAATTTTCAATCAACTCCCCTACTTCATTCCTATATGACCTCAATCTTGGATTTTTGGTTTGACACAAATTTTTAATTTGTCTTAAAATCAATTCAGAATCACCAAAAATGGAGATACATTGAATTCCCAATTGTTTAGAAGTTTGAAGACAAAATATTAATGCCTCATACTTAGCTACATTATTTTTCGATTCAAAATAAAGCTTAAAATAAAAAGGCAAAAGATTACCTTCTGGAGAAATCAGCAAAAATCTAGCTCCCGTGCCATCCTTGGAATAGGCACCATCAAAATAACACTTCCAAATTTTATTTGAATCTAGATCCTTATGTACAGTTGCTAAAGAGGGTTTCTTTTGTGAGTCTTCAGCAAATTTTGCATCTTCATGCGGCATAAAACAAGAGAGATCCTCCTTCTCTTGGCCATAGATAGGGGAATTTCCTGCATCTTTCTTTGTGGTAGTCTTAAAAAATCTGGTTTCTATGTATAATATTCTTTCTTCCCCATTAAAAACAGAAATGATATCATATGTGAAGTAAATTTTTAATACACCTCCAAGCTTTGCTCCCCAAGATTTGGACAACAGCATACCAAATATGGCTGGAATATCTGCAACTACTACATCCATCATAATACTCTTGGCTGGAATTTGGGCGAGGGATACCACCATGTCTTTGATAAGCCCAACACACTTCAACCTTTTTGAATCAAATGAATAAAGGTCTCTATAGGGCTTAGTGATTTGTAAATTTAATTCTTTCATCACAGATAATGGCATAATATTATTTGATGCACCAGAATCTAACATACAATTATGAAGAATGAAATCATGAAGAATCATCGATATATAAAATGGAGGAACATAAGAATCTACCTCTTCAACATGTGGACCAAAAGTGACCACTGGTTTTTCTTCTTGCAAATTCATAGTATCACCAATATCATCATACTGAGAAAGATTAATAAATTTCTCAATTTCCTTCTTGTAGCCAGGTGTCTTAGCTAATTCAAGCAAGGGTACTTGAATTTTGATCTTTTCTAATTCTTTGGAAAGACTAAAAGTTTGATTTTGTTTATTAATCTTCTCAGGTTCTTCTTGATTCTTGTTAGGATTAGTATTGTGCTCAGGTACAGTGACAATCTTCTCCAAAATATTAGAATCAATAGACTTATTCTGGGAAACCTCAGCCTATTATTTTTCATTTCCACTCATTAAATTCATAGGTGATTTTCCCTTGTCTGATTGTTTTACTGAGTTCTTTGGTTGTGGAGTCACCATTGGAGAATGAACTGACTCTTGATCATTTTCCTCATCATCCTGAGTTCTTAATCTCTTTTTTGATCTTAAGTCATACTTCTTATGCAGTTCTTCTTGCATAAATTCAATGAATTGTTTACAATAATTATCCATTTCTTCCTGATCAAATGACACATAAGCTTTTGTGCATTTTTCTTCACATTTTTCTTCTTCCTCATCATCTTCGATATAAACAACAGATATTTGATCTTCAATATATTTATGATCATCCTCAGCAGACTGTGAAGGTGTTGCTTCTATATATAATGGTGATTGGACTTGATCCTGGTCTCTTCTTTCCCTCTACAAAATCTGCAAGGGTTTCTTTCTGTACTGTGGATTGAAAACTCCTTTGTTTTGTTGTGCAGGTTTCTTATTGTCCAATTCCATATTCACTAATTTATTTGATAATTTCTTGATAACCTTAGTCATGTCATCAATCCTTTGATCATGTAATGACTCTTCTTTGGCCTTACCTTTATCTTGAAATGACTGCTTTTCTTGTGTTTTTCTATTAGCAGTCATATTTGATTCAATCTCCAAATCATCAGTTTGGATTTGTTCAAAAGTAGCAGATATTCTCTCTCTCAAATTGAAACTAAAATCTGATACAAAATCTCCAGGAAAAAAAACTCTTCCTCCAACAGGATGAGGTTTCATTTCTGCAGGAAAATTATTATACAATTTGTTAAATATTTTAATGAAAACATTCATTCTTTCATCAGAATTTTTCTTAATAGCATTAAACTCTGTCAATGAATAACCATGATCTCTCTTTTCACCACATCTTTGGATTAATTGTCTTTCTAATTCGTCCCAATTATTAATTGAGCCATTTGGTAATCCTTTAAACCAATTTCTTTCCTCTCCATTCAAAGACTGTACAAAAATTCTCATTACAACATCAAGATGTTCAACATTTAAATTTCCATCAAAATTTCAAAGCAAACGCAAGTGTTGTTCTACAGTTACTTCATCTTCACCAGTAAATCTAGGAAGCAACTTAAGATATTCTTGAGGCATTGCATTCATAGGTCGTGGAATATTTAATGGTGCATATCTATTCATCAAGAAAGCAGAGACAGGGGCTGTCATGTTTATACCAGTATTAAATGCTCCTTGAGTAGGTGGGATTTGTGTACCAGTTGTAGATGTGGATGAATGGGGTGAAACAACTGATATGGGAAGGGGTTGATGAACAACAGTAGAAGAACTAGAAATTGTATTAGGCTGATCATTTGTATGTGAATGAAACAGACTCAAAATATTGTTCTTCTAACTTTGGTTCTTGAAAATGAATATGTGGGGAAAAGTGTTCTTGTTCCGGGAAAATGAGTTTCCAGGAAATATCCTTAGATGAAAGGTTATGAGAATTGCTGCCTGGTGCAGGTAGTGTAGCACCAGGTGTAGAAAGCATTATTGATTTCAGGCCTTTTTTAGAAACCATGTTTTCAGGATTTGAAAGAATAGGAGCTTTCTGTTGAGAGGTATCTGACCTCGTATGTGGCCTTTTATATGCCAGAATTATGAAATAAAGGAAAAACCTGATATTTCCTCCTCTCTGAACAACTAGAGGAAATAAAAATAAAACCCAGGGAAAAAACTTTGCTTCTTCGCCTCTGGCAACGGTGTAAAAAAATGTTGTACCTTAAGAGACAATCCCTTGGCTGTGATAAGGAATTAGTGCTTAAGACATTTATATAAATGTGTCACAGAAATAGTGGTCTTTGTTTAATCACCTTCATATTTTTATCATTAAACCCTCTGTTAGGGTCCTATAAGTATAGGATTCATAATTTGGAATTGACTTATGCTAGTCTTGTAAAATATGTACATACCTTGCTTTCTGCAAGTTTCTTTCCCATATTTTGTAAATAAAAAGTAAAAAATAGAAAATAAAAAAAGAGGGTAAAAGTCCTAAAAGAAAAATCAAAGGACTTAAAATAATATAGACCCCACAAGAAAAAGAAATAAAACATGAAAGTGAGCAAGTCCAAATGCCACTACTTTTTACTTTTTGCAAATGATTATGGTAGAGTGTCAATAAATGCCATAATCCATGAGGATTTAAACTGTTTAATCTTGGCTTGTCATGTTTTCAATTTCCATGTTTTAGATAGTGAATAAAGATTAGTCAGACAATTTAATCCTGACTAATCAGTAGATAGGTAGAGAATAAAGAGGAGCTCATCAGTTTAATCTCAGCCCTCGAATGATATAATGTAGATTTAAAAAGTTTTTATGCTTTTCAAAAGAATAAAATGTTTCAAGGTAACAAGCTCAAGTGCACCTGCAAAAAGGAAGAAAAATGTTAGATTAAAGGTGGGTAGGTAGAAAGAAGTGGGAAGAAGCATGTGAATATTTATCACCAGACAACAATCACTAATTTCCCCTCCCCTATAGTTATTATGCATTCTAGACTTCCAGTAAAAAAGGCTCAGAGCATTTCTCTAACTTCTGTTGGGACTGGACCCAAGGCTCAAAGACTGTTAGTTAAAAGTGTTGAATTCCTATATTAATCCACAATTATCATTATTTACCCTTCATTCACCCATCACAACTCAAAAACACATAATATCCATTTTGATTAACTTCCTCATTTCACAAAGCATATAAACCCTCATAAAGCATTTTATGCTAAGTAAAAGTGGTAAATTCATAAAATGTTAACTTGCTTTAAGGTTTTCGCTTTACCTAGTCATATAAGTGTATTTATTGAGTCTTCCATTTTCCCTATCATATTAATTTTTAACTTATTCTATTAATTCCTTAGAAAATACTTTATCCTATTAATAGAACTCCATTTATTTAAAATATCCCCCTAAACCCACTATTATAAGATTTTATGCCAAAGTTAATTATCCACATGTTGAAAATAAAATCCCAAAATATACCCCCTTTGGCATAAAACTAACAATATTTAAATATCCCTCCCCCTATGGTTTTAGGCCTTTAATAGACTAAAACTATATAATAAAAATAAAAATATCAATAATCTTTCGAAAGAATGACATGTATTTGAAAAAAATAAAACTACTGTCGAGCTTATCATAAAGTTTAATTTAAACTAAACTTTATTCCCCCAAAACCTTTGTAAATACATTATTTCTATCCCCGCATTAACCCAAGGTTTATTGCAAACGAACTCAAGATTTATATCACAATTCACATTGATTATTTCCAACTATGTAATAGCCTCACGCTATGCATAGCCTAATCCATGGTTAAACCTCCATATTCTACCTCACGCACCCATATCCTACATTTAAACCTTTGTTATAACTATATAACATTCCATAACCCGCATTACCCTTTTGTAATGAAACTTTGGTTATAAATCATATTATATAAAATTTTTATTACATTATTAATCCATTCCAGCGCTTATTATTAGAGTTTCCCCAGTCCCACCCAACCTTTCAACCGCAGCTTTCAAATCAATCTCAACCCTTCGCTATTTTTCCGATGATCCAAAGGTTCTAGACTTGTTTCGCGCTCACAAATCAATCAACCTCCTGCCGCCCAAACGGACGTGAAATGGGTGGTTTTCCCATTTACTCCCTCGGTGACGTGCCGAAATCTGATTGTATCGTATTCGTTTTTTTCAATACAACTTACAGCCCAAATCCAACACGAAACCCACCAATGGTTTTTGCATTCGAAAACAAAACCATTCCCGTCGGTTTGATATGACCTACATTTATTATGAGTAATGAAGGTTTATATCCAAATTTTGCACCTTTGTTAAATTATTTATCACTACTATTCTCGCACCCGACTATTAAAAGAGCTTCGTCTAGCCCTTTTAAGCTTCCTAAGCCTTGTTTTAAACCACTATTAGACAATTTTGTTCCTTAAACTCAGATTTCACTCCAAATTTCTTATTTGAAGACTAGAGAACACCTTCTCAACTCCAGCATTTCGAACCAGGGATCAAATTCAACCGCAGAAGTTTCCAGAAACTCTCCCGACTGTCAAAGTAACTGCAGTTAAGGTATTTTTAGACATTCCAACCTGAAAATTCATATTTTTAGCCTTCAGCTGAACTAATTAAACTTCAAATAAAGAAATTGTCCACATAATTTTCCCAGAAAGTACCAAAAACAGGACAAACCCTCGCAAAAATTCCCCAGAAATCGTTGTTTTCAAAAAAATCTCTTTTTGAAGCCCAATTCCTCACTTTAAAACATCTGAAAGTCAATTTAAGGAGTAGGAAAGATTTTAAAGCCCACAAATCTCTTGAAAAATCATTTTTACAGTCCGAATCATTCAGAAAACCCCTTTTTTCTGTCTTAAACCAGTTTTACCCATCCCAGATTCCTAATTGAGCACTGAAGCACCCACTGACATCATCCTTGCCTATAAAATTGCTCAATTACCCTCCATTAAGGAAATTCAACTATTGAAAACTATTTAAACTTGCTTTAGTTGTTTAAAAATGACTAAGAAATAGATGACATCCAAAGCTGGAGGTTCTAAGCCTACCAAACCTGGGGGATCCAAGCCTCCTAAATCAGAAGCATCAAAAACCATCAAATCCACTCCTGCACTCACTGCAAAAACCACTATGTCTATCAATCCCCTTCAGCCACCAGTACCTAATGAAGAAAACATCCCCTTGACTGATATGAATTATAAAATTGTAGACCTTGTGGTAGAATTCAATCTATTAGAGATTCACAATTGGTGTTTTGATAAGTTCTTAGATAAAGATGAAATGCCTATTTGGGAGAATAGTCTACCCAAATATATGGTTCCAATAACACACCCTAGCCAAGACCTTGTGAGATTATGTCAGAAACACTATGTACCAGATCAAAGAGCAATTGTTAATGTTGATAGAGAGCTTCTATTTTCTATTACTGTAGAATCCATCAATGAGATGCTACAATTACAATTTGATCCCAAGGAAGTTCCTCTATCCTAGAAGCATTGTCTCAGTTATATTTAGGATTATATTTTCCCAAGAGATTTATGATTTTCCAGAACTTTATGCCATCTCATGTGGACATTCCAAAGTTAAATCCTCCTTACTCCACTTCCAAATTTCCTGAAGGATCCAGAAATGTGATATCAATGCTTTCTTTCATACTAGGATACTTCATAGATGAATTCACCGATGAATCAATCCTTGGTTTTTCATCTACTTTATCCCCTGGTCAACCTCCTGCAATGATATTTGACTATGCCAGATTTATAGCTGAGAGTATCCACTATCAATTGACCAAACTACCCACTGAAGGGGTGTTCAGATATTCATAATACTTATTTCACTTATTCTTGTATTTTCAATGTGACAAGTTTCCAATTGCATTGCAAAAAATGGAATTATAGGGCCAACCTCTATCCATTGTTTTCTGGACCACTTTACTGAGGAAAGAAACTAGTGAGTTCAATTTTACAGACTATTCAGATCTGTTCCTCCAACTAGCAATGAGTATATTATATAAAGTTGAATAGCCTAGGATAAGTGATGACATGAAGAGAATATTGCAGCGATCAGAACAGTGAAAGATGGGAGACTGGTATTTGTATGAAAAGCACATAGAATTGAGGATTTTTGGATCAAATCTACTGCCTTACAAATTGGCTAGGTATTTGACTATTAGATTCTTTGCATTAGAATACTTAATACAGGTTTTAAATTATTATGCCATCAATTTCATGGCTTCCAAAAAGAAAACTCAGTTCAAGTTGAAAAATCAGATTGGACCTTTTATTGTAAATAACAAAAATGCTGAAAAGGAAATAGAGAAAAGATTATCATAGTTAAAATTTCAGGAAATCTTCCCTTGGAACTATGACCCTCAAGGAATTCTCAGCAATATAAGGGTCAACTGAAAACTGCCTCCTTTCATACATGAGCCCAAACCAGAGATTGAAAAAATTTCAAATCAAACAGAATGGGCAGATAATACATTGAAATATACAACAGTAAATGCAGAGCTAGCAGAAAAAATGAATGTTACACAAACTATGGTAGTTGCAAAGCAGATTTAAACCTCTACAAAAATAGGTAGAGATGAGGGAACCTATATTGCTGAGACCACGACAAATATTAAATTCAAGTTGATTTACAATAAAAGGATCAAATTCAGTTCCATAGGGAAATAAAAAGTAATTGATGTTGAGGATACAAATGAGCCTGAGGTAAACAATGATGAGGCTACAAAAATAATAAATGAGACTCTTGCACACATACAGAAAAATCAAACAACAGGTGAACAAGATACTCAGATGATTGGAATACAGATAAACATGAAGGCTTCTTCCTCACACACAGTGGAGGAAAAAGACTTAGACATCAAAGAAAAGTACAAACAAATCAAACAAAAGAATGAAGAGATAAAAAGTGATATTTACTCTCAATTTCTTAAACAGAAGCCAGGGAATCAAAACAGGCTACTTACAGTCTTTGACTATTCCACAAATAAAATGATCCTGTCATATCTGCAACTAACTACTTCAACACCTAAGACAGTGGAAGACTACAAAAATGTTGAGTTTGAAGTAGATACTGAAAATGTGCATGAACTAGACCAAATAGAATTCCACAGACATAGATCTGAGATGTTATATTCTACTATGGTAACAAAGGCTATGAGTGCTACAAAGTTGCAGAATACCATTCTTAACATGCAGGATCAAATGAAGTTGGACAAAGGCTCTTTGTATGCTAAATATCTAAGGATTAAAGCCTTAAAAGACTTATTTTTGGAGGTGGGAGTTGATCCTTCTGATGTTCCAGCAGCAGAGATATTAATTAAAAAGAAAAATGAAGACATTGTAGCTTTGAGGAAACATCTGAAGCTTCCTCAAAGTGAGCACCCTCAAACTAAAGAAATTATTCAAGAATGGATAGAAAAAGAAGACATGATGTAGTTGATTATCAAACTAACTACTCAAATAAAAGAAATGGAAACATAATTGGATCAACTTATGAAAGAGAAAGAAATTTTCAAAGAAGCTGAAGCTCCAATTATCCCCTCAGTCATACCAGTAATTACCACAACTGTGGCCTCTACATTGGGAGAAAAATTAGCACCTAAGGAGCCATTGGCAACTGCAGTTTCAGTGCATTCATCTACAACATCAACCACTAATCCTTCAATAACACAAGTACAACACACAGATGATGCAGGGAAAATAGTAAAGGCTATGGAGGAATTGTCACTATAAAATGATGAAATTAATAGTTTGAAAAATATGATTCATAATATGGAAGTTTCCAACAAAACAAAATTAATCAATGCCAACAATTATGAGCAAAGGGCCAAGAGACTTGAAGAGAAAATAAAAAGCCTACAAAGAGACTTGAACTTCACTGAACTAATTTCTTACATAATAAATTACCTTTGGAAAAATATAATTAATGCCATTGATCTCCAATGGCCTTCAATTCAAATTATCTATGAATAGAGAGACTTTCTTCTAGTAGCACAAGTGGAAATCCAAAAGACAAAAGAAGAGCTAGCAAATAAACCAGCACAAGATTTGAAGCTCATAACCTTCTTGAATAGGAAAAACAGAGAAGATTTAGAAGAATTAAAGGTACAGGATAGAATAGAGACCATTTTACAGATCAAGAAGGTTTTGACAAAGAGAAATCTGATGAACAATTTAGAGGAAAAGTGTGATGCAATGAATGTTTCTATAACCAAGTTTTTAGAAAAATACACTATGCTGAGACAAAATGGTCTTCCATATATTCATGTATGCAATGAAAAAATAATGGCCCAAAAAAATTATGACAAGAAGATAAGGGATTTTTCAAAAGAACAAATCAACAAGCCACCTCCACGGGGCTCTCCCACTGGAAAGGTCATTCTTCAATATATTGAAGACTTGTTTTTTCTTCAAAATAAGATCCAGCATCTTTGTGTCTTTAAGCCTAATTTTTCCAAGTACACAGATGCTAATGAAAACTTTAGAAAGCTCAAAAATGTGATAATACCAAATGCAGAGTAATGGCAGGATTTTACAGATTTAATGTAGCATTGAAAAGACAAAAAAGTGAAGAGAACTATATGAGAAGCAATCCAACAAAAGTGAAACCAAAAAAGGCAGTCAGCTGATTTTTTACTAAATAAAGGTTTTACAACAATAAAAAGTGAAGATATTAGTCAAAGTGTATCAGGGTTTAAATAACAGCGTTAAAGTGTATCAGAAGAAAGAGTATCAGTAAAGGAAACTCAAACAAAGATATTTCCTAAGCAGCCAGCAAGCAGGACAGCTTGCCAATAAAAGCTCCTTGATTAGATAGAGTTGTTCTATATATTTTGGCTAAGAGGACAACTTGATAATTTGTTAAGCAGTTGTCCCTCTTATTTTGTAAAGATATTTTTTATTTCCTAAAAATATTCCTACATCTCTCTAGGATATTTGTAAACAATATTTTGTATAAATACTTCACTCTTTGAAGTATTAAGTGTGGAATAAAATTGCTAAGATTACTATAGACTTTTTGCTGATACATTGGAGGCTTACATGTGTTGATTTCGAGGTAACAAACTGGACAAATCTAATTGGGCATCATAATTTAGGATTCTTGCGATAAGTTAAAGAGTAAAGTACATATTTCTTTTCATTATTTCATTTCTGAGTTCCATGCAATTTCATTATGTGTTTGATATGTATTAATGAGTAACTAGGAATATTACTTCAGGATTAGCTTATTGCTCCATGTTTTAACTAAGTTACCATTTAAATTTTTTCTGTTGATTTCCAGTGTTAGGAATCCCTCATTACTCCTACTCCCGTTTGACCCCTGCCTCCTTCCTCCATTGTCCGGATCAAAGGATCCTTCATTTCCCTTTATCCCGACTATACCATTTCATCAAAAACCCTTTTACCCTAAACTCTAAGGTTTATCTATCTTTCCCTGAATACATTTGCACCATTTTGGCATTGCTTTCTAGTACTGCTATCTAGACTTAGACTCCATAGCCCAATGGACTAGTAGATCTCTCTCTAGTTTAATCGAAAGTGATTTTTACCCACCAAACATCTTTAAAAAAATCCAAATTGTTCTATCATAACTAGCCTAAAACATAAATAAAAACAAAGATAAATCTTAAAGAGAGAGCCCTATCTGAATTATAGAAAGGCTAGATCCCAGAATTTGAAGTAGGTTTGTGGTTACCCCTAGTTTTCTTAGACTAAAAACCAAAAGCCCACAACTTTGAGAAATTACTAGGGTGATAACATATTGGCGACCATACTGGGGAACTAACCAATCTCCAGTTTTGAATTTAGTCTTAAAGGAAGATCTTTCATTTATCTTTTTACTTTAAGATTATTTTTAAAGGTTGTGGGTATTCAAAAATAGTCATTTTGGCTTCTAGGAAAACCTACTATACCAGGTCTAACCCGGATCCTAAGTCTGCAGTTATAGTAGATAACCCATAACAGATTGATAAAAATAAAAAACAAACTGTCAATTTAGAAACAGAAGTACCATTAAGAAAAGCCAATTCTTTACCCAAAGAATTAGTGAGCTTAATTGATATTGATTTTGATTTCAAGTTTGAAAATTCATTATTTAAAAACAAATCTGAAACTGATTTAAAAGATATTTTCATAGATATTGTTTTTACTTCATTTTTGAATGCAAAACAGAAAATTATTTTAGAAAGAATAAAATCAGACAAATCTGAATCTCAAAGTCAAATAGAGAGGATTAATGTTACACTGATTAAAGACATTGATGAAGCTATTAAATTAGCCCATTTATTATCTTCCATTAAGCCTCCAGTTTCTCAATTGCACACAACAATAATTCCAGAAGCAGATTCAACTCTGTATGCTATCACCTCATTTTTAGATTCCACTGCAAGTTCATCCACAGAAGAATTTATTCCTAAGTTACCTTTGCAGCCTAGGATAGTATTTCCCTCATCCACTCAATCCATTGTATCCACTAGTTTTATAAGCACTACATCTTTATTTCCAACCAATTCCATATATATACTAGCCTCTTTTCCAAGCTCTTCAAGTACAGCTTTTAGCACATCAGCTACCATATCCAACACAACCCCTGTCATTTCTGTTATACCTCCTAGCTCAGCAAAGCTTCAAGCCATGGTTGTCAGGTATGCTCCCCTTATTTTGCCCCAAAACCTCCATGATATGCCCCAAGATTACCAGAAAAATATACCACTATTTGATGGCCTGTCACAATATACTGCTCAATAACATGTCACAAAAATGACAGACTGCTGTGAAATCTATGAAATTGATGAGCCAAATGTCCAGATGAGATTATTCGCTCAAAGTTTAACAGGAGAAGTTAAGAAATGGTTTAAAAATTTAGCTGTTGGTAGTATAGCTAATTTAGATGCATTTCATGGAACATTTTTAAATAAATGGGAAAATAGAAAGAACCCCCTTCAGATTTTGTCTGAGTTTTATGCTTTAAAAATATCTCCTAATGAGTCTGTTCAAGGTTACTGCACTAGGTATAACAGTGTCTATAATTATATTCATGCAGATCTTAAACCTACACCTTACTCTGTGCTTCTTAAATTCCCTAATGGATTTCATCCAGAGATGGCCTATCAATTAAGAGAAATAGATGATAAAACATTAGAACAGATGCAATTAGATGTTGTTACTATAGAAATTAATATCCTAGCTAGAAAAGCCAGACTTAGGAATGAAAGAAGAGTCACAATTAAAGAAGAAAATCAAACTCAGATGTTAAATTATATTTCTTTCCTAAAAATTTAGAAAGGGTGGTTGAAAGATTAGACAATTTAGATAAAAAACCTCAATGGGATAATCAACCTCAGATCAGAAATCCCAATTTAAAAAAAAATAATAATAACCCTAGAAAAGCTAAAGAAGCTGCTCCAGATCAAAACATTAGACCCCCATTTCAAGAGAACTGTGCTGAGAGTTCTCAAAATAATGATGAAGATGAGGATAATATCAATCTAATAATGGGGATAGATGAAAACAACACTATTGTCCTCAGTTGGGAGGATCAATAACTTTTTGAGCTTCAACAACTCAAAATAGAATCTAGTGAATCCTTTGATTTCAGACAAGGTTATGACTTTGCTATTAATGAAATTCACAGTCATTATAGCCTTAGAAAAAAGAAAAACAATGAAGCTTCTACAAAAAAACAATTCTCAAAATCAAACTAAAAAGAATGTAGAAGCCCCAAAAAAAAAAAATTTGCAAATTCTCCCAAGGGAAAACAAGCGAAATTCCAATCCTTCTAGTCCTAAAAAATTTCCAAACCCAAAAATTGTTGACATCACTGATGAAGTGGCCCAATCTTCTAAAGATGTGCCAAAATTTATTCCTACAAAAACATCTAATTTAGTAAAAACAACAATTCCTGATCCTAGGAAGAGTCCTGCTGATTCTAAGTCAGCAAATCCCAAAACTAATAATACAAAAACAGCTGCTGAAAATTCAAAGTCTCACAAAACATCTGCTGCCACACAAACTGTCCCTGAAAAAAGAATTAAAAACAACAAAAATAAGAAACTCGGACACAGAATATTAAAACAACTGAAGATAAAATTACATCTATTGAAATTCAAGAAAAACCAACTCAGATAATAGTTACAAAAGATGAATTACTTCAGATTAGTAAGTCTCAACCCTCATTCAACATTCAGACATAAATAGCTAAGTTAAAAATACCAATTCCTTTAACAAAATTGGTAAATAATGACTTATATAAATCAACAATTACTAAAACTT
This sequence comes from Pinus albicaulis, assembly GCA_034641835.2. NCBI lineage: Eukaryota > Viridiplantae > Streptophyta > Pinopsida > Pinales > Pinaceae > Pinus > Pinus albicaulis. The sequence continues at coordinate 1,372,472,828 of CM076574.1, forward strand.
TGAATATGAATGATGGTGAAGATGCCATTAATTTGAATGATGATCAACTAGAGTTGATATTTGGCCCTAATGTAAATGGTAATCATTCAGATGGATCAGTTCCTCCTTTCTATATCAGTCTTACTATTCACGATCAGATTTTACACAATGCTATGTTAGATTTGGGAGCTTCCCACAATTTAATGCCAAAAGCTATTATGGAAACTCTTAATCTAGAAATAGCTAGGTCTTATAAAGATTTGTTTTCTTTTGATTCCAACAAAGTTAAGTGCATAGGATTGATCGAAGACTTGTGTGTGAATTTGTTCAATACCCTAGTAAAAGTATGGTTATGGATATTGTAGTAGCTGACATCCCACCAAAGTATGGTATGCTTCTTTCTCGTTCATGGGGAGCAAAGTTGTAGGGATCTCTACAATTAAACATGAGCTATGCTACTATATCAGTATTTGGATAGCCCTAGAAACTTTATAGGGAAACTTTAATGAAATTCATGTTCAATAGTGTAGAAAGATCCATAAATTAACCCATTTATTCAACACCAACTGACCTTGATTCCTTCATTTTATGTAACTCTGATAACAATGAAATCCAAACAGAACTGATTAACATAAAGCCAAAACCAAATAATGACAAAAATTTTCATGAAGCCCTTTGGCACTTAGATTTTGATGGCTTAGTGAACAAAACAGGAGCAGGAGCTGGAATATGGATCAAAAACATTGAGACAGGTCATTCAGAAGGACATGCCTTTAGACTCAACTTCAAATGTACTAATAACATGGCAGAGTATGAGGCAGTTATCTTAGGCCTCCAAATCATCAGAAAATTAGGAGGTAAAAGAATTTTAATCATGGGAGATTCGGAATTGATCATTAAGCAAGTAAATGGAGATTATTATGTTGATAGTCCTAGATTAGCCAGATATAGAGATGTAGCAATTGATTTATGTGAAGATTTATTGGAATGTAAGTTTGCTAATATACCTAGAAAACAGAACATTCAAGCTCATTGCCTAGCAACCTTTGCTAGCACATGTAACTTACCTTTTCAACCAACACATAGGTATACTGCTGAAGTTAAATATAGACCCGTTGTGCCAGACAATGTCAAATACTGGCATATTTTCTCCGAAGATGAACAAATTTACCATTTTCTGAATAATGAGGAAGAATTTCAAAATTGTAATATAGATTCAGACTATAATATAGACTCAGATTTTAATTGTGAAACAGATAACATAGATGTACATAAATTTAACAAACCCACTATATTTACTCAATCTAACATTGATAACTTAGAGAAAGTAGATATAGAGGAAGTTATTGAAGAAGAAATTGGCATGTTAGATCTAAAAGATAATTTTTACCCAAGAGTTTAACTCCTTTGGAGGACCTTTTCTATTCCAATGATGTGCCTAAAAAGCCAAAATTGGAACTAGTCAGGTCTGACATTGAAGAACTTAGCATTGGGACAGAAGTGAAACCAAAAATGATCAAATTGTCAAAATCTTTACCTCCTCAAGAAAAAGAGAAATGCATTGAACTTTTAAAGGAGTATCAAGATGTGTTTGCATGGAGTTATGAAGATCTAAAAGCCTATGATACAAACATAATTCAACACAAGATTCCTATAAAAGATACCAGAAACCATTTAAACAAAAATTGAGGATGATTAATCCTGTCTTATTACCTTTGATATAAAAGGAGGTTAAATGCATGTATGATTCCAAAATCATTGCACCAATCAAATGTTTTTATTGGGTATCAAAATTAGTACCTACCAGAAAGAAAACAGGTGAAATTAGATTATGTGTAGACTTTAGAAATATCAATAAAGTATCTTTGAAGGATAATTACCCTTTACCCAAGATGAATCATAATTTACAAAGGGTAGTTGGTTCTTCCAGGATGTCTTTATTGGATGGTTTTTCAGGATATAACCAGATACTTGTCTAAAAGGAAGATCAAGCTAAAACATCTTTTACCACTCCTTGGGGCACTTTCATGTATGTGAAAATGACTTTTGGTTTGATGAATGCTGCAGCTACCTTTCAGAGGGCCATGCACATAGCCTTTGCTAAGGAAATACATGAATTCTTGTTTATTTATTTAGATGATATTATTGTCTTTTCTAAGTCAAATAATGAACACTTGGATCATTTGAGACAAGTTTTTATTAAATGTAGAAAATTTGGTATATCTTTAAATCCTAAGAAAACTCTTTTTGGACTAGAGTAAGGAAAATTACTAGTACACATAATTTCAAAGGAAGGTATTAGGATAGATCCTGCAAGAATAGAGGTCATTCTAAACATTCATCCACCTAGAAATATCAAAGAGTTACAAGCATTTTTAGGTAAAATAATTTTTTTAAGAAGATTTATTTCTAACTTGGCAGAAATCATCAGAGAACTGAATAATATGCTTAAAAAAGACTCAGCTTTAAAATGGACAGTTAAATCAAAACAATCATTTGACTCTATTAAACAAGATTTAACTAAAACACCAGTTTTAATCAGTCCTGATTTCAAGAAAGACTTCATAATTTTTTCATTTGCCTCAGAGCATACCATTGCTGCAGTTCCACTGCAGAAGAGTGATCAAGGTTTTGAAAAACCTATCGCATTTTTCTGTAAAACTCTTAAAGATGCACCTCTGAAATATAACATAATGGAGAAACAAACCTTAGCTTTGGTTAAATCCATAAAATATTTCAGATTTTAAATTCTTTACTCCCACATTATTTCCTATGTCCCTAATTCTGTAGTAAAGGACATTTTTTACTCCCACATTATTTCCTATGTCCCTAATTCTGTAGTAAAGGACATTCTCACTCAGGATGGTCCTGATGGCAGAAGAGGAAAGTGGATTGCCACTATCCTAGAATATGACATAGATATTAAACCAACTAAACTCATTAAAGGACAGGGATTAGTCAGATTCATGGCTGAATCCAATTGCAATGCATTAGATATAAATTTTATTTCTTAGGTTGATAACCAAGAAGAGACGACGACTCCATTGATCAGTGAAGCCTTTCTAGACTCACCATGGTACTCAGATATTATCTTTGTACTTACACATTTACAAGCTCCTCCTAGATTAACAAGAACTAAAGCTAGATTTATTAAACTTAAAGCAATGAAATTTTATATTATGAATAATGTGCTTTATTGGAAAGAACAAAGTGGGATATTACTGAAATTTTTACTAAGATCAGAAGCTAACAAAATTCTTGAATAATTTCATGCAGGTGATTGTGGAGGACACTTATATTGGAAAAGTACTACAGATAAGATTCTTAGAGCTGGTTTTTACTGGCCTACCTTATTTGTTGATGCTAAGAAATTTGTTACTTCATGTCACAAATGTCAAATTTTTGAAGGAAAAAATAAGTTGTTACCTTTACCTTTAAAACCTATTTCTACTGAAAAGTCATTTCAACAATGGGATTTAGACTTCATTGGAGAAATTCACCCTCCATCCTCTTGCCAAAAAAATTGGATATTAATTGCCACAGATTACTTCACTAAGTGGATTGAAGTCATTCCTACCAAACAAGCCATTGATTCAGTCATTATCTCTTTTATAGAAAACAACCTTTTATCTAGATTTGGATGCCCATAGAAAATAATTACTGATAATGCAGCGGCATTTAAATCTAACAAAATGATTGTGCTTTGTCACAAGTACCATATTACCCTAGGCTACTCTACTTCTTATTACCCTCAGGGTAATGGCCAAGCTGAATCTTCAAATAAAAGCCTTGTGAATATCATTAAAAACTACTTGAAGACAACAAGAAAACTTGGAATAAAAAGTTAGTCTATGGCTTATGGGCAGATAGACTCACCACCAAAAAATCAATTGGAACTTCTCCTTACCAAATTGTTTAAGGGATGGACGCATTTTTCCCATCATCATTAGGGGTTCCAGTAATGAAGATCATTCAAGAATCACAAGTGGAACTCAATGATATACAAAGAAGGATAAATCATCCCATTCATCTGTAGCAAACAAGGAAAGAATTCTATGAAAAATCTCAAGTCATTCAAGAGAAAATCAAGAATTTTTTTTATAAAAGAAGTAAAGAAGATGACTTTTCCATTGGAGATAAAGTTTTAAAATGGGATTCCAGGAGAGAAGAAAAAGGTAAGCATGGAAAGTTCAACTTTCTATGGAAAGGGTCTTATGTCATTTATGGATGTATGGGTAACAATGCTTTCTTCATCGAATATTTGGATGGAGAAGATACTCAAGATGGACCAGTGAATGGTAGAATGCTCAAACACTACTATTCTTCTGAGTTAACCAATAGTTAGTCCCAGTTGCTTTTACACCATTGTAAATATGTAGGAATTATATGCACTAAGCATGCATATGTCCAAGATCCACATGATCTCACACTATTTAACTTTATGCAATATACTGAATCTATTCCACTTGTTAATATTTTGCGGAAAAATTAATTGCACACACATGTGAAGCATAAACAAAAATTATCAATCGCACATAACACAGTTTTCAACCGGGAAAGCCTGAAGCTGAAAACCCCAACTATATATTATGTAACATGGAGATCATATGAAAATCTCATACAAACATACAAAGCTTATCACAAGCTCTCAGTATAGTACAATCGTCATACACTAATCAAGCCTAATCTTGCAAATCTATGCACCGATCTTTGCCACCTGCTAGCCTACCTCCACTACGCAATCTCTGTTGAAGAATAGATCTAAATGAATTCGAATTAATCTTGGATTGACTGTGCAATCCTCATTGGAATCTCCACTGAGTGCTTGATGCAATCAATGCATCACTAATAGCCACAACAGATAGTCTATCTTGCCCTTTCACCTATCTCTCCACTGGTCTCCATTGAAACTGCCATGCACTGTAGTTAACTGTTGTATTGTTCAGTTGATTAATGAGTTATTATTTATGAATTAATTAACTAATTAATTCACTCCACTCTCAATATTGTATCATTCAGTTAGACTAGATGCAACTAGCTCAACTGAGTCTAACTGAGTTAAACTAAATACAACTCCATAAATACTTCTTCCAACTGTGTCATAACTCTGCCACTTGAGTTCTAACCGAGTCCTCCATGCATTAGCTCTAGTAAACCCTTAGGAATAGCGTAATTCCTTCTGTCAGCTGTTGTGCCACATCTGTGCACTGAACTGAAGTGTTCCAAGAGAATAAGTTTCTATTTAGAGTCTTATTATTATTAAGAGTTAATAATAATCGACATGAATCTATTTTTAGATTGACGATATATAAATAGACTTCGCCCAATATTCTAAAAAGATAATTTCATATATTTTTCCAACTTGATCAACCATCCACAAATAGCATCCTGCAACTTCTGAAATATGATCGATATGTCTAAAAATAGACATAGTCTAAAAATAGACTTGCGCCAAAAATAGCCTACGAGCCCACTTAGTGAAGGCGACTCTTTTCACTAAGCTCATCATCTTTTTGAATCTCAACACTCCCTCTTAACAAGATAGGGATTATATTTCACCCCGATCCTGCCTCTCTGGTATTGGAATTTTCTCCTGGTGAGCGCCTTCATCAGAATATCTGCATCCTAATCCTCCGTAGGAATGTACTAAAGCAACATGATTTTCCGCTACACACAATCTCTGATATGATGATACTAGATATCAATATGCTTAGATCTATCATGAAACACAATATTAACCGAGATTTTAATGCAACTCAGATTATCACAATGAATCACCATGGGATCTAACTGTGAACCGAAAAAACCAACCAGAATCTTCCTCATCCAGATAGCCTCACATGCAGCTAAACTTGCTGCCATGTATTCTACTTCTATTGAACTGAGTGCCATGAATCTTTGTTTCTTGCTATACCAAGAAACTGCCATAGATTTGATACTAAAAATCCCTCTTGATGTGATTTTTCTATCTGTTGGGCTTCCTACCCAATTTGCATCCGTGAAGCCATGCAACTTCACCTCATCCATTTGTCTGTAGCATAAACCATACTCACATGTGCCCCTGATATATCTCCAGACATGAGCATCCTCTTTCTTTCAATTTCCTGGAAGAGGAGTGTCGATAAGCTTGCAGCATTGCATGTGAAACTTCTCCAGTATCTCCCGAGCATACTTTCCTTGAGACACAAACAGTTCACCTTCCCGCTGCCATATTTACAATCCAAGAAAATAATGAAGGAGGCCCAAATCCTTCATCTCAAACTCCTTTGCAATATTAGCCTTGCATGAGTGTATCAACTGCTCATCCCCTATTAGTATCAAATCATCAAAATAAAGTACAATGATCAAAATCTTACCCTCAACCACAATCTGGTACAGGGTTGCATCTGCCTCACTCTTGGTGAAGCCAAGTCCAGTGAAATAGCTGTCGATCTGAGTGTACCAAGCACGGGGTGATTGTTTCAGCCCATACAACGCTCTTTTGAGCCTGCACACATGCGACTCACTGCTGAAGATCTCAAATCCTTCAGGCTGCTCAATTTACACCTCTTCCTCAATGATCCCATTAAGGAATGCAGTATTCACATCCATCTAATGAATGTGCGAACCCATCTGCACTGAGAGAGAGCAAGGATGGTCCGTATGGAAGAATACCGTGCGACAGTTGCAAAGGTTTCTTCATAGTCAATCCCCTCAATCTGTGAGAAGCCCCAGGAAAAAAATCTTGCCTTATACTTCTCGACGCTCCCATCAGCAGCTTGCTTTACCTTGTAGATACATCTTGATCCTACAACTGATTTTCCCATTGGCCTTGGAACAATCTCCCAAGCACTGTTTTTGACAATGGAGTCATACTCCTCCACCATATAATCTACCCATGTGGGCTCCTACGCTGCTTCTTCAAAAGAAGATGGCTCTATCACAATACACTTTCTCATAAGAGCCATGTATCCAGTATATCAGTCAGGTAACTGTCTCTTTCTGTTGTGTGATGTAGGAACTCCTACATTCTGTTCCGCATCCACCTTCAGTCTCTCAGCTTCTATGGTACGCTTCCTACCTTGTCTGATGTTTGATTCAACATGAGTGGACTCCTCCACTCCATGAATCTCCTCCTGTGACTAATCCAAATCTAGAGGCTCATCTTTGGGAACAAGAAGTTCCTCTTCTGCATGCAAGTGTAGCTCCCTGTCAAGCAAAAACTTCATGGCTTTCACCTCATTGAATTTTATATCCTATCGCATAACAGTCATCCGACTGTTTGGTAAATACACACGATAGTTATGGGGTGTTTCTATATACCCCACAAATATCCCAACTTCTGCAGTCGTCTCCAACTTCTTCCTGGCATCCTTCATCACATGAATGTAAACAGGTGAGCCAAAAATATTCAAATGAGAAATATCAGGCTTCTTACCAGTAAAAGCATCCTCGGGTGTACTCATGCCAAGTACTCTATGAGGACAATGGTTTTTCACATAAACCGCAGTGTTGCATGCTTCTGCCCACAAGTGAATCGGTAGGCCCTAATCATGCAGCATCGCTCGTGCAACACCCACGATCGTTTTTTTCTTTCTCTCCGTGACCCCATTCTACTGTGGGTTATGAGGCACTATGAGTTATCTTCGAATTCCTTCTTTGTTACAGAAGTATTTCAATTTTCATGAGATGTATTCACCACCATTATCACTCAGATCTTTCACCTGCTTCCCCAACTCCGTCTCCACCAATGCCTTGAATTCACAGAACTTTGAGAACGTTTCAATCTTCTTCTGCATGAAGAAGATCCAACATATACGAGAAAATTCATCAACAAATATCACATAATACCTGTTTTTTTCTGTTGAAGCAACCGAGAATGGTCCACACACGTCTGTGTGAATTCTCTCCAGGATTACCGAAGCACGGTTCTCCTTCTCATGAAAGGTGGTCTTCACAAACTTACCCATTGTACATCCTTTGCACTGATATGACTGCGAAAGAGTACCATTGGGAAGCCCAGTATAAATTTGCTGCAAAATTTTCAAAGCGCCATGGTGAAGATGGCCCAATCTCCTGTGCCATAACTCGCCCTCATCCCGGCTCACCACTTCTTCTGCTTTGCCCACCATTGCAGTGCAGCCATCTACCTCCAGCTTGTAGAGATTCTTAATTTGAACCCCTATCTTCTTGGTCTGACTCATTGTTTTATGTCGAAGGAAGGCTTTTCCTTCACTGAAAACAACATCATAACCTCTGTCTTCCATCATTGCAACTGAGACCAAGTTCTTCTTCAGACCTCGAACATGCATGACATTCTTCAACAATAATGGACTACCGAACTCCCTCTCAAAGGTAATGGTCCCAATGAAATTCGCGCTATACTGACCATCTTCGCCCATCTCTATATGCGTCTGTAGGTCCTTCTCCTCCAATTCACTAAAAAACTCTTTGTCTCCCGTCATATGGAAAGGCACACCACTGTCTAGATACCACACCGATCCCATGCAGCTTGAAACCAAGCATGCGATCAAGGAAAAATCCAGCTCAAATTGCGAGGGTAAGGCCTCTCCAACTGTAGATCTAGCAGCCAGCTTATTCTTCATCTTCTATGGATAGTTAGTGGCGAAATATCCATGCTCGTGACAGTGAAAACACTTCACTTTGGACAAGTCCCTGATTCTTGCCTTTAGCACCGGATTTTGAAGAATATTTCTTCCCCTTCCCTTTCCTTGCTTTGGCAGCCAAGTCGCAATTCTCTTCATATTTATTCTTCGATGAAGATCCATCCTTGGTACCCCGCCTTATCTCCTCCTGCACAAGATCCGACCAAAGTCACTCTTATCCCGATAATTTCGCCCGTCCATTGACAGAGTCTTCATAGCTATGCCAAATCTTTGGAAGCCCAAGGAGAGCCAAGCTCACCAAGTATTTTTCATTAACAATAACCCCCACACTTCCCAACTCATCCTTGTAGTGGACAAACTTCGTGAGATATTTTGGAATATTGTCGCCTTTCTCCATTTTTATTTTTCTGAGCTTATCTTTAAACGCCAACTTCCTCTGGTCACTTCTGCTTTGGAAAAATTCTGTCAAAGCCTTCCACATTAAAAATGGAGTGGATTTCCCATGAAGGCTAGACATAATGTGGTCCTTCACACCTTCCAACAGAATCCTCCTCGTCTTTGTAGTCTTCTTTTGCCATGTATCAAGTGATGCAGCATCGCTAGATCCCGGCTTAGGAACATCGCTATCTATGAACTCATTCAGCCATTTATCCTCCAGCACCACCTCTATCCTGTCCTTCCAGGCTATGTAATTCAAGCTCCCATCAAGGGCATACTCCAATCTCAACCCGTTGAAATACATTTCAATGTATACTCGATTTTTTCTCCAAGAATCTTATGTAGCAAATTCGAATTGTCCACCGGCACAAACTCACTTCACAATTGCAATCTTCAATCAAAAATGCTCTGATACCATGTAGGAATTATATGCACTAAGCATGCATATGCCCAAGATCCACCTGATCTCACACTATTTAACTTTATGCAAGATATTGAATCTATTCCACTTGTTAATATTTTGAGGAAAAATTAATTGCACACACATGTGAATCATAAACAAAAATTATCAATCACACATAACACAATTTTTAACTGGGAAAGCCTAAAGCTGAAAACCCCAACTATATATTATGTAACATGGAGATCATATGAAAATCTCATACAAACATACAAAGCTTATCACAAGATCTCAGTACAGTACAATCGTCATACACTAATCAGGCCTAATCTTGCAAATCCATGCACCGATCTTTGCCACATGCTAGCCTGCCTCCATTGCACAATATTTGCTGAAGAATAGCTCTGAATGAATATGAATTACTCTTGGATTGACTACGCAATCCTCATTAGCATCTCCGCTGAGTGTTTTATGCAATCAATGCATCACTAATAGTCACAACAGATAGTCTATCTTACCCTTTCACCTATCTCTCCACTGGTCTCCACTGAAACTGCCATGCACTATAGTTAACTGTTTTATTGTTCAGTTGATTAATAAGTTATTATTTATGGATGAATTAACTAATTAATTCACTCCACTCTCACTATTGTATCATTCAGTTATACTAGATACAACTAGCTCAACTGAGTCTAACTGAGTGAAACTGAATACAACTCCATAACTACTTCTTCCAACTGTGTCATAACTCTGCCACTTGAGTTCTAACTGAGTCCTCCATGCATTAGCTCCAGAAAACCCTTAGGAATAGTGTAATTCCTTCTGTCAACTATTGTGCCACATCTGTGCACTGAACTAAAGTGCTCCAAGAGAATAAGTTGTTGTTTAGAGTCTTATTATTATTAAGAGCTAATAATAATTGACATGCATCTATTTTTAGATTGACGATCTATAAATAAACTTCGCCCAATATTCTAAAAATAGAATTTCATCTATTTTTACAACTTGATCAACCATCCACAAATAGCATCCTGCAACTTCTGAAATATGATTGATATGTCTAAAAATAGACATAGTCTAAAAATAGACTTGTGCCAAAAATAGCCTGCGGGCCCACTTAGTGAAGGCGACTCTTTTCCCTAAGCTCATCATCTTGTTGAATATCAAAAAAATATTAATTGAAGTTTTTAGATTGGATTGGATGTTTTCTTTCCAAATTTGAAGCCTGTAGAGAAGGCCCTAAGCATTGAAGAGTAAAATGTCATAAATATCAGTTTTTGCAGAAATGAAAAGATAATTATTGGATCATCTGTTGGGAAAAATACTGAGAGGGGGGGGGTGAATCAGTATTTACTGCATATTCAAACTTTTTACTTTTTCATTCCTTAAAACCCATACGCTACCTTACTTCAGTAAACTAGCGTATATACGCGGATCCCCTTTATGAAACTAGCATATACACAGAGATTTAGATATGTCATTAAATCTTCACTTAAACCATTCCATCATTTATTCATCAGATATTCAATAAGCAGTAAACAGGTGCAGTAAGAACAGAATAAACCATCACACAAAGCATCACACATGAACACCAGGATTTTTAGGTGGAAACCCCAATCGGGAGAAAACCACCGCTGCAGTTGCTCAGCCTTCAATATTTTATTATAGAGAAAACATCTTACAACATATGTGCTGGCGCAGACCGACGGCCACGCGGCGGCCCTAACGCTTGTTTACCCGACCTCTGGAAGGGAGCTCGACCACGGCTCGTTTACCACGGCCTCACCTGGAAGGGAGCTACGACCCCAGGTCTCGTTTGCAGCCTCACCGGAAGGGGCACACGACCCCCGTCTCGTTTACCAGCCTCACCTGGAAAGGGAGCTACAACCCCCGGCGGAAGGCTCTGACCCTCGACACCACCTTGGACCACGTTTCATCAATTTTCACATTGGATCCAACAACTTCAATAGAACACCACTTGCAGGCCACATTTCATTATATTTTCAAACTGGACCCTTTCCATACTTTTAAGCACGATCAACCATGGAACGAGATACATGTAACTCACGACGGATATCGGTAAACCAGCGAGCAGATCGGACATTTCTTACCACGGTCTTCGACAAACCTAGTTTGCATACGCGCTTTCCTTTCTGCGATGTTGCGTATGTACGCTTTAGTCCACACAACGCGCGTATACCTCAGTGTATATTTTATTGCGCATACGCGCTTTCTCTTCGCTGAAGCTGCGTATATACGCGCTTCCTCCGCGTCACAGTAGCGTATAGATCTTCAATTATTCCAGAGCAGCATACTTCTTCAGATCAGATATTCAGTTCAGATTTACCCTTTCACTTCAGACAGATGTTCGCCTAGATGCTCGCCTCATCACGGATCTAAGCCTTCCATAATCAGATCTAGCAAATACAAGAGCAATTCAGATCTAGATCCCCTTCTTCATCATTGGTGCATCATACATTCAGATTTATCATTCGAGTGTAACCCTTTCCATTCAGATATACTTCAGAGAGAAGTATTCATTCAAGCTCAGACATCTTGCACCCACACATATGATTTGCACAATGAATTTCTTCTCCTTATATAGGTTTACCCTTTTCAATACCATGGGCCAAAGCAATACCATAAGCCCAAAAACTACCTAGACGGGGTCAATTAGGCGGATCATTACCCAATACAATGGGTCAATACCATGGTGGTTACCCGTGGTTTTGCACTTTTTGAGCGCTTTTGCCCATACGCGACTTGGCACGTTATTTTCCGCGTGCATACGCGACTTCCCCTAGGCCAATCCGCGTATACCAAGAGACATACTCTTTTTCATCATAGATTTAGCACTTGCTGACTTCTTTTCTTCACTGCCTTCTGTACACACTACAGATACATCAGATTTACTTCATCAAGAACATATTCTATCAAGCACAACTTCATCAGGTGTATTTCCATCAAGGACAACACATGTCAACTGTCACATGTCTTCATCTTCATTCAGTGGGTTGCCATCAAGGACAACACTCTGCATCATATTTCCAACAATCTCCCCCTTTGGACTTGATGGCAACCATGATGGTGTTTGGTTACCACAACAGATAAGTACAGTGACGCCATGTCACTCTCCCAATTCTTTGACACCATTATCTGCATTCAAACACCATTTCACTCTCCCCCTTTGACATCAAGGGCAAAGGGAAAAACCAATGTTACTCTCCCAAATATGTGACATCATTCTGTCTCTTCATTCAAAACCCCATATACACACTCTCCCCTTTTGACATCAAGGGCAACGGGCGGATCAAAACCAACGCACTCACCCCCTTTTCTCCTCATATAGAAGAAGCGTTCTGTAGATCTGATGTGTGCTGAAGTAGCCAAGCTCCCCCTGAGTTCATGCTGAATCTTTAAACATATTTTTCAATAAAGTACATGACTATTCCTATCACCAAGGACTCATACTTACATCAAATATCCAACCAAGTGGATTTACATATGAGACTCAAGTACCCAACCAAGTGGGTTTACACATTTCAATTCAGCTACCCAACCAAGTGGGTTTACAAAATTTGACTCAGCTACCCAACCAAGTGGGTTTACAAATTAGACAAGTCCTTACATGACTGACTATTACAATTTTACATCATGGGTCTCAACATGACCTTTTCATCAAGCTACAAATATAAATTTTAAGACCAACACCAGAAAGTCCTCAAGAAAGAGAACATATTTCAGAACCATCATAATGCCAATACTGCATTATACTCAGCAACGCTAATGCTCCCCATGCAATCTTTCCAAATGACTAAGACTCCCCCTTAGTTTGTGCATCCTGAAAACTTCCACCAACAAATCATCAAGGCATCTTCATCAAAACATTAGAAGCAGAATTATGAGAACTAGAACACCACCAGAGATACCAATCAGTATTAGAGATACCAAACAGCACTGCAGCTGTGCTGAAGAGAGCTAAACCAAGCAAAAATTGTCAGCAACCAACCATACGCGGTTTTCTGTGCAGGAACTCGCGTACATACGCGACTGTGTTTCATGAAACCCGCGTATCCCAAGCCATCTTCTAAAATTTATGCAGATCTGATTCTCTATGAGGAAAAGACAATGTTCAGCTTCTTTCTGAGATATTTGACTGCTTCCCTGGACTACATATATAACAGAATAGTGTAGTTGTGTCTTCAAGCGTCATCCAATGGTTGTAGCATAAGCCCATTAGTAACCAAGCCTTCAGATCCTTTGCAACATCAATACATTCTTTCCAAAAGAGATTATCATACCAGAACAGCATCTTCAGATATGTGTCAAGCAATCATCCATGTGGTCCAAAATCACCATGATCTTCAAGATGTAACATGAAGTAACATATGTAAGCAAAATATCTCAACCATAGCAACCAAACTCTATATGATCTGAAACAAACGATATCCAACTCATCCACACAAAGCAACCAGGGCTCAAAATCTCATCATAATAATCCATGTACAAAATCATCATCATTTGAGCATGAGTATCACCAAGACCAAAGAATAAGCAGTCATATTTCCAACAATGCAACCATTAGAATTCAACCTGCTACTCCCCCTAAACCAGTGCTTCTTCCTTAATTTGTGCAATCTGAGACACCTTCAATAGCAAGTCATCAACAACAGTCTCTGCATGATCTGTCCTCATCTCTGAACTATAAGACTTTCATCTCAACAACGAATTCTCTTCATCATAAAGCTACCAGGATTCATCCATAATCTTCAACAAAAGAACCCATGTATCATTTCATTATCATGAGTATAACCAGAATAGTGCAATCATTAGCAGTCAGACTAATGCTCCCCCTGGACCTTTGCTTCAGATCTTCAGTTATCAGATAAATTTTCTTATCATCAATGCATACGCGACTGCGTCTTCTGGAACTCGCGTGTATACGCGACTTTAGTTAATGGAACCTGCGTATGGAAAGTGAAGCATAGAAAATTTCCATCTTCCTTCATTTCCTTTTGAGCTTGTACCTCCTGTACCTGTCCTTTCCACATCAGATGCGCTGTTAGAAGTAAACATAACCAGTATAATCAAATCAACCAAGAGAGACATCATGCATTGCTCCCCCTGTGACGATACATTACTAAATATCATAATGTATCCCACATCATTCCTGCAGTCAATAAAAAAAGGTCAGCTTCAGAAGCGGATGATTGCAGTAGGGTCATAATTCCATACGTTTCTGATCGGTCCTTCATCTTGAATTGAGTTTTTTCTTCAAGAAAATCATTGTCTTCTAGAGCATCCACAAAAACATCCTTTTCTTCTCTAGATTGTTTCTTATTCCATCCCTCCATCTTCTTCCAGATTTGTTTTCTATTTGTGTGCTGAAATTTCTCATATCTGTTCGACCTGCATTCCTTTCTTATATGTCCATACTTGCTACAAGAATAACATCTCATGTGTCCAGAAAAATAAGCATAAGAATCATAATGAGTATTTCTATTCTTCCTCCTTTTACAATCAGCTGCTTTGTGTCCATACTTGTTACATGAAAAACAATATCCCTTGAAGAAACCAGAGTACCTTTCTGTGTAGGAACTGTTTGTTTGAGGCTGAAATGATCTGCTCCCGCAATTTGCTGCAACATGTCCATAATTATGACATTTAAAACATTCAACATTCTTGAATGAATTCCTTTGAGAATTCATGATTGTTGGTTGAGCTTTTGTCTCTTTCAACACTTCAGGTTTTGCATTGACATCCTCTGAATTTTTGGCACTTCCTTGTGAGCTAGATTATCCTTTAACAGTTTCATGGAAACCAAGACCATGTTTGATAGCAGGAGACCTTTGATTACTCATAATATTGTCCAAAATGTTAGTACTATCATGAAACCTCAAAAGTTTAACCTTTTCTTCTAATTTACCTTTGAGAATATTTACCTCAACCTCCAAGGCTTGACATTGCTTTGTCATGCTCTCTTCTTTTCTTCTTCCATCTTCAACTTGATCCTTCAGATTTAGAATCTCTTCTTTTAACCAATCTTCATTTCCTTCACATGTTTGTTGCAGCTCTTCATTCTTCTTATTTGATTTTTCCAGATCTTCTTTGAGAGAGATGATTTCTGCTTCAAGGCCTTCCTTTTCAAATGATTGTAGAGGTTCCTTATTTTTCTTACTTGATGCTTCTAAAACTTCCTGAAGACAAATGATTGCAGCTTCAAGTCCTTCATTCTTCTTGCTTGATTTTTCAAGATCTTCTTCTAGATCTTTAATTCGATTGGATGCATAAGTATAAAACCTTTGATACTTGTCCACCTGTCCATTCAGTATTTCTATTTGATCTTTCATTTGTGAGATCATCTCTTTATAGATAGTTTCTTGCTTATTGTATGAACTTTGTAGTTCTTCTTCTTTAATCTTGAGAGCTTCTTCTAAATCCACAACTTTACTTTCACTATCTTTACTATTGTTTGCACAAAGAAGAGTATTACAAGTGGCCTTCTCCTTTTTCTTCTTTGCCATGAGTGCTTGTAGATCTTCGTCAGAATCTGTTTCATCCTCTTCAATTTTTGCTATACATGATTTCTGAGGTATCTCCTTTCCTCGAGTAACCTTCTTCTTTTGCTTCTTAGCCATGAGCACTTTCAGATCTTGGTCAGAATCTTCTTCATCTTCACTGGACACTTCATCATCATCTTCTTTTTCATAATAACTCTTTCTCTTCTCAAATTGTTTCTCTTTACCATGCTTTTCTCTATAAGGACATTTAGCAGCATAATGACCAACTTTTCCACACTCAAAACATTTGAAGGGAAGCTTACCCTTGAATCTTCCAGTACCTAGTTGGAGCTTTCTCACGAAATTCGCTTCTTCTTCATCGGATATATAGCTGGATTCTTTGACAACTTCCTTTTCCTTTCCTTTTGTAGATGCCTTAAAAGCAGCTTCTCTTACTTGAGATGGACCTCCTTGTCTCATTTCAAAAGCAGTCAGAGTACCATGTAATTGAACAATAGTAAGCGATTGCAGATCTTGCCTTTCTTCAATAGCTGAAACTTTAGAGTCAAATTTTGAAGTCAAAGATCTTAAGACCTTTTCTACCAGAGTAGTATCAGCCATGGTTTCACCCAAATTTTTCATCCAATTTACAATATCATCTAGACGAAGAAAGAAACTGGCAACACTTTCATCACTATGCATCTTCAAATTTTCATATTCAATTCTAAGAGATTGGAGTTTTGCACTTTTTACCTTTGTGTCTCCTTCATAGCTTAGAATGATTTTGTCCCATATATCTTTTGCTGAATGTAGCTGCATCACTTTAGCAAATTCTAATTCAGACATGCTTCCTAATAAGACATTCACTGCTTTGGCATTGATTTCATACTTCTTCCTTTCAGCTGCATCAGTAGGAATACTTGCCGGGTATTGATAACCTTCTTCCACGATTTCCCATACATCTGCACCAAGACTTTGCATATATGCTTTTGTTCGTACCTTCCAGAATATCAGATTGCTTCCATTGAATATAGAGGTGGCTTTATAGACATCACTCCTTCTTGACTTCCCATTGCGACGGATCTCCTTCAAGCGATCAAGCTTCTGCAGAAGGACCACGCTCTGAAACCAATTGTTGGGAAAAATACTGAGAGGGGGGGGGGGTGAATCAGTATTTACTGCATAATCAAATCCTTTTACTTTTCATTCCTTAAAAACCCATACGCTACTTTACTTCAGTAAACTAGCGTATATACGCGGATCCCCTTTATGAAACTTGCGTATACACAGAGATCTAGATATGTCATTAATTCTTCACTTAAACCATTCCATCATTTATTCTTCAGATATTCAATAAGAAGTAAACATGTGCAGTAAGAACAGAATAAACCATCACACAAAGCATCACACATGAACACCAGGATTTTTAGGTGGAAACCCAAGTCGGGAGAAAACCACCGCTGCAGTTTCTCAGCCTTCAATATTTTATTATAGTGAAAACATCTTACAACATATGTGCTGGTGCAGACTCTACCAGCACGCAGGCACCCACCTGCGCTCGTTTACCAGCCTCTCCTGGAAGGGAGCTCCAACCCCCTGACTCGTTTACCAGCCTCTCCTGGAAGGGAGCTACAACCCCCCGATCTCGTTTACCAGCCTCACCTGGAAGGGAGCTACGACCCCCGATCTCGTTTACCAGCCTCACCTGGAAGGGAGCTACGACCCCCTGACTGAAGGCTACAACCCTCAGCACCACCTTGGACCACGTTTCATCAATTTTCACACTGGATCCAACAACTTCAATAGAACACCACTTGCAGGCCACATTTCATCATATTTTCATATTGGACCCTTTCCATACTTTTTAAGCACAAACATACATCACCAACAGATACATATCAACACAGATCAGATAGCAGAAACACAGCAGAACAGATCAGATATTTCATACCCCTTGCTTCAGCAAACCCTAGTTTGCATACGCGCTTTCCCTTTACTGATGTCGCGTATATACGCGCTTCCGTCCACACAAACCAGCGTATACCTCAGTGTATATTTTATTGCGCATACGCGCTTTCTCTTCGCTGAAGCCGCGTATATACGCACTTCCTCCGCGGCGAAGTAGCGTATAGATCTTCAATCATTACAGAGCAGCATACTTCATCAGATCAGATATTCAGTTCATGTCTACCCTTTTGCTTCAGACAGATGTTCGCCTAGATGCTCGCCTCATCACAGATCTAAGCCTTCCATAATCAGATCTAGCAAATACAAGAGCAATTCAGATCTAGATCCCCTTCTTCATCATTGGTGCATCATACATTCAGATTTATCATTCAAGTGTAACCCTTTCCATTCAGATATACTTCAGAGAGAAGTATTCATTCAAGCTCAGACATCTTGCACACCACCCATATTTTGCACAATGAATTTCTTCTCCTTATATAGGTTTATCCTTTTTCAATACCATGAGCCCCTTTTTCAATACCATGGACCAAAACAATACCATAAGCCCAAAACTACCTGGACGGGGTCAATTAGGCGGATCATTACCCAATACCATGGGTTAATACCATGGTGGTTACCCTTGGTTTTGCACTTTTTGAGCGCTTTAGCCCATACGCGACTTGGCACGATCTTTTCCACGTGCATACGCGACTTCCCCTAGGCCAATCCGCGTATACCAAGAGAAATACTCTTTTTCATCATAGATTGCTTGCTTAAGGCTTCATATTCAACATACCTTTTGCTTTGGATACATCGGTTACTTCATGAAACCATATTCTGTCGAGCACAACTTCTGTGAGTGTGCCATCAAGGACAACACATGTCAACTGTCACATGTCTTCATCTTCATTCAGTGGGTTGCCATCAAGGACAACACTCTGCATCATATTTCCAACATCATCAATGTCAAAGTTGAAGGCTACTAGTCGTGGAGTTCTTGACATTTCACCAGGAAATTCCATCCCCACGTGAAGCCATTGTTAGGGTCCTATAAGTATAGGATTCATAATTTGGAATTGACTTATGATAGTCTTGTAAAATATGTACATACCTTGCTTTCTGCAAGTTGCTTCCCATATTTTGTAAAAAGAAAAAAAAAAAATTAGAAAATCAAAAAAGAGGGTAAAAGTCCTAAAAGAAAAATCAAAGGACTTAAAAGAATATAGACCCCAAAAGAAAAAGAAATAAAACATGAAAGTGAGTGTTGAGGTATAAAAGGTGGCTTTTAAATGCCTATTTATCCTACATTAATTATCAATCCAGGTATGATTTTTTATTTCAAGAGTGTACTCTATCTGAGGCTGCAATTCAATATAAGAGTAATGCCTTGCAATATGTAATACAGTGTTGTAAATACAAGAGTAAACAGATGCTTGGAAAAGAAATCTAAATACAATGACATGAAATTAAATGCTCTGAAATCTAATCATTCACTCTACAATCATCAGTCAAGGATACAGTAATGATAACTTTTTTCCTTTAGCAACTGATGTAATTGAAATCAAATGAAAACAATATAATCAATATGAGAATGAAGGTAGCAATAACCAGATGTCCTTTACAGTGGATGATCTTGCATTAAAAAAATTAAATGGAAATGGAAATTGAACTAAATCACTAATGCTATTGATGAAAGTAAACTAGGCAAGCTTCTCAAAAGAAAAACCAATTCTTTGCAGGAATTAAATAGACTGTAAACTAATTAACAGAAATGAATAGAAATATGAAATTGAACATCAATAAAAAGGAACAACAAACTCTAAATACTAGAATTGAACAACACTTCTATCTAATGGGATTGAACAACAAAACTCTATTAAACAGCAAATCCTATTGAACAACAAACTGAATGGAACAAAAAATGGATTGGAACAGCGACTGCAATAGAAAAACATCTGCTGAACAACGTGGCTCTGTTAAAGCATAGAAAGATAGGTTATACAGAGATTAAGATTCTTGTTAAATTATAAAGGAATGGCAACGCAATTCACCAATATAACACACCAATATTATGAAGCAATTAAACAGTAAACTATTAAACTTGAAAGCTATAATGAAAACAAATGCAAACCGTCGCACAACGATAATTGAAAGATAATAATACAAACAGCAGATGGATCCACCAAGGTCGGGACCTTAGCCACCAGTGAAACACCGTTGGGTTACTCCAGAATCAAGAAATGGAACGACAACTAGATCATGTATTAATCGGAAATAATAGCATTACAACAGTCGCTCTCTGATCAAGAGAGTCAATGAAAAATTACAGAGTTACAAAAGGAGTTTCAATAATAATAATTTTGTCCCCTGATTTATACAAGCACTGCCTTTTATAACAATTCGGAGGAAAATACAAGAAACAACGATAGACTTTGAAAAGCGATCCCTCAGGATCGAAAGATCCTGAGGGATTCACTCCCTTTTCTCCTTTTAGCTAATGCTTAGTCTTCTTAGCCTGTAGTCGTGTTGTTCCCTTCCTTACTTTAGTTGTGCATTTTGATTTCATCCTTCTTGTCTGGATACGGCCCTTTGCTGGAGGAACAACAGTTACTCCTATTTTAGCTTTTCCTTTCGAATTGTGGTTTCCCACTTTATTTGTTTCCTATTGATAATAAAAGACAATATTTAGCTAATTTTCACAATAAAAATTAATCTTTGTAATTCTATCATAATCCTTTTATATATCATATTTCTAGAATAAAAAGAGTTATGTTCAAAGGAAAAAATTAAAGAAATACATGGTGAATTCATACCTTTTTTAATTCTCAACACACCTCCCTGCTTACCCTTTTTCATGTCCTCATGAAAACCATAGTTTACATGTAAAGCAATTAGGGAAGAGTCTGGAGAGGGCTTTTCATTAAGAAGTCTAAAACCATGATTTACAGCTAAATCTTCAAAGATGTACCGTGTTTTTCCTTTAGGTAATTCATATTTGGCTTTATAGCCTGTTGCAAGATACCATAAAATGGGACTTTGAAACATACAACCTAGCCAGTATGGGCCTTCCCTCAAGATGAGGTTACTATAGAGAATCAAGCAGTCAGCAGCTAATCCAAAATTTCTATAATTAAATGGCTCTCTGTCTTGAACAGTCCAATTGGAAATATTCCATCAGAATTTAGCTACTATATAGGCCTGGTCTCTGATAGATAGAAAACATTCTACCCCATCTAGGAAAATTGCTTTATGGACAGGTCCCAATGTCTGGATCACACCCTCCTTTGTCATTAGACTCTTCTACCTAGCCCATAGTTGTAATGGGTGTCTCGATTCAATCCTAACCCAAAGTTCTAACTCATTTTCTTGCCTCTGAAAATTGTTATAGGCCTTGAGCCATTTCAGCTGGTTGACAGAAAATGAAATAAATTCTTGAAATTGGATATCGCCCACAAAAGGGCTGGGATTTGTTTCCATTTCCCTAGCTAATATAAAATTGTGCAAATAGAACTCAAAAAGCAGACGCTGGAATTTTACTCCATATAGTTTGTAGCAACTTATAAAATCATCTACAGTGTTTAATTCTATAGGTTTCCCTACCCTAACAGCTTTAATTTTTAACTATAAATATCTTTCTACTAAAAACAAAGCATAATTTTTGGCAGGGCATCTACATGCTAGAACATCTGTGTATAAGGAGTAGAGAGTATCCATTTGATTCCGGACCATTTTTAATTTACTCCTTACCTCTTCAACTTTCCCTTTTTCCTTCTAACACTTATCATAGGCTTCAACCTCTGATGTACCAATGTCCTTTAATTTATGTTGTAACTGTTGATATTTATTTTTTGGAATAGTCTCTTCTTCAAGCTTTTCTCTAGCCTGTTGAGCTTGTGCCAGCTTGTCTTGGATTTTTTCTATAGTAGGGTCTATTAACAAAATGTTTTTATGTTGAAAATCGACCTGTGTTTCCTTATTACAATGTCGAGTGCCTACAGTCTGTCTCTTTGTCGGCCATACTGCTAGAGGACAGTGCCTCGGTCTGAACATATTTTTCACAGACCTATAAATTCTCAGTTTGAGCAACTGCATCCATAGCAACTGCCTGTTTTTCCTTGTTATCGTGAATGAGTGTGGGCTCAGTTTGAGTCTCCATAGCCCTTGTGTTGTGGGGTTCTATTTGGATCGTTGCATTCTTCATTTTCAAGATTATTTTAGAGACTTTCCCCTATTTTAGCACCCTAATCCTCTGCCTAAGTTGTTTTACTAGCTTTTTGAGCTTTTTCCATTCCCTCCACAGCTTCCCAAGTTCATTTTTCTTCTTATTCTTCTTGGAAGGAACAGCTGTTCCTTTTTCTGTACTTGGTTGCTCAGCTAGGTTTTGTTCTCCAGCGGCCGTGCCTTCGCCCAAGTTTGCTTCTATATTTTCTTTTTGGAACACTTCTTCAGTTTTCACATGCTCCTGGCCACATTCCTCAGGGGAAGTAACCATACTTGGTTCTGCTACCCCATAAGGGTTTTCTTCATCAGGAAGTTCTTCGGTCGTATCTTTGTTAATAACAACTTGTTCCTACAGTTGGTCTATCTCAATGTTGAGGTTAAGCAAACTGTGAGGTTGTATATATTCACTCATATTGGCCAAAATTTGGGTCAATTGGTCCTCCTTTAATGGACTCTGCGGTGGGCTTGCAATGGAGGTTTCAGGAGGTTCTGCTTCCTCTCCTTCATTTTCACTGGTGTGATTACTTTCTTCCTCTTCACCGATGTAGTGACTTATTTCTTCTTCATCAGTGTGATGACTTCCTTCTTCTCCACTAGTGTGGTGACTTCCTTCTTCTCCACTGGTGTGGTGACTTTCTTCTTCATGTTGATCTCCTTCTTCTTCATCAGTTTGATGACTTCCTTCTTGGAGTTGCAAGGGTTGTTCATCTTTTGAACTAGGAAATTCTAAGGGTTGGCTGCTGCTACTAGGAAGACTTCCTATCATTCCCCTACTTCTCCTAATCCTGGAGGACAATCTGTGCTTTAAAAGTTTTTTTGTTGTTCTAGTAACTCTTTTACGTTTTGGGGAAGGTAGAGTTATTCCTCCGTCAATTGAGAATATCAATTCTTCCCAACTAGTCTGCTGTTGGGCAAGACCGTAACTCACTATCAATCGGATTAAACAGTGATGACTTACCACCGTGGCTATATGACGAGACTTTCTTATGCTCCAGGCAGCATCATGCAATAAGAAATTTAAATATGCAGGCATGTTTACAGTACATTTTTTCTTTAATATTGCTAATAACTTAAGGTGGCGAGGTCTTACCACATCCTTTCTTCCATCGCATGTGATGTAGCTCTGTACTACTTTCGCCAGTTCTTTCCATGGTTCTCCCAAAGTTGCCGGTTGAACTCCTTTTCCTTTGACGACCAGGGTCTGCCCTTCATCCCAAAAAAGGTTCATGGCTTCTTGAAGTTTCACTTTTTTATGGGTCCATATGGGTCCTTCCCCTGGAAGAACAAATACCTTGGTGATTATTGCGTCTGTTGCTACTATTGGCCTGCCTCTAACCATGGAATAGAATTCCTGAAAGTTCTGCAAAAATTCAATGGCTACCGTTTCATGTGGTTGCTGCAGTCGTGTGAGGTAGGTAATCCATCCTACTCTCTCCATAATTTCCTGTGCAGCGTTGGAAACTACTAGCACCTATGGCTCACTACGTATTGCTCATCCTCCCATTCTGTTTGCACACTATTAATTCTTCACAAATACATAGAAATGTAATCGAACAACACCTTGTGTATATCAGCACAATATCGTTAAACTCTTGTTGTTTCCAAGAATTTGATGAACACAGGGATTCGACCCGCATGCAGGCATTAAAAGGCATCTACGCCCCCCTTGAAAGATAATAGGTCATCCTCGACCATCGAAATAGAAGAGCAGTGTACTACACAGCAATGGTACAACAGTGAAAGGCATACATACTTATGATATGATCAACAAATTATCGCATTACTAAAATCGATGCATATTATTAAATTGTGAATAGATACGAAATGTTATGTAATGATTTCGAACATAAGGAAAAGGACAGCTGATGTGAAAAAAATTACTTATGCGGTCATTATCCACATAAAATATTATGATCAATGTATAAATAAATTTCATGCATAATAGGTTCGAAAAAAAGGGTTTAGGAGCATACTCTTATTTGATATTAGATAACGACATAAGAAAAGGGTTTAACATTACTATTGATTTGTGAAAAATATGACTCCAATGCCATCAGCAGAGCTCTGTTGCCCACAGGTGTCTATAATCTTGACAAAGTTGCTTTCTCACCCTTGGAACCATTATCATTTATTTATGTCTAGGGAGGTATTGTGTGATGTCATGATGGAGGCCACCGTGCTAGCTTGGGAACCAGATGAATCACAATGCCATTCATTAGGAAGGAGTGAAAGGTCGGCAGACTGGCTCGTGATGAGACCTCCTGTTCCAAGGACTTTTTATTTTTTCTGAGTTGTCCAATGGATCATATCCCTGGTGTGGTGGCCATAGTGGGAATGCCACTTCACTGCTTCCTTATGATCATGGTAGGCTGGCTCTTGATGAGACCCCCTATCCTCCATCTGCCATATAATAGTATTGTTAGTAATCATTTATAGAGATTTTTATTTTCTTTATTTTCTTATAGCACTTCCCTACTTATATATAGAGGATGGCTCAACACTCCTTAAGAGTAGGGATGGTGGAAGAAGTATGAACATCTCAATAGAGAAAATATGCCCCTTCTTCTTATTCAATAAATAAAAATAAAAAAGAGTTATGGAGATTTAGGGAGGAACCAACATGATAAAGGTGACCGATCATATTAATTTAGTGAAAATATAGACAACAAAGTGATATAGATGGTTCTGTCCTTTCCTTTTTTCTTATCACTACAAAACAATTTCTTAAAAATGACAATTTCTCTTGATTCGCTGATTCCATTAACCTCTAATTTGTGTGTTCTTATATAAGTTGTATGTCTGACTTTTTAAAAAAATCATGAAGAATTCACCAAAAATCCTCAAAATGTATCTAAAACAAGAAAAATGAACTCAAAAAGTGTTGTTCCTTAGATGGAACAGTTGTTGTTCCTTAAAAGGGGCAGCAAAAACAATCTGCAAAAATGTTGTTCCTTTCGAAGGAACAACAAAAAAATTCTACAAAATTGTTGTTCCTTTGGAAAGGAACAGCAAAAACAATTAGCGGAAATGATGTTCCTTTCTAAAGGAATGGCAAAAACAATCAGCGAAAACTGTTGTTCCCTTGGAAAGGAACAGCAAAAACAAGCGGAAGAAATGTTGTTCCTCTGGAAAGGAACAACAAAAACAGGCAGCAAGACTGTTGTTCCTTCAGAAAGGAACAGCAAAAATAATCTGCGAAAAGTGCTATTCCTTTGGAAAGGAACAGTAAAAACAAGCGGGAAAAATGTTGTTCCTTTCGAAAGGAACAACAAAAAAATAGGCAGAAAAACTGTTGTTCCTTTGGGAATGAATAGCAAAAACTGTTTTTCCTTTGGAAAGGAACAACCAAAACATGTGGCAAAACTGTTGTTCCTTTGGAAAGGAACAGAAAAACACTCGGCAAAAAATATTGTTCATTTTTAAAGGAACAGCAAATGCACACGACAAAGACTGTTGTTCCTTCGGAAAGGAATAGCAAATAGAAACATACAAACATGTTGTTTCTTGAGAGGAACTGTTGTCGTTCGTTAAAAGGAACAACAACTGTTTCAAAATAAAAGAATATTTCAATGAATGGTTTCTGAGGAGGAGTTATCTCACTCAGCCAGAATCTACATGGTAGAATCTTCCCATAATTGCTGGTAAAAGTATTCCCGATTAAGCGGTTTATGGTAAAGTCGTACTCGATGATCGTTTACTTTGAAAGAGTGTCTAGATCCATCAATGGTAGTTAATTTGATGGTGCCATTTTCATGCACTTTTTATATCTCATAGAGTCCAAGCCATCGTGTCTGGAGTTTCCCTGGGAAATCCTGAAACCTAGAGTGATATAGGAGTGCCCAATCTCCTTCGTGGAAGATTTTCTGTTTAATGAGGGCGTCGTTCCATTTTTCTCTCTGATGTTGAATTAATGCAGTGTGCTGAAGAGCTGAGAGCCTAATTTCATCTAACTCATTGATTTGTTGTAATCTTCTGAACTGGGCTTCATTTAAGTCTAAACCCACCTGCTGGGCTATTCTTAATGTCTGAATTTCAAATTCTATTGGAAAGATGGGTTCTTTTCCAAATACCAATTGATATGGTGAATACCCAGTGGTATTTCTCCATGTTGTTCGGTACCCCCACAAGGCTTCCGGCAATCTATAAGCCCAGTCACGTCTATGTGATGCAACTATTTTTGTAAGTATAGATTCTATCACTTTATTTGTGCTCTCTACCTGGCCATTTTCCTGTGGGTGGTATGGGGTTGTGATTTTGTGCTGAATGTGGTAATTTTCTAATGTTGTAATGATTTTTTTACCTACAAATTGTGGTCCTCCATCTATAATTACGTCCCTTGGGAGTTCGTATCGCACAAATATGTGGAAAAGGAAATGTATTACAGAGTCCTCTGTAGCTCTTGAAAGTGCTTCTGCCTCAACCGATTTAGTAACATACTCTGTTGCAACTAGTATATATGTTTTCCGTTTTAATGGCGGGTTGATAGGACCAACAAAATCAAGTGCCCAGCGTTCGAATGGCTCGATTAATAACTGTGGATTCAAAGGAATTTTGATAGACTGCCCAGGGTGACCTGCCCTTTGGCAGCTATCACAGGCCTGTACAAACTTTTTAGCGTCTTTAAAAATTGTAGGCCAGTAATAGCCTGTTTGTGAAAATTTGTGACCAGTCCTGTGATCTAAAAAATGTCTGCCACAGGGCCCGTCATGGCATGCTTTCAGAATATCAAATATTTCATCTTCTCGGACGCATCTCCTAATGTTCATATCCGCTCCTGTATGAAACAGGTAGCCCCCAATCCAAGAGAATCGGTTACTACGCTGTATTATCTCTTTTCGCTCATTGGGAGTTAGATGCTTAGGTAATTTACCTATTGCTAAATAATTTGCAATATCATCATAGTATGGGGTTCTAGCAGTAACAACAAACAAATTTTCATCTGGGAAGTGATCCTCGACTACTGTTGCATCTATTGGTTTTGGCATCCGTGACAGAAAATCAGCAACAGGGTCCTCTTTTCCAGGTCGATCCTTTATTGTGATGTCGAACTCTTGCAATAGAATCAACCATTTTGTTACTCGACCATTTTTAACAGGTTTATTTGCTAAGAATTTTATGGCAGAGTGATCTGTATATAAAACTACAGGATACCCAGTTATATAATGCGTAAATTTATTTACAGCATGTATTACGGCTAAAAATTCTTTCTCAGTCACAGTATAGTTTAATCCAGCGGAAGATAGATTTTTGCTATAATAATAAATTGCATATGGTTTTTTATCTTCTTCCTGCCCAAGGACTACTCCAATAGCTGTATCTGAGGCATCAGATGAAATTTGAAATGGAAAATCCCAATTTGGGCCCCTTAGCACTGGGGCTGTTGATAGAAGATTTTTGAGATCCTTAAAAGCATGGTCACATTTATCTATCCAATTAAAATCAACATTCCCTGTTAGTGCGTATAAAGGTGCAGCTACTCGAGAATAATTCTCTATAAATCTTCTATAATAACCAAAAAATCCGAGAAATCTATGTACCTCTGTTTGTGTGGTAGGAGTGGGTATTAACAAAATTATCTGAATTTTAGCTAGATCTACCTGATTTCTAGCTACTAAGATATAATGACCTAAGATGAGTCCCTCGGTCATCATCATGTGACACTTTTCATGGCTTAAGCAAAGCCTGGTGTCAATACATCTTTGTAACACCTTTTCCAAAGTTTCTAACGTTGGCTCAAAATCATCTCCGTAAGGTGTGAAATCATCCATATATACTTCGAGCCCTTCATTTATTAAATCTGAAAAGATGCTGAGAATGGCCCTCTAAAATGTAACAGGGGCATTGCATAGGCCAAAGGGTAAAAATCTGTAAGCAAATTTCCCCCGAGGACAGGTAAAAGTAGTTTTGTCTTGGTCTTTAGGGGCAATCTGAATTTGATTGTATCCACTGAAGCCATCTAGGAAAGAAAAGAATTTATTTCCTACTAATGTGTCTAGTACCTGGTCATAAAAGGAAGGGGAAATTGGTCTTTCTGGGTTGATTTGTTTAGTTCTCTGTAGTCTACACATATCCTCCACTTTCCTTTCTTCTTTGGCACCACTACTAATGGAGAGACCCACTTACTATCAGATATTGGGTATATAAAGTTGACATCCAACAGTTTTTGTAATTCAGCTTTCACAATATCTTTAAGATGAGGTTTTAATCTTCGTTGGGGTTGGCGAATGGGTCTAGCATATTTTTCTGTATAAATATGGTGTGTACATAACTGGGGGTCAATTCCCTTCATGTCTGGATAATCCCATGCAAAAACTCCCTTATATTTTTTCAGTAGTTGGACTGTCTTCTTTTCTTGTTCAACAGTCAAGTTTTTGTTAATGTTTAAGGTTTTTCCTGGCTCAATTTCTATAATTTTTCTATTGTAAGCATAAGTGGTGGGTATTGATTGATCATGAATATATTTCAGGGGATCTTCTTCTTCTTGATTATCAAATGCTGCCTTGATCATGTGGCATTGCAAATGGGATCTAATTTTTGGTTTATTGATGAAACTGTTAATAATATCATCCTCTGTTTGGTATTTAAAGTCGAGGGCATATTCTATGGTTAATGGTGATCTGATTTTTTCCATGAGGTATGATACAGGTTGTTTCGTTGTTTTTATTATTGATAGGCTTGGCTGGGCTGGGGGATATAAAGCTAAATTCTTGACATAGTTCCCTCTAGTTATAGTCATGCTGCCTTGTTGGCAACCAATGTAAGCATCAGCAATTGCCAGCCAAGGTCTACCTAGGATCAACGGGTGTCCATCTAGCCGGTTTTTTGGATTGATAATCAGGAAGTCAGCAGGGTATTCCCAGGAGTCTACCGATACCATTACATCATGTAATGTGCCTTCTGGCTTGACTACCGATTGGTTAGCCAATTCCAATAAGGTTTTTGTTGGATCTAATGATGTAATGCCAAGTTTTTGACAAGTGGTAGTTGTTAGAATATTAATTGCAGCTCCCAAATCAACTAGGGCATTTGGAAATGATTGTCCATTAATTTTCAGTATCACTATAGGATTTCCTGGGTCCTCATACTTTATAGGTTCTTCCATTCCTGATAATAAGTCAGATAGAGTGCCGACTACTTGGACAGTTGGATTAGTTGTTGTTCTCCTCTTGGGCTTCCTTATACATATCTCTTTGATGGTTTTTGCATAAATAGGGATGTCTTGGATAGCTTGGAGGAGAGGGATTTTTATACACAAATTTTTCAGTTCTCCCAAAAGATAAAAATCAGGATATTCTATTGGGCGAGGTATGATTAATCATTCTGGGAATGGTGGAGAAGAGGTGGTTGCTTGCTCCTGAGTTTGTTGTTTAACCACATTCTCCTTGTGCACTGTTTTTTCTACGAGTAACGGGTCTTCAACTTGAACATTTTTGTCTCCCTCTGTTTATATTATGTGCCCAGATCTTAGTTGAAGGTCATTTCACTCCCTTATTCAGTTTCTAGTTCTAATGGTTCCATTATTTGAACAGACTGAACTAGCCTATTATTAGGGGCTGGGAGTTGGGGTCTCAAGTTGGTCTGGGCGTTTTGCGGCAATGTATAAGGTGCTGGCAGTGTAGGTTGAGGGAGGGGGATCGTTCCAACTGGCTGATTTATCAGTCTTTGCCTGTTTGACTGCCAGGTCTAACTCTGCGAGGTGGAGGGGGACCATTGTGTTGGATAAGTATTATTTTGCCAAAATGGTGGACAGTAAGGAAATTTTGGCCAATTGGTTTGATTTTTTTGATTTGGCCATGGTGATGTAGGAAATGGATGTTGTGACCAATTGGGGAAAGGTGGCTGATTTTTCCACATTCCATTATATTGTTGAGCATTATACCGAGGAGACTGAAAAGAAAAGGATGGATCAATTGGCATACCTGTTTGTCCTAGCTGCCATTGTCGGCGTTGATTGAGTAGGCATACCAATTCTGATTCTTCTTCCGCCTCCTTATAAACTGCTTTCAATCTAGGGAGTGAGGGGAAACCTTCTGTGGAGTGATATTTTGTGCAGATAGCACAGACTTTGACTATATCCAATGGGCACTCTTTATGGTTGTGTTTCTTTCTGCATTTAGGGCAGAATATTGCCAGATTTTGTTCTTCTTCTGCTTGCTTTTGTTTGGCTTGCATAATGTCGAACTGCGTTTTCAGAGTCCCTAGAATATCCATTTTAAAATATTCTAGTAGATTGTGAATTTCTACGCAGGTTATACTTTCACTAGAGATCTTACTATCCCTTGTGATCATATCATGTTCTGTTGAATTTAGCCTTGTGTTGCCTCTCGAACTCTCGATACATAAATCAATAATTTCAGATAAATTTTCCTCATATATATCACCTTTCCCCATGATTTTTAATGTTTCAACCCATTGTTCCTTCATCCCTTTAAGTAATGTAGTTTTTAACACATTATCAAGTAAGGGTAAAGACACATAAGGTGATCTCTGGAGGTTGTATTGAAAGCGTTCTACATATTCCTGAAGTGTTTCATTAGGTTTTTCTATCATCTGAAATATTTTGTCTTTTAATTCTCTAGACCTACAATAATCCTGATATTTCTTTAAACACGCAGCTTTCATCTGATCCCAATCATTTATAACACCTCCACCTAACCCCATAAACCATCGTAAATCTGTTCCTTTTAATGTGGAAGGAAATAATATTAGCTTTTGGGGGTCGGTGGTATAGTCATACCCTCGACATAATACATCAAATTCAAATAGAAATGCATATGGATCTTCTGATGTTAAACAATGAAATGTGGGAATATGGTGGAGGGGAATGGCCTTCATAGGTGCATTAACTGCAGTGTCCACAATGGGATATTGCAGTGTGGAATTTTTAGGGGTTTGCTAGTTCTGGTTCTGGGCCATTTGATCAAATATGTGCCAATATCCTTCTCGGATTTCTAGGGAATTATTATTAGGTTGACTAGAAGGAATAGGAATGACCTTGACAACACTCCCTTGATCTGGAATAATGAGTGTTCCTTGCTGATCTACTATTTGAGGAGATTCAGGTTCTTTAGCTTTGTAATATAGGGACTATACTAGTAATATAGGGACCTAACATGCACCTCTCCTTCAAAAAAGTGTTGTCCTCAACGCTTGAGTAGCTCTGGGTGCTTCTGTATAAAATTCTCATCCTCCCATGTAGAATCTTTTGTGGGTAAGTTCTTCCACTTGATGAGATACTCTGAAATTGATCGATTCCGTAGTTGTCGAGTTCTTGTTTCCGTGACCGCTTCAGGTTCCAATATGATTTTTCCTTCCTCATCAAGTTCTGGTAATATTGTTTGAACTAGAAGATTTTCACCAATAACCTTCTTTAAGCATGAAACATGGAAAATTGGATGTACTCGCGAAGAAGCAGGAAGCTCCAATTTGTATGCCATAGTACCAATCTTTTGCAACATCTTGTAAGGACCATAGTACTTTGGCGATAATTTATTATCCTTCTTTGCTTGCTTGAGGGACATTTGTTTGTATGGTTGTAGCCGTAAAAATACCCAATCTCCTACATCAAAACTTCTCTCGCTACGATGTTGATATGCCTGTTGTTTCATTCGATTTTGTGCCAAATTCAGGTTATCCTTTAAGAGTTGAAGAACTTCTTGCTGATGCTCGATGTGATCTTCCACTGCTTGAACCTTCGAATTTTCCCTTAAAGATGATGTGATGGATGGTGGATGATATCCATAAAGTGCCATAAATGGGGTCATTTTTGCTGCAGTATAGAAGGAAGTGTTATACCACCATTAAGCAAGAGGTAACCACTTGATCCATTGTGTTTGTTTATCAGATACAAAACAACGAAGATATCCTTCCAAACATTTATTTACTATCTCTGTTTGACCATTAGATTGAGGATGATAAGATGAGCTATGAGCTAATTGAGTACCCAAACAAGAAAATAACTCCTTCCAAAAATTTCCAGTAAAAATGGGATCCCTGTCGCTCACAATAACCCTTGGGCTTCCATGTAGCTTTTGAATTATGTCCATAAATGTAGTAGAAACTGTACTTGCTTTAAATGGATGAGATAATGCACAAAAGTGTGCATACTTGGTAAGTCTATCAACTACCACCATGATGACACTCTTTCCTTTGGACTTTGGTAAACTTGTGATAAAATCCATTGAAATCTCCTCCCAACGTTGACTTGGAATGGATAAAGGTTGTAGAAGTCTTGGGGTCTTAATTATTTCCACTTTATTCTGCTGGCAAACCAAACATTCCACCACAAACTTTTGAATATCAGATTTAAGGCCATCCCAAAAAAATTCTTTCTTCACCCTGTGGTAAGTTTTTAAAAATCCTGAGTGTCCTCCTAAAGGAGAAGTGTGCAATTCCAGAAGAATATTTTGTTTTAGTTGGGATTCTTAGAAAGATATAAGCGATATTTGTTAGAAAATTATATATTATGGAGCAATGCAACACATAAAATATGCGGAAAATAAAAGCACACAAAACACATAAAACCAGATAGACACAGATATACGTGGTTCACCCAGTTTGGGCTACGTCCACCCCGAACAGCCAGTCCTTCCTTTCTATTATCCAGCAAAAATGAAGAGACAAAACCTACAGCAGATCCACTGTAATATCCTCTGTTCTCTATCACATTCTCCCTCTCTGTTTCTCGCTTTGAGAATACACATACAATGTACAGCCGTAATACAATGTCCTCATAAAAGTGAGGGGTTGCCTTCTAGGGCAAAAAACCCTAATCTAAACGTAACTTCTACCGTCAGATCATTTGCCTAATGAACAGCCCATATTGACTAGAAATTACTATACTTTTACAAGGCAATTTTACATCTATTTTTAGCTTAGGGGGCGCTACCCCTGAAAGCCCCCGCTAGGGGGGGGGGGTCCAAAAAGCGCTTCCGCCCCCCTTGGACCCCCCACAACAGCGATTAATTTCGGGCAATGTTGCCACTGCTTTTAAGGTACAGGGATCCAATTCTGTGATACAAAGTAAACAAGATAATCAAGCTCCACACCCAATAGTAAACCTGTGATAAAATCCATTGAAATCTCCTCCCAACGTTGACTTGGAATGGATAAAGGTTGTAGAAGTCTTGGGGTCTTAATTGTTTCCACTTTATTCTGCTGTCAAACCAAACATTCCGCCACAAACTTTCGAATATCAGATTTAAGGCCATCCCAAAAAAATTCTTTCTTCACCATGTGTTAAGTTTTTAAAAATCCTGAGTGTCCTCCTAAAGGAGAAGTGTGCAATTCCAGAAGAATCTTTTGTTTTAGTTGGGAATTCTTAGAAAGATATAAGCGATCTTTGTACCATAAGGAATCATTTTTCCAACTAAATGTATCAGATGTACTAGGATCTTGCTGCAACTTTTGAATGAGTGTCCATACATCTTTGTCTTTCTTCCATTCATCTCTTGCTTCAGTTATCCAATCTGGTTGGATAATAGAAATGGCACAAAGCAATGCTTCCACCTCTTCATTCTTTCTTGAGAGTGCATCTGCAACAACATTAAGCTTTCCTTTTTGTATATTATTTCAAAGTCATAACCCAACATCTTTGTGACCCATTTTTTCTACTCTTCTGAAAATAGTCTTTGTTCCAAAAAGTGTTTAAGACTATCATGATCAGTTTTTACCTTGAAGTGTCTTCCCATTAGGTAAGTTCGCCATTTCTTTGGTGCATGCAGTATTGCTAACATTTCCTTCTCATAAATAGGTTTCTGTAAATACTTTCCTTTGATTGGACGACTTTCAAAAGCAATGGGTCTTCCTTCCTGCATTAAACTTGCACCAATTCCATTTCCTGAGGCATCACATTCCACAGTAAAGGTTTTTGTGAAGTCTGGTGTAGCTAAGACCGGTGCTAGGCACATTTCCTCTTTAAGACATTCAAAGGCCTTAGTTGCTTCAGGAGTCCATGAAAATGCATCTTTCTTCAATAATGTTGTTAGAGGTGCTGCTATTCTCCCATAATTCTTAACAAACTTGCGATAATACCCTGTTAACCCGAGAAATCCTCGCAACTGTTTTATGGTTGTGGGGACTTTCCATTCCTTAATAGCTTTAATTTTGTTAGGGTCTATTTTAACACCCTCGTGAGATACAATATGACCCAGATATTCCACCTCTTGTACTCCAAAGAAACATTTGGATGTTTTTGCATATAATTGTTTCTCCTGCAATAGTTTGAGCACCTTGTCGACATGTTCAACATGATCCTTCCAAGACCTGCTGTAGATTAGTATATCATCAAAGAATACTAGCATAAATTTTCTAAGGAAGGGTTTGAAAATGGAATTCATCAACCCTTGAAATGTAGAAGGTGCATTGGTAAGGCCAAAAGGCATGACCAAAAATTCATAATGACCCTCATGAGTTCGAAATGTTGTTTTTGGAATATCTTCGATCTTCATTCTAATTTGATGATATCCTGAACGAAGATCCAACTTGGTAAAATAAATTGCTCCATGTAATTCATCCAATAATTCATCAATCACAGGAATGGGAAATTTGTCTTTAATGGTGAGCTTATTGAGCTCCCTATAATCTGGACACATTCGCCATGAGCCATCCTTCTTGTGTACCAATACTACAGGAGCAGAGAAAGAACTTTGACTAGGTTGAATTATACCCGCCTCTAACATTTCTGCAATCATACGTTCAATTTCGCTCTTTTGGACGTAAGGATATCTATAAGGCCTGATGTTTGGAGGAACACTTCCTGGAATCGAATGAATAGCATGATCATGATCACGAATAGGTGGGAGTCCTTTGGGAGTTTCAAACACCTTGGAATGATTGTCCAAGACTTGTTGGAGATCTGCAGAAATAGATGATTTTGATGTTGGAACTTCTAGTGAGCATAATTGTGCAATTACACCTCGTTGTTCTTTCTTTAGAAGCTTTTCATGACATTAGAGCTTATTATCTTTCTTGGCTTCCCTGAAATACCCCGTAATTCGACTTCCTTTCCTTCTGAAAAAAAATTCAAGAAAAGTTCTTGAAAATTAAAAGCTATCGTCCCCAAAGATTGTAACCATTGTACTCCTAGTACAACATCAACACCTCCCATAGGAATGGAAATCATTGGACTAGTCAATACATATTCCCCCATGGTTAGCTTGATATTACGGCATTTTCCAGAGCAATTTATAGTTCCTCCATTTGCAACCATCACTTGACATTTTGGTGCTGGGTATAGGAAACAATTTAATTCCTTGGCTACCTTACAATGAATAAAATTATGGGTGCTACCTGAATCAATCAACACTATTACCTTTTCTTCTTGATTTGTCCTGCTATCTTGAGAGTTTGAGGAGTGGTAATTCCTGCCAGTGCATTACACGATATGGTCGGATTCATTTCTTCCTCTTCTAGGGCTGGTTCCTGGTGTATATCCTCTTCTTGTTCATTTTCTTCTTCCTCTTCACAATCTATGTAAAATAATTTCTTCTCAGCACACTTATGAGCTTTAGTGTATTTTCTATCACAACTGTAGCAAAGCCCTTTTGCTCTTTTTTCTTCCAATTGTTGTGGTGTCAACCTTGTAGGTTGTGGAAATCTAGGCGTAGCAACACTTCCTTGTTTATAGAATTGAGTGGTAGGCTTCCTTGTCGCCATAATTTTACATTCAACTTTTCTTGCCAACCTGAATGCCTTCTCCAATGAATCAAGCTCCAAAACACGAACTTCATGTTGGATGTTGTCCTTTAGAGTACTTATGAAGAGATCAATCATGTGTTCCTCAGGAATTTCAGTTACCCTTATATTCAATTTTTGGAAGTCCTCAATGTGCTGCCCCACTAAACCCTTTTGTTTGAGATTTATCAATTGGCTAAAGAAGGTGTTGCTCTTTGTATCCTCATAATGTGCTATCATTTCCTCCGTAAAAATTGACTAAGTGACAATTTTTTTACGGGAGCAAAGCCATCGATACCATACAAATGTATTTTGTTCTAAATGTAAAGTTGCAATGCGTACCTTTTGTGTTTTTTTCACATTATGGAGATCAAAATATTGCTCCATCTGTAGTATCCATGTTACAGGATCCTTTCCATCAAACTTCCTCATATCCATTTTTGGAATATGGTGGTTCTTCCCTCCAACATTAGAGTTTATGAAATCGCGATTAACATTTATTTTATTCTCATCATGAGGTTCTTCTACTATCTTTTCACCATTAGGAAACATTTCTTGTATCAACTTGGTCAAACCTTCGATGTCTTCTTTTAGATCATTCTTCATGTTTTTCATGTTGTTTTCCATGTTGTCTTTCATGTCATCCATCTTATCTTCCATGCCAGCTTCCATGCCATCCATCTTAGCTTCCACGCCTTTCTTCAAAACTTCCATTTCATTTTTTTTTTGCTCTTTGCGAGAGTGAAATTTGTTGCACTTGCTCTTGTAATTTTGATAGATCATGTTGCAATTCTTCATCTTCATGAGTCATAGTAGACCCTTTTGAAGGCTTAATGGGTGTTGAATTATTTTTACGGGGCATCTTTTAGAACCCAATACTGATATCTATTCTACAATATACCCTTGGAATCAATTCAAATTGATTCTTCAAACAAGACTTATGCAATTCGGAAAAAAATAAAAATTACACACCTTTTTCTTGCTTTTGAGGAGCTTGATATTGAAATTGGATTATCTTTTTGATTGCAGCACTTCAATATTTGAATTTTGGTACCGATATAGCCCTCTAAATTATCTTTCGAATGCCATAGGTCTGACCTGATTTGGATTCTCCAAGACAAAGTTGTGTCCAATCTCCCACAATGACCTAATTATGGACTGGTTCAGTAGAGCAAACTTGTACGACTTGCCACGTGTCATTGTTTCATCCTTTGTCTCTAAAATTGATAGCCAAGAAACTAAAGTCCATGTACTTGTGACCACTTTTTACGGCACTCCAATCTTATGCCCAGAGAGAGAGTTATTGAACTTTTCCCACGATCACCTCTTTGAGATGAAATTCAGGAGCCTGAAAAAGCACTACCTTCCATAGATCATATCTCCAAAAATATTGTGAAGAAAGCTCTAAAAGTTTTTGACAAATTTCCTCAGGATTTCAGCTTCGCACCATACAAATTTCAGATTCTTAACCTTCGTAGAAAAAAAATTATAGCGCAAATTCCACAATGACTTGTTTAGGAGCCTAAAAAAAGACCTAACTTCCATAGACCATATCTCCGAAAATATTGTGAACCAAGCTCTGAAATGTTTAGACAATAGTCCTCAGGATTTCGTCTTCGCACCCTAAAAATTTCAGCTTCAGAAACTTCGTAGAAAAAAAGTTATAGTGAAAATTCCACGATGACCTGTTTAGAGCAGCGAAACCCTAGAATCCAAAGCTCTAATACCAAATGTTGTGTAAACAGCTCCAAAAATAGAAGAAAAGAGATATCAATGCCTTAGAAATAAGCCACTTTGAGGGGGCAACCTCCAATACATTACATAAATGAACAATTTTTGGATGATCCAATTTACAAAACCTTCTTTCTATATATAAGAGTCCATGGGGCCATAATGTAATCCTAGTGGGCCACAATGTAATCCTTGCCAACCTAACAATAATAATTTAAGGGCACAATAATAATAAAATGGGGGTTACAAGGGTACAATAATAACAATAAGGGGGTTACACTAACAACAATAAGGGACTATACTAGTAATATAGGGACCTAACAGTTTAGATTACTTCAAGAGGAGATTTTGGTTCTTCTGTTTACCCTGTTTCTCCTCCTCCTTTGCGGAGATTACTAGAGTTCCCTTCTTGCAGAGAAATTAGGCGAGAATTCTCAATTTCTTGGGAATCTTGCTCAATTCCTTCTGTTTGTCTATGTACCTCAGCAAAGGCTACAGATGGTGATTCTGTGGCCTGAAGGGAACTAGTAGGTTGTCTAGAAGTAACTTTTCTAGGTCCTACTAATGGCTGAGATTCGGCTTTCTTTAGGATTTCGTCGATGAAATTGGTTCACCCAAGGGTCACAGGTCCCTTAGGTTTTTCGGTTTTAGGAGGAATTTTGTTCTGTTTAGGTTTTCTATTCATTAAAAAAAAACACAAGCATTCCTTCCTACCTAAAACTTTTTACTCAATTATGCTGTGAAGCAGGCCGATGAACAAGTATGTTCCTTGCTTAGTACGTAGGTTCTTACCTTCCATTTTTAATACCCAACTCTTCCCTAGTAGAAAAAAAATCAAATATGCATCACTCTTTCTAAATGGAATACACTCTCCCTGGCAACGACACCAAAATGTTGAGGTATAAAAGGTGTCTCTTAAATGCCTATTTATCCTACATTAATTATCAATCCAGGTACGATTTTTTATTTCAAGAGTGTACTCTGTCTGAGGCTGAAATTCAATATAAGAGTAATGCCTTGCAATATGTAGTACAGTGTTTTAAATACAAGAGTAAACGAATGTTTGGAAATGAAATCTAAATACAATGACATGAAATTAAATGCTTTGAAATCCAATCATTCACTCTGCAATCATCAGTCACGGATACAGTAATGATAACTCTTTCCTTTAGCAACTGATGTAATTGAAATCAAATGAAAACAAGATAATCAATCTGAGAATGAAGGTAGCAATAACCATATGTCCTTTATAGTTGATGATATCGCATTAAAACAATTAAATGGAAATTGAAATTGAACTAAATCACTAATGCTGCTGATGAAAGTAAACTAGGCAAGCTTCTCAAAAGCAAGACCAATTCTTTACAGGAATGAAATAGACTGTAAACTAATTAACTGAAATGAACAGCAATCTGAAATTGAACAGCAATAAAAAGGAACAACAAACTATTACTACTGGAATTGAGCAGCACTTCTATCTAATGGGATTGAACAACAAAACT
Source organism: Pinus albicaulis (assembly GCA_034641835.2). NCBI lineage: Eukaryota > Viridiplantae > Streptophyta > Pinopsida > Pinales > Pinaceae > Pinus > Pinus albicaulis. Next base: position 1,372,511,826 of record CM076574.1, read on the forward strand.
CTATGGAACAACAAATCCTATTGAACAACAAAATGAATGGAACAGAAAATGGATTGGAACAACGACTACAATAGAACAGCAACTGTTGAACAGCATGGCTCTGTTAAAGCATAACAAGATAGGTTATACAGAGATTAAGATTCTTGTTAAATTAGAAAGGAACGACAATGCAATTCACCAATATAACACACCAATATTATGAAGCAATTAAACAGTAAACTATTAAACTTGAAAGCTGTAATGAAAACAAATGCAAACCATCACACAACGATAATTGAAAGATAATAATAAAAACAGCAGATGGATCCACTAGGGCCAGGCCCTTAGCCACCAGTGAAACACTGCTGGGTTACTCCAGAATCAATAAATGGAATGGAAACTAGATCATGTATTAATCGGAAATAATAGCATTACAACAGTTGCTCTCTGATCACGAGAGTCAATGAAAAATTACAGAGTTACAAAAGGAGTTTCAATAATAATCATTCTATCCTCCGATTTCTACAGGCACTGTCTTTTATAAAAAATTGGCAGACAATACAAGAAACAATGATAGACTTTGAACAGTGATCCCTCAGGATCTTTCGCTCCCTTTTCTTCTTTTAGCTAATGCTTGGTCTTCTTAGGCTGTAGCTGTGTTGTTCCCTGCCTTACTTTAGCTGTGCATTCTGATTTCATCCTTCTTGTCTGGATATGGCCCTTTGTTGGAGGAACAGCAGTTACTCCTATTTTAGCTTTGCCTTTCGAATGGTGGTTTCCCACTTTATTTGTTTCCTGTTGAGAATAAAAGACAATATTTAGCTAATTTTCACAATAAACATTAATCTTTGCAATTCTATCATAATCATTCAATATATCATCTTTCTAGAATAAAAAGAGTTATGTTCAAAGGAAAAAAGTAAAGAAATACATGGTGAATTCATACCTTTTCCAATGCTCAACAGTGAGCAAGTCCAAATGCCACTATTTTTTACTTTTTGCAAATGATTATGGCAGAGTGTCAATAAATGCCATAATCCATGAGGAGTTAAGCTATTTAATCTTGACTTGTCATGTTTTCAATTTCCATGTTTTAGATAGTGAATAAAGATTAGTCAGGCAATTTAATCCTGACTAATCAGTAGATAGGTAGAGAATAAAGAGGAGCTCATCAGTTTAATCTGAGCACTCAAATGGTATAAGATAGATTTAGATAGTTTTTATGCTTTTCAAAAGAATAAAATGTTTCAAGGTAGCAATCTCAAGTGCACCTGCAAAAAGGAAGAGAAATGTTAGATTAAAGTTGGGTAGGTAGAAAGAAGTGGGAAGAAGCATGTAAATATTTATCACCAGGAAAAAATCACTAATTTCCCCTCCCTTATAGTTATTTTTCATTCTAGAATTCCAGTCAAAAAGGCTCAGAGAATTTCTTTAACTTCTATTGGGACCGAACCCAAGGCTCAATGATTGTTAGTTAAAAGTGTTGAATTCCTATATTAATCCCCAATTATCATTATTTACCCTTCATTCACCCATCACAACTCAAAAACACATAATATCCATTTTGATTAACTTCCTCCATTTCACAAAGCATATGAACCCTCATAAAGCATTTTATGCTAAGTAAAAGTGGTAAATTCATAAAATGTTAACTTTCTTTAAGGTTTCACTTTACCTAGTCATATAAGTGTATTTATTGAGTCTTCCATTTTCCCTATCATATTAATTTTTAACTTATTCTATTAATTCCTTAGAAAATACCTTATCCTATTAATATAACTCCATATATTTAAAATATCCCCCTAAACCCACTATTATAATATTTTATGCCAAAGTTAATTATCCACATGTTGAAAATAAAATCCCAAAATATACCCCCTTTGGCATCAAACTAACAATATGTAAATATCTTGCCCCCTATGGTTTTAGGCCTTTAATAGACTAAAAATATATAATAAAAATAAAAATATCAATAAGCTTTTGGAAGAATGACATGTATTTGAAAAAAATAAAACTATTGCCAAGCTTATCATAAAGGTTAATCTAAACTAAACTTTATTCCCCCAAAACCTTTGTAAATACATTATTTCTATCCCCACATTAACCCAAGGTTTATTGCAAATGAACTCAAGGTTTATATCATAATTCACATTGATTATTTCCAACTATGTAATAGCCTCACGCTATACATAGTCGAATCCATGGTTAAATCTTCATATTCCGCCTCACGCACCCATATCCTACATCTAAACCTTTGTTATAACTATATAACATTCCATAACCCACATTACCCTTTTTTAATGAAAATTTGGTTATAAATCATATTATATAAAATTTTATTACATTTTTAATCCATTCTAGCATTGATTATTAGAGTTTCCCTGGTCCCACCCAACCTTTCAACCGCAGCTTTCAAATCAATCTCAAACCTTCACTCTTTTTCCGATGATCCAACGGTTCTAGACTTGTTTTGCGCTCACAAATCAATTGACCTCCCATTGCCCAAACAGAAGAAAAATGGGTGGTTTTCCCATTTCCTCCCTCAATGACGTGGCGAAATCTGATTGTATCGCGTTCATTTTGTTCAATACAACTTACAACCCAAATCCAACGCGAAACCCACCAATGGTTTTCACATTTGAAAACAAAACCATTCTCGCCGGTTTTATAGGACCTACATTTATTATTATTAATGAAGGTTTATATCCAAAGTTTACACCTTTGTTAAATTATTTCTCACTGTTATTCTTGCACCTGACTGTTAAAAGAGCTCCTTCTAGCCCTTTTAAGCTTCCTAAGCCTTGTTTTACACCATTGTTAGACAATTTTGTGCCTTAAACTTAGATTTCACTCCAAATTCCTTATTTGAAGACTAGAGAACACCTTCCCGACTCCAGTATTTCGAACCAGGGATCAAATTCAACCGCAAAAGTTGCCAGAAACCCTCCTGACTGTCAAAATACCTACAGTTAAGGTATTTTTCGACATTCCAACCTTCAAATTCACATTTTAAGCCTTCATTTGAACTAACTAAACTTCAAATAAAGAAATTGTCTACATAATTTGCCCAAGAAGTACCAAAAACAGGACAAACCCTTGCAAAATTTCCCCAGAAATTGTTGTTTTCAGAAAAATCTCTTTTTGAAGCCCAATTCCTCACTTTAAAACATCTAAAAGTCAATTTAAGGAGCAGGAAAGATTTTAAATCCCACATATCTCTTGAAAAAACATTTTTACAGTCTGAATCATCAGAAAACCACTTTTTCTTTCTTAAACCAGTTTTACCCATCCAAGATTCCTAATTGAGCACTGAAGCACCCACTGACATCATCTTTGCCTATAAAATTGCTCAATTACCCTCCGTTAAGGAAATTCAACTATTGAAAACAGTTTAAACTTGCTTTAGTTGTTTAAAAATGACTAAGAAACAGATGACATTCAAAGCTGGAGGTTCTAAGCCTACCAAACCTGGGGGATCCAAGCCTCCTAAATCAGAAGCATCAAAAACCATCACATCCACTCTTGCACTCACTGTAAAAACCACTGTGTCTGTCAATCCCCTTCAGCCACCAGTACCTAATGAAAAAATCATCCCCTTGATTGATATGGATTATAAAATTGCAGACCCTGTGCAAGAATTCAATCTATTGGAGATTCACAATTGGTGTTTTAATGGATTGTAGATTTCTGTGGTGTAGTTCTGTGGTGTAGATTTTTATAATCAAAGCTCGGAATCTCCACATTTCTCATTTTTAAGTCTACGTTTCGTGTCTAAAACAAGACCCATCATCAAGACAAATTTGCAAAAAAGAGAGACAATTTGTGTTAAATAAATAGTGGGAAAATGACAAGAAAGAGAGTCGACCATATATCAACTTAATTCTTTAATTTCTAAATAATTTCATTTATTTTTAATTGGCGTTTTTATAAGTTTTTAGATAAATATGAAATGCCTATTTGGGAGACTAATCTACCCAAATATATGCTTCCGATAACACACCCTGGCCAAGACCTTGTGAGATTATGTCAGAAACACTATGTACCAGATTAGAGAGCAATTGTTAATGTTGATAGAGAGATTCTATTTTCTATTATTGCAGAATCCATCAATGAGATGTTACAATTACAATTTGATCCCAAGGAAGTTCATCTATCCATAAAATCATTGACTCAGTTATATTTAGGATTATATTTTCCTAAGAGATTTATGATTCTCCAGAACTTTATGCCATCTCATGTGGACATTCCAAAGTTAAATCCTCCTTACTCCACTTCCAAATTTCTTGAAGGATCCAGACATGTGATATCAATGCTTTCTTTCATACTAGGATACTTCATAGATGAATTCACTGATGAATCCATCCTTGGTTTTTTATCTACTTTATCCCTTGGTCATTCCTTGGTCAACCTCCTACAATGATCTTTGACTATGCCAGATTTATAGCTGATAGTATCCACTATCAATTGATCAAACTACCCACTGAAGGGGTGTTCAAATATTCATCATACTTATTTCACTTGTTCTTGTATTTTCAATGTGACAAGTTTCCAATTGCATTACAAAAAATGGACTTAGAGGGCCAGCCTCTATCTATTGTTTTCTGGACCACTTTACTGAGGAAAGAAACCAATGAGTTCAGTTTTACAGACTTTTCAGATCTATTCCTCAAACCAAAAATGAGTATATTATATAAAGAAGAACAACCTAGGATAATTGATGACATGAAGAGAATATTGTAGCTATTAGAAAAGTGCAAAATGGGATATTGGTATTTGTATGAAAAGCTCGCAGAATTGAGGATTTTTAGATCAAATCTACTGCCTTACAAATTTCCTATGTATTTGACTATCATAGGCTTTGCATTATAATACTTAAGACAGGTTTTAAATTCTGATGCCATCAATTTCATGGCTTCCAAAAATAAAACTCAGTTCAACTTGAAAAATCAGATTGGACCTTTTATTGTAAATAATAGAAATGTTGAAAAGGAAATAGAGAAAAGATTATCAGAGTTAAAATTTCAGGAAAGATTCCCTTGGAACTATGACCCTCAAGGCATTCTCAGCAATATAAGGGTTAGCTGAAAACTGCCTCCTTTCATACATGAGCCCAAACCAGAGATTGAAAAATTTGCAAATCAAACAGAATGGGAAGATAATACATTGAAAGATACAATGGTAAATGCAGAGCTAGTAGAGAAAATGAATGTTACACAAACTATGGTAGTTGCAAAGTAGACTGAAACCTCTACAAAAAGAGGTAGAGATGAGGGAAAATATATTGCTGAGACCACCACAGATACTGAATTCAAGTTGATTTACAATAAAAGGCTCAAATTCAGTTCCATAGGGAAAGAAAAATTAATTGATGTTGACGATACAAATGAGCCTGAGGTAAACAATGATGAGGCTACAGTAATAATAAATGAGACTCTTGCAGACATACAGAAAGATCAAACAGTAGGTGAACAAGATACTCAGATGATTGAAAGACATAAAAACATGGAGGCTTCTTCCTCACACATAGTGGAGGAAAAAGACTTAGACATCAAAGAAAGGTACAAACAAATCAAACAAAAGAATGAAGAGATGAAAAGTGAGATTCATTCTCAATTTCTTAAACAGAATCCAGGGAATCAAAACAATCTACTTATAGCCTTTGACTATTCCACAAATAAAATGATCATGTCATATCTGCAACCAACTACTTCAACACCTAAGATAGTGGCAGACTACAAAAAGGTTGAGTTTGAAGTAGATACTGAAAATTTTCATGAACTATACCAAATAGAATTCCACAGACATAGCTTTGAGATGTTATATTCTACTGTGGTAACAAAGGCTATGAGTGCTACAAAGTTGCAGAATACCATTATTAACATGCAAGATCAAATGAAGTTGGACAAAGGCTCTTTGTATGGTAAAGATCTAAGGATTAAAGCCTTAGAAGACTTAGGTTTGTAGGTGGGAGTTGATCCTTCTGATGTTCCAGCAGAAGAGATATTAATTAAAAATAAAAATGAAGACATTGTAGCTTTGAGGAAACATCTGAAGCTTCCTCAAAGTGAGCACCCTCAAACTAAAGAAATTCTTCAAGAACAGATAGAAAAGGAAGACATGATGCAATTGATTATCAAACTAACTGCTCAAATAAAATAAATGGAAACACAATTGGATCAACTTATGAAAGATAAAGAAACTGTCAAAGAAGCTAAAGCTCCAATTATCCCCTCATTCATTCCAGTAATTACCACAGCTGTGGCCTCTACATTGGGAGAAAAATTAGCACCTAATAAGCCATTGGCAACTGCAGTGCCAGTTGTTGCACTAAAAACTGTCACCTTGACCTTTTGCTGACTGTATGAGCTCATTGTCACTCATACTTACCTCCTCTTCAAGTCTTACAACCTCTACTCCTCATGTCAAGCCCTAAAATAGGAGAAAAAACCCTAAAAAGCTCCAAAACCTTGGGTATGCAGGTAATGTGAAGCTTACCTGTGTTCCTGGCTAGGGTACACAGGTAATGTGTAGCAAAACTACGTTCCAAAATGCAGTTTCTCTATGTAATGCCTGCGTACCCCCTTCAAATTCAAAAGGGCGAGAAACCAAAGTAAAAAAGTTGATTTTTGGTCAATTCTAGAAGCTTTTGGGTGAGATTTTTTGGGGATGAGTACGCTCTAATAAGGTTCATGCATCCCACACCTTAAGGAGCTAACCTCTTGAAGTGAGGAGCCTATCCCTCTGAAGGAGGATTCTATCCCTTCATAGGTGTAACCATAACCTCCTCATCTGCTCTATAAAAAGAGGCATTGGGTAGCCTCAATGGGAGTTCAATCTTTAGTGTGTGATTGAGGTGAAGTGTTGTTGAGATTTAGACTTCTTTCTACTGATATTTTGTGAGGAAAGATCACATACCTCTATATGCTCCTGGAGGAAGAGTGCAAGACTTATCAAAGTAGAGGAGACCCCTGCTTCAGACCCCGGGAAGGCCTGTTCAACATCAAGGCTAAGGTTGTAAGGTTCTTCTGTTATTTTAAAATTAATACAATCAAGTTTTGTTTTTCTCAATAAATTTTCATTCGATTGTTTATTTCAATAAGCTGTCATTTGATCGTTTATTTCATAGATTCCTTGATCACTATTATTGGTATGTTTTATAATTATTTGTTATACAGGTGCTATTTAATATTTTCTTGTTTGTGATTGCAGGTCTTTAAAGACGACACTTTGTTGCGATAAAAGATGACACTTTGTTGCGACGAAAGATGACACTTTGTTGCGATGGAAGAACTATTGTTGCGATGGAAGAACTATTATTGCAACGAAATAACTCTTGTTGCAACGGAAGGATTATTGTTGCGACGGAAGAACTACTGTTACAAATAAGAATTTGGATCTAAGGTAGGATCGACACCTTCATAGCATTTACTTGTAAAATGAATATATTTAGAGAAAGATAAACTTAGTTGTTCATTTGTTACTAGATTTTCTTCTGACACTAGAGAGATCGATATTGTCCACAAGATTGATTTATCCGACCAACAAATTGGTGACTCCACTAGGGAAAGAACTTGTTTTTATTTGAGAAAATGCTTTTTTCTAATTTTTTATTGATTTGTACGGGCTTGGGTAACTTAGATTTCTTCTTTCAGTTTATTTTAGATTTGATTTACGACTCTTAGTGTCTGCCCAAATCTGTATGTTTTCTGTCAAAAATCTCTTGTGAATGAATTTCATAGCACTTTTGTTTTGAATGATTTTCTAGAAGTTTTGCATTTTGAGAGTGGATTTCGCTTTGTCTCTGTAGTGACCCAAAGATTAGAAGCTTAAAAGTGCCTTAGATCACCTTGCTATCTTTTGTCTTCTTGATGAGTCTGAATTGGTTATTCTTTTTGAGAAAAAGATCTAGTTTTCTCTTTGCAAATATTTGAACAACCTTCGTTATAAGTTCTGAATTTCATTTTTACAAAAGAAAACATATCTGGATGTTTTTTGATTTATTTTTTATTCTGGACAAATGAATCCTTATTTTACTGAACAACTAAGAAAAAAATTCTCAAAAAAAAAATTAAAGCTTTTATTCAATTAGATTTTCAAAGTTTGTGGATCTCAAAATTAGTTTTCGTAGTTTTGAGTCCTTTTTAGAACTTGTAAATTTCTTTTGAAAGAAAACTTGTTTTTTGTAGTTTCGAGTTTTGAAAAAGAAAGGAATTTATTGTGAGCATTGATTATTTGTCCTGTTTTGAGTTCTTATTGAAAAAATAAAAATATTTTCTTCCATTTATTCTTCATGTTTAAAGAAAGAATTGTCTCTTAAAAGAATTGCATTCTCGAACTCTTTCTTTAGCTAGAATTTCATTGAAAGAAAAACAATTTGATTATCATTTTTAGATGCATTTTTTAGTGTATTTGGAAGTCGAGTCTTCACACCATCAAAGTTTCATTTCCATACCTATTGACTTAAAGAACAGCCCATAAAAACAACGCTTAATCAAAATTGAACTAGTAATATTTTTATTTCTAGGGCTCTTATCACCAATATAGCTTAGGCTAGTATCTTGGAGTAGGGAGTAATTAACTCTCCAAGATAGTAAAAACAAACAAGTATATAAATCTTGCGGTAGGAAATAAATCCAATTGTAATTGGTACAATCTGGGAAGCTTCTCTTAAAGGAGTTAATCACGAGATCATGTCCGAACCTTTGAGACAATCAATTTTGTTTCATTGGGAAATATAGAATATCTACGCGCATTACAAATGGTAAACCTCGAATTAACCATTGTCGAGGAGCTTGGGGTCACTTTTTGGTAAACCTCGTATTGACCATGTCGAGGAGCCTTCAAGTGGATTGAGCTTTGTTACTCTTCCCTTGCGCGTGGGATCGGATCGTAGATTGTTCCCCTAATTGTATTTTTTATTGTTGGTAACCTTAGTGTCCATAAGCTTAAGATTATTTCCTAAGGTGACGGTGAAGGAAAGATCTCACTGTACCTAGAGCAGACGTCGACTAGAATCACTTGGACTCTCTGGGGGGTTTTCTTCATGCGAAATGGTTTTGTGAAGAAACTTGTGCCAGTTTGTTTCATTAAGCAGGTTGTCAGGGTAACTGTTCCAACCGCCCTTTCTGTATTAAACTTCTACTGAGTTGGATTTCATCAACAACTAGTGTTTTTAGTACGGGAAGTTACTATTTGTGCGTGGTTTGAACTCTTAGATTTTTTAGGTGTGTCCTTCAGCTATTTGTTTCTTTAGAGAATTTAGGTGTTTTAATTGAAATTTTCTTTGTTTGCGTGTGATTGATTAATATTTAATCGTGAAAAAATTACCGAGACAGTCTCGGAGACTTCAGGGCAAACCCCCTAAGTGTACACCAAGTCAACTTGAAGGGTTGTGTGCTCTAGTATCATCTAGTAGTGGTAGAATTAGATCAATATAAATTGGAATTTCATCTATAGTTGTTCATCCTGATCATCACATACCCACAACAGAACATATCCAAGAACCGATTTCAGTTTCTGAAGTTACTGGTAGTATTTCTCCTTCCATTGAACTAGCTGAAGAACCTGAAATTTCCGAACCTGACACTGAACCTTCTATTTTGGAAACATCCTCAGGATTTATTACTCCAACTTCTAGCAATCCTGGTTCACCTAGGGTAAGAAATATTATTACTGAAGATCTTCCATCTAGCCTCATTTCCATTGAAGAGGTATCTCTTCCCGAATCCGCTCAGTCTTTGAATCTTAGGGAGCGTGAATCCATTTTCTACAGCCCTATTAGAAGAGACGCTTGGTATCTATCTTTGACAATTTTTTTAGAAAACCTGGGTCTTGCTTTTTCTCCACCTCGAATTCCATTTCATCCTACGCCCAGAGGTTACTATCCTTCATCTATCATGTCAGGAGAGTCATCGATGTTTTCCCAAACACCGGAAAATTTTTTACACGGTGGTCCTTTTGTTCCTTCGAGGTATTAGGCTCTCTCTGGTACTTTCTCAGGAGCAGCTCCTCGACCCATTGAACAAGTATTATCACTTGGTCTTAATGGAATTAAAACTGAAACATCGAATGCAGATCAAATCTTTATGATGTCTGGTAATATTCCAAATCCTCAACCTCAAGGTGGTCAGTTACCGCCTGGGGGGCAACCTCAAGGCAATCAGTTACCTCCTGGGGGGAAACCTAAGGCAGTCAGTTACCACCTGGCGGGCAACCTCAAGGCAGTTAGTTACCACCTGCGGGTCAACCTCAAGGCAGTCAATTACCGCCTGGGGGGGAATTTCAGGGTAATTTTTTCCCAGGACAAACTGTAGGACAATATTATTTTGGAGAAAAACCTCAAGGATAGTACATACCTCAAGGTTATCAACCTTCAGGACAGTACATACCCCAGGGTCAACCCCAGACTCAATATATCCCTCAGGGTCCTTGTCAACCCCAGATTTAGTACGCGCCTCAGGGTTATCAACCTCAAGGTCAATACCCAACTCAAGGTTTTCAACCGCCTTCTGGTCAATCATTTGTACAAGGATTTGGAAATTTACCACTTAATTATCAACCCTACGTTCAACCAGGTTATGGTCCTTCATATGTACAACCTTCTATGGGACAATACCCTAGAATGGACATGGTGTGGAATCCGTCCCAAATTCAACAGACTATGCAACCTAATGTGCATTTATCTAGTCAACCTGGACATCCTTTGGTTTCTAGTCCAACCCAGCAACCTATCCAGCCTACTGTTCAAATCCCTACACCTGGTTCTGTTCAGCAGTTTGGGCCTAGTAAACCTCAGACTCCGCCTCAAACTGTTGCAACTACTGCAACATCTGTTCAACCTATAACACCTGTTTCTGGAGTATCTGTAGCTCTGGTTTCTTCTATCCCTGCATCTGTACAAATCCCTCAAGTCTCTGTACCCCAGTCAGGACCTATAGTTCAGACTTCGGTTCAGATACCTACGGGACAAGCTGGAACAAGTACAATTGTCACAAGTCAACCGCAATTCATGTATCAACCATACCAGGGACAATATCAATTCGGTCCCATTTCACAAAACCTAGTTTATCAGTATCAACCATACCCTGGCTATACTTATCAACAACCTAAACAACCACAGTTTGGTCTGGTTAATCCTGGTTTCTCGGGGGGTTATACTATTCCTAATGCAAATCCGATTCCCAGTTATCCTGGGTATCCTCCTCCCGAAACTGCTTTTGTTACTCAAGGTTTTCATGACCCTAACTGTCAGTTACCATTTATTTCAACTTTGGATTTACCTAATTTGTCATGCCTTACGAATGATCCAATTTTCTATCATCCGTATTGGCTGCCAATGCCGCATAAGTTTGCCAGTGTTATACCGAAATTCGAGGGTAAGTCAGGAGAGGATCCATCAAATCACGTTATGACTTATCACCTCTGGTGTGCATCTAATTCGATAATTGATGATTCAATTTGCTTACGTCTTTTTCAACGAACTCTTATTGGTCTTGCCACCAAATGGTACATTGAGTTACCACGAGGCTCTTTTAATAATTTCAGTCAGTTAGCAACTGATTTCTTAACTCATTTTTAGTTGCCTGTTAGATATGACAATGGCACGGAACTATTGACTTCGCTAAAACAATCCACGTCCACGTATATTTCTGATCATATTCACGAATGGCGACGTAGAAGGCATTTAGTGAAAGTTTTCATTTCGGATCAAATTTTGGCAGAATGGTTTGTTAAATCATTATTACCCAAAATAACTGAAGATGTAGCTAAGGCAGGAGTTTTTACTGAAGAGAAAGTTATTTCCCAAGCTCAGTATCTTGACCTCGTCTATACGCAGTCAGGTACTTTACATGAAAAAATCCCCGATCTTCCAAAACAAGGTCAAATAACTGCAGCTCCTTCAGGGTCTCATGCCGCTAATGGTATGATTGGTTCAGTTAATACTAAAAGCAAGAAGAAATCTTCAAAGAATTCTTCTCCTATAATAACTTTACCTGATTCCCCAACAGGAGAATCTTCCGCTGAAATTTCTGCCGATATTCATGTCGTAGAGTCATCTACGGCCAAATCTAAATCTGGTAATAAAAATAAGGGGAAGAATAAAAACAAACAAAATTCGAAAGATAAAACAGATAAAAATGAATCTAATGACAAGAAACGCAAGCCTTGCTATCCTTGTTTCATTTGCGACGAGGATCATTTTACTAAAGAATGCGCACATCGAGCAAAGGTTTCAAAATCCGTTGAAGGTTCTCAACAACCTGTTGTCTTGAAGGATCCTTTTCCTACTCAAGATAGTAAGATGATTGGTTCTACCTCGAATGCCTCAGAAGATCCCATTCTGATGATGTCTCATGTTAGGATTGCGACGGGATCGCAAGATTATGGTAGTAAGAATCCTGTTGATGGTAAAGAAGCAGAATCTTCTAATTCAAACACATCAACTACACCTCCTCCTGTTTCTAATCCACTACAGATCGAGAAACCCAATACAGACCTAATAATCAAACCGCCTGCTAAAGGTGTACTTCGTAAATCAGCTTTCAATCCACATGCGAGAGCTGCTCAGAATTACAACATTGTTGAGGACTTAGCTATTTCCCCCTCAGCAATGTCAGCTTTGGAAGTGCTGTAATCACGCCCAGCACAACGTAAATTACTTTTGTCTACCATAGGAGCTGTCAATATTCAGGATTCGAACCTAATAATCTTCGATTTAGAGAATAGTACACCCCGCCTACCCCATCAAATGGCTTTCCAGATTCCAGTATTAGTAAAAAATAGGCCCATTTTTCGAACTATGATTGATGAAGGGGCTTCTATGTGTATTATTTCGATTCAGTGTTGGAAATCACTTGGTTATCCTACACTCAATCAGTCTCCAACAATTCTAAAGACTTTTGATGGCCGAGGGTTCCACATTTTTGGTATTTTGTAGGATTTACCTATAGGGGTCGAAGGAAAAACTATAAATCTAGATGTGGAAGTGGTTGATGCCCCTCTAGATTACAACCTTCTCCTAGGTCGTAGTTGGTCTTATGCTATGACTGCTATTGTTTCATCGGCCTTTCGGCTTATCAAATTTCCACATCAAGGAAATATCGTTACAATAGACCAGTTAACTTATTTCTTCTCCGATCCAACCTCTATAGAAACAATCCAGCACGTCGGTAAAACGGCTATCCCCTATAAGGATGTTGGTGTAGGTTTGATTAAAGATTCTAGTTTACTAGGAACATTTTCCTTTCCTTCTCCTAACGTATCACCTCCTATTGCAAATATTCATATGATTTCATCAAATACTCTTACTTTTGATGATCCTTGGATCGTACCTTCCGATTCCGAGTTGGATTCATTTGATGGCGCAATGCCTTTGAGTCCATTTGAAATTACATATCAGGTTGTACAGTCGCTTTCCAATCCCTCTTCAACCGAAACTGATCCAATGAATGTGATCCATGAGGAATCACTTTCTATATCTAGCTTAGCCACAATGAAATTTCCTGATCTTGTTCATACTGATGAACAGATTTGTGAAATTTTGTCTGTTGACGATTTACCATGGGAAGATCTACATCATCGATCATCGTTTTTACCTTAGCTAGATCATTTTGAAAATGATTTCGTTTCTATTTTTACCGCTGAATATGTCAAAGAACCACAGAATCCATTGAAAAATCCTGATTCTAAGTTAAATTTGGAAAATATCTCTCGAACGATTCCTACTGACATTTCATTTAAGCCAGGAATAATTGAAAACATTCATATAGGTGCTTGCTATACGGACGAAGAAATCCAAACTTATAAAGCCCTGTTTTAAGAATTTCGTGATGTGTTTGCCTGGTCATATGAAGAAATTCCAGGAATCGATCCGTCAATTGTTGAACATGAAATAAAGACTTACTCGGATGCCAAACCTATCCATCAACGCTTACGTCAGATACATCCAAGAAAAGCTGCTACTATTAAAGTCGAAGTTGAGAAATTACTTCGTGCAGGTTTCATTTATGCAATTCCTTTAACTGATTGGGTATCAAATATTGTTCCTGTTAACAAAAAACAAGGAACGATAAGAGTATGTATTGAATATAGGGATATTAATCGATCTTGTCCTAAAGACAATTATCCAACCCCCTATATCGATAAAATTATCGATGATTGTGCCGGTAGTGAAATGTTCTCCTTTAGGGATAGTTTTTTCTGGTTACAATCAAATAAACATACTCCCTACTGATCAGCCTAAAACAACTTTCATTTGTCCATGGGGGACATTTGCTTATTGCAAACTACCTTTTGGATTGAAGAACGCTGGGGAAACTTTTCAAAGGGCTATGTCTTACGCATTTCATGACATTAAGCACATTGTGCAGCCTTATCTTGATGATTTATCTACTCATTCATCATGTAGGGACAACCATCTTACTCATTTATGAGCTATCTTTATGAGATGTAGGCAATATCGAATTCAGCTAAATCCACACAAATGTATTTTCTGTGTAGAATCGGGTCACTTACTAGGATTTATTTTTTTGAAAGCAGGCATTCGCATTGATCCATCGAAGGTCGAAGCTATTTTCAATCTATCTCCTCCTTCGACTCTGCGCCAACTCCAAAGTTTGCAAGGGAAAGAAAATTTTTTACGTCGTTTCATTCCTAACTACGCCAAGTTAACAAAGGGTTTTACCAGGTTTTTAAAACAGAACGTTCCATTCTTTTGGGATGAGATTGCTGATCGATCTTTTAATGCACTCAAACATGCATTGACCCATGCACCGTTACTGCATCCTCCCAATTACAACCAAGACGTTTTTTTGTACCTCGCCGCCTCTCATTCCACCATTGGGATGGTTTTAGTTCAGGAAGATGAATTCAACAATGAACATGTGATTTACTATCTTAGTCGAAATCTGCATCCGACTGAGATCAAATACACACATGTGGAGAAATTGGCCTTGGCAGCTGTTCAAGTTGTCCAAAGATTTTGTCACTACATCTTATTACGCAAAACCACAGTAATTTCTAACTGTAACCCTATGATGTACATCTTGACCAAACAATTTCTAGGGGACAAGTATTCCAAATGGATAGTTATCCTGTAAGAATTTGACTTGGAATTTGAAAAATTCAAGGCAAAGAAATTTTTGGTTTTTGTAGAACTGATGTGTGATTTCCCATCTAATGATACTGAAACTGTGGCAGAACAGCCCATTGTGAACGAATCCTTGTTTCTTATCAGTACTCTTGATCCTTGGTATGGGGATATTATTGTTTATCTCCTGTTAGCCCCCTATAAATTTTTGACAAGAAAACAGGGGGCTAAAATGTTTTTGAGCGTTCAAGGAATGCATTTCCTCTGAAAACACATCATCCCTGAAGCCTCCTTGTGCCTTTTTCATTTGATGAAATCCACTCTGTTGATTCCCATTATAAAGCCTCTCTAATTGAAAAACATTACACTCCCAAAGGCTTACATTTTCCCCTTGTATCCCTACAAAATTTCCCTTTTCGACCCTTTTTCCCTTTGTCAAAGTTCCCCTTTTTACCCCCAAATCCCTCCCCTAGTCCTCCTAAACCATCCTAAATCCCCTTTAAACCTTCCAAATACACTTTGTTTGGTTTAAATCCCCTTTTTCCATCTACCGTAACCCTTTTCTTGGCCTCAAATCACATTGAAAAGGTTGAAAGACCCACATTTTAACATTATGCAGGCCTAGCCCCCTTCGGCCAGTCCCCTAAAACCGTTCCACCATGTGACCCGAGCACCAAGACCAGGCACCAAGGCGAAAGGCGCTTACCTCAAATATGTGTCGGGAGCATCGTAAGACGTCGATCTACACCGATCGGATGGTCGTCGCGAGCCCCATAACGTCCATCACCTGCCCCTGTCACCGCCCCATTAACACATCAACTGTCCATTTACCTGCCGATCCGACGGCCCAGAGTTTCCCCCAACCGATGGTCCCCACAACTGCACACCAGTAAAAGCTGCCATTATTACACAGTATTTATTACAGTCGAAAAAACACAGAAAGGACCATTTTCTCAGAGGCCAAAATCATGAGAAAGGTCCTGGGAAGGAGCCATGACAGGTTGCGTATTCAAAAGAACAGGGTCAAACTCCGTAAAAACCTGTCCAGAGCCATTAAAGCACAGATTTTGCAGTCAGAGGCAAACGAGAAAGTGGCAAAGAGTATCAGTGGAAAAATAGAGTGTTTAAGGCTTGTAATTGCAAATCATAAGCCTTAATCCAATTATTCAAAGGCAAGGTACTAGAATCAAAGACCCCGTGGATCGCTCAGAAGTTCCAATGCAGAGAAAACCATACTATCAGGGTTTCCATATCAGCAGAACGTTCTTCCATAAAAGGACACAGTATCCATATTGCTTTTATTCTATGTCGTGTTCCTGAGAAGATTTCCGCCCTAACAACAGTCCTATGCTACCAGTGCATTAGTTATGTAGTATGGCAGACCTCACAGCTATCCATACACCTCGGTTTATTCATCAGAATTCTGTAAAAGGCTACAGCAAGTACATCAAATACATACCTGGAATAAATTGCAGCCTAACGAAGACCACTCTTTCATCCAAAGCGTGTAGCATTTCAATGCCATGTATTTAAAACAGAATGAGGCCTCGGCCCTCTCGCCGCTTTAGAGTTTTGATGATGCATTTAAGTTTACATCTACTCCTGCTATTCTTTTCTCCTATAAGAATTCGTGAGGACAAATTGTAAAGGTTGTTTTTCAATTGTTGCTGATTGTAGTTAGAGGGATTCAGTTTTGGCTGTTAGAACAGTTTTGGGAGAAAGTAGGGAAGTAGTTTGTATTTTAGTAGGTTGGGAGGAGAATTTTGGATTGTAACAGCCATTGAGCTTAGTGTATGTGACTGGTTTTTCATCGATTAATCAAGCACATTTCACAGGATCCTGGTCTATTACTACGGGTGATGTTTCTCTCTATGTATCTTTTATTTACATTTTCATGTTGTTCATTGGTCTTCTAGGCTCGCATCAGAATATTGGCATAGGATTTACCCTTGTTAGGTACCCTATGTTTCTACTCTCCTTGCCTTTAATGTTTTCTGCTGCTTAGTTGTTCTTGTTGGGTTTAAGCTAGAATATTTGTGAACACTAGGGATTAGAGTTAGCCCTGTTCACTAGGATCCTCGTGCGACCAGCTGGCCTTTCTAAGATCTCTTGCTGGTGTCAAAGCATTTAATTTTCAAAGTCCTTCTCTGATCTATAGACTCTAGCTTTCTGAAATCTTATCTCTGTTTTTCCCTTGGAGCATGCTAAAGAAGACCTGGAGTTAAATGACCTCTGGTCTGATCTATAAGCTTCTCCTTTGTCCCTCCATTGAAAGCTTCCTTTGAGTATGTCCAAGCAGGTCTGGAGTTAAATGACCTCTGACTCGATCTATAGATAGAAATTGGATGTCTTTCCTTCTTTCACTTTCAATCCTTAATGTTCCATTTCATCATCTATCTAAAAATATCCTTTAGTGTAGATGACTTGCCATTTGAAGGCCTTGGATATTTTTTTGCATGTAATTACCTTTCATGACTCCATAGCCCAATGGATGGCACATTCTTAACCTATCCCCTTTTGCTGAAGCATCCTCCTTCTCTTCTCCTTTCCTTCCATTACTTTCTCAGTTTCTGATCTCATGACCCAACCCAGCAACCAACCAACCAAATCATTTTAAACCCCCTCTGTGCTTCATACCTAGTCTAATACCTCATTTTGAGCTCCAAAGATATACCATTCTTGGTATTTATGGAGAGATCCCTCTCCGAGTCCAGGAGGGCTACATCATAGGGCCCCAAAATGGTTCTGATGTTGTCTCATATTTTGGTCTTGCCAATTTGGCCAAAACATGGGAACTCCAACATAATGGAGACTCTGATGGGGAAAGAGACCAAAAGCTTGATTTGGTAAATCACTGCTGTGGACAGTAAAATTGCAAATCATCCACCTGGCGACTCCACAATTCTGGAATGATTAAAGGACTCCACTGGTGATCAGTAGGTCGCTGATTATCTGTTTGTTCACAAGACTCCACTGGGAGACCATGTCACAGTACAACATCATCCATGCCAAAGACCAAGTCACTTCACTAATGGAAGACCCTGAACGGTTTGCAGAAATGTATCCAGATTTCATATCAGTGTGTCATGATACAATTTCTAGTGACTTGGCAGAATTGAAGGTGGAGGACCTTCCAGGGGTTATTCCTCTCAGCTCAAAATTCAAACCCATGCTTAAGAAAATCTTTCTAGAGTTGGTGGTTGGAAGGTATGAAGCTGAGATTGAACTTCTGAACTCACAAGAGAAATCATACTAGTTCAGAGACCCCAGGGAATTTTTGGAAAGTCTCCCTCCTCCTAAAAAAGAAGAAATTCCACTACTTTTTGATGTGCAAGAAGAAGATGAATGGGCTTTCAAGAGCCACTTTGAGGATGAAGTGGAAGAAACAATAGTCAAAGCTGCCCAGGATACAAACAACCTACCAGTCATGGCAGGCCTGAAAGAAGAAAGTGTACATCATTTGTTCATTGATCCAATGGAAAAATACATGGAGGCCCTGATCAGTCTAAATTATCCAACATTGATCCTTAGCACGGGCCAAATTCATTAGGAGTGGTCACTACTGATGGTGACCTCAGTTTTGAAGAACCACATGCAGAGCACCCTATGGTTATCTCTGACAGGCAGTCAGTGCTCATATCCTTTTTTGTTACTACTTGACTGGCTGCATTGGCATTATTGTATCACCTAGAACATCAGAGATTTCCAGGTTAGAGTAGGGTAGGTAGGAAAAGCTAAATAAAGCTCAGTCTATGAGCATGTAGTTAGTTGTTTTAATTTATGCAAATTCCAGCAAGTCAGACAATCTAATCTTGGCTTGACTGTTTTCAATTTCTGTCTTAGAATGTAGAGAAGAAATCTGCCAGACAGTTTAATCCTAGTAGATATTAGATTAGGTAGAGAAACTATGAGACCAACAATTTAATTTGGTCTCATGGAGTAATAAGGGTAGAAGTAGAATAGTTTTATTTTCTGTTTGTAAAAAATTGATGATGTAAAGGGTCTGCAAGTCCAAATGCAACCAGAAGAAAGAATGTTAGGACTATAGTATGGGTAGGTAGTTGTTTGGGAGAATTTTACTGCTGATATGATGTCTTCATGATTTGTGGCAGCTGATCCAAGAAATAAAATGGATGAGTCAAGTACTAGGCATCTGGCCTACACCAAAGATTTATCCTCTGAATTCTTGACTCCTTCAAGAAGAAGCTATCCCCATGTGGAGCCACTGTTAGCCCCCTATAAATTTTTGACAAGAAAACAGGGGGCTAAAATGTTTTTGAGCCTTCAAGGAATGCATTTCCTCTAAAAAAACATCATCCTTGAAGCCTCCTTGTGCCTTTTTCCTTTGATGAAATCCCCTCTGCTGATTCCCATTATAAAGCCTCTCTGATTGCAAAAAATTGCACTCCCAAAGGCCTACATTTGCCCCTTGTATCCCTGCAAAATGTCCCTTTTCGACCCTTTTTCCCTTTGTCAAAGTTCCCCTTTTTACCCCCAAATCCCTCCCCTAGTCCTCCTAAACCATCCTAAATCCCCATTAAACCTTGCAAATACACTTTTTTTGGTTTAAATCACCTTTTTCCATCTACCGTAACCTTTTTCCTGGCCTCAAATCGCATTGAAAAGGTTGAAAGACCCACATTTTAACATTATGCAGGCCTAGCCCCCTTCGGCCAACCCCCTAAAACTGTTCCACCATGTGACCCGAGCGCCAAGACCAGGCGCCAAGGCCAAAGGCGCTTACCTCAAATATGTGTCAGGAGCGTCGTAAGCCGTCGATCTACTCCGATCGAACGGTCGTCGTGATCCCCATAATATCCATCACCCGCCCCTGTCACCGCCCCGTTAACACATCAACCGTCCATTTACCCGCCGATCCAATGGCCCAGAGTTTCCCCTGCCCGGTGGTCCCGGCAACTGCGCAATATTCAAAATCCGTCGGTTTCCATCGCACTGCCTTTGGAGGGTGGGCAGTATTTTCCATTTCGAAGCGATTCCACTCACCGCCTGACGCGTGGCACCGGCACTGTTTGAAAACCGCCCACCCATCGCGTGTTATCGTTCAACAGAAAACTCGGCGTGATATGCATGTGCATCGTCCGATCCAGAGCTGCCCATCCAACGGTGATAGCTCCACGAAGTTGCGCGGGGGAAAACCCAAGGCAACCGTACCCCTGGCCCACCATCCGTCGCCCTCTGATGTATTTTCAGTCGTCGATCTCCTCCCGAGATCGGACGGTCTAGATTCAATCGCCCTCCGCCATGTCCCCAGCCGTCGATCTCCTCGTGAGATCGGATGGTCTAGATTAGATTGCATGTCCCGCCGTTGACCGGTCCCGCCACGTCACCCTTTCCACGTGTTTCATCATATTTCTCGCCTGTCCCTGTATATATATGCATTCAAAGGTCAAATTTTAATTTTCTACATTAGAATTTTCATTTTGCAAGCCTCCCACTACATTTTCTACCATAATCCCACACTATTCCACCATTTCACCAGTTGTACGTCCATTTTCGTCGTCCCCGCTGCATCCACCCTCCATGCGCGTTTTTCTTAACAGGTTTTCATGTTTTGCAGGGTTAACCGATGGTGAAAGCCGCCATGATTACACAATCTTTATTACAGTGGCAAAAACGCAGAAAGGACCATTTTCTCAGAGGCCGAAATCACGAGAAAGGGCCTAGGAAGGAGCCATGACAGGTTGCGTATTCAAAAGAACAGGTCAAACTCCGTAAAAACCTGTCCAGAGCCATTAAAGCACAAATTTCGTAGTCAGAGGCAAACGAGAAAGCGGAAAAGAGTATCAGTGGAAAAATAGAGTGTTTAAGGCCTGTAATTGCAAACCATAAGCCTTAATCCAATTATTCAAAGGCAAGGTACCAGAATCAAAGACCCCGTGGATCGCTCAGAAGGTCCAATGCACAGAAAACCATACTATCAGGGTTTCCATATAAGCAGAAAATTCTTCCATAAAAGGACACAGTATCCATATTTCTTTTATTCTATGCCGTGTTCCTGAGAAGATTTCCACCCTAAAAATAGTCCTATGCTACCATTGAATTAGTTATGTAGTATGGCAGACCTCACAGTTGTCCATACACCTCGGTTTATTCACCGGAATTCTGCAAAAGGCTACAACAAGTACATCAAAGACATACCTGGAATAAATTGTAGCCTAACAAAGACCACTCTTTCATCCAAAACGTGCAGAATTTCAATGCCCTGTATTTAAAACAGAACGAGGCCTCGGCCCTCTCGCTGCTTCAGAGTTTTAATGATGCATTTAAGTTTACATCTACTCCTGCTATTCTTTTCTCCTATAATAATTCCCAAGGACAGATTGTAAATGTTTTTGTTTGGTTGTTGCCGATTGTAGTTAGAGGGATTTAGTTTTGACTGTTAGAACAGTTTGGGGAGAAAGTGGCAAAGTAGTTTGTATTGTAGTAGGCTGGGAGGAGAATTTTGGATTGTAACAGCCATTGAGCTCAGTGTATGTGACTGGTTTTTCATCAATTAATCAAGCACATTTCACAAGATCCTGGTCTATTACTACGGGTGATTTTTCTCTCTATGTATCTTTTATTTACATTTTCATGTTGTTCATTGGTCTTCTGGGCTCGCATCAGAATATTGGCATAGGATTTACCCTTGTTAGGTACCCTATGTTTCTGCTCTCCTTGCCTTTAATGTTTTCTTCTGCTTAGTTGTTCTTGTTGGGTTTAAGCTGGAAGATTTGGGAACACTAGGGATTAGAGTTAGCCCTGTTCAATAGGATCCTTGTGCGACCAGCTGGCCTTTCTAAGATCTCTTGCTAGTGTCAAAGCATTGAAGGTTCAAAGTCCTTCTCTAATCTATAGACTCTAGCTTTGTGAAATCTTATCTCTGTTCTTCCCTTGGAGCATGCTAAAGCAGACCTGGAGTTAAATGACCTCTGGTCTGATCTATAAGCTTCTCCTTTTTCCCTCCATTGAAAGATGCCTTTGGGTATGTCCGAGCAGGTCTGGAGTTAAATGACCTCTGACCCGATCTATAGACAGAAATTGGGTGTCTTTCCTTCTTTCACTTTCAATCCTTAATGTTCCATTTCATCATCTATCTAAAAAGATCCTTTAGTGTAGATGAATTTCCCTTTGAAAGCCTTGGATAGTTGTTTGCATGTAATTACTTTTCATGACTCCATAGCCCAATGGATGGCACATTCTGAACCTATCCCCTTTTGTTGAAGCATCCTGTTGCTCTTCTCCTTTCCTTCCATTACTTTCTCAGTTTATGATCTCATGACCCAACCTAGCAACCAACCAACCAAATCATTTTAAACCCCCTTTATTCTTCATACCTAACCTAATACCTCATTTTGAGCTCCAAATATATACCATTCTTTGTATTTATGGAGAGATCCCTCTCCGAGTCCAGGAGGGCTAGATCCTAGGGCCCCAAAGTGGTTATGATGTTGTCTCATCTTTTGGTCTTGCCAATCTGGCCAAAACATGGGAACTCCAACATCTCCAAACCCAATATTTTCAGCCTGAAATCTCACGATCTCAATGACGGAAAATACATTTCCAATCCCAACAATACAATATTATTGGTGATACACTCTATCGTCGTGGAGCGGATTCTGTTTTTTGACGCTGTCTTACTCATGAAGAAGCTAAGAAGGTTCTAAATGACTGCCATTCTAGATCATGTGGCGGTCATATGTCTGGGTATGCCACAGCCCAAAAGATATTGCGCGCTAGTTATTTCTGGCCATCATTATTCAAAGATTGTATCTATGCAGTCCAAAAATTCCACAATTGTTAGGTCTTTGATTGTGAAATGCGTGCACCACCCGCTCCCCTTCACCCTATAATTGTTGTCAGTCCTTTCGCAAAGTGGGGTATTGACTTTATTACATGTAACCCTCGCTCGACCGGGGGGCATGCATATATTATCTTAGCAGTGGATTATTTTACTAAGTGGGCCGAGGTGATGTCAACATTTTAGGCAGATGGAAATATTACTGCAACTTTCATGTTCAATCATATAATTGTTAGATTCAGTGTTCCTCAAGCCATAATTACAGATCATGGAAGTCATTTTCGAAATATCATGATGACTGAACTAACAGATCAACTTGGGCTACGCCATGATAGTTCTACTCCATATTACCCATAGGCTAATGGTCTGGTTGAAGCTATCAATAAATTTTTAGTCACTATGATCAAACGAATCATTGGTATTCATAAGTCGAATTGGCATTCCATATTATTTTCAGCACTTTGGACATATTGGACCTCAGTAAAAACATCAACTGGTTTCACTCCCTTTCAATTGGTTTATGGTTTGGAAGCTGTGTTTCCTATTGAATGCAAAATTCCGTCATTGAAATTAGCCATAGAATTACTCCCAGCTACGTCTGAAGAGGAGAAGCGTTTTTTGTACTTGGCTCAGCTAGATGAGAATCGACGAAATGTTGCATTAGCAAACGAAGCTCATGTCAAACGAATAAAGGCTCAGTATGATAGAAATGTTACACCTCGTAATTTTTCAGAAGGAAACCTAGTTTTAGTGTACGATCAATCCAACGATAAGCTAGGGGCTGGAAAATTTGTGCCTATGTGGCATGGTCCTTTCATTGTTAAGCGAAAGCTAGCAAAAGGGGCCTATGAGCTGATAGATTTCGATGGTGTCCCTTTAGATAAACCCAGAAATGGACTTTATCTAAAGAGATATTATGCTTAATTTTGGTGTGGAGATTTTTAATTAGATTAGTTTCTTTACTGTTGGTGTGTCTTAGATTAGAAAAGCGTGCCTAATTTAGAGTGTGTTTTTATCACTATTCCTACTTATCTGAGTTTTACTCTTGATATTGCAAATGTTGACGTCTCTTCAGACATACATTGGTTTTGCTGATGGTGCTTGTCGTAGTACATGGAAAATTTCTTCCGCAACTTGGGTTATCTATTCACCCTCTGACGAGTTAGTGTCTATGCATGGGGTAATCCTCGGTCAAACAACTGATAACATTGCAGAGTATAGTGCAGTGATTGAGTTATTATCTAAATCCATCTGATTTTGTATTTGGAGCTTGATTGTTAGGTTGGACTCTGAACTCGTTGTATTATAGCTTAACAGGGTGTATGCCATTAGGAATCTAGTGTTATTAAGGTTATTTTTGAGAGTTCACCTCTTGGAACTTGAATTTGATTACATTGAATATCATCATATTCCAAGACATTTAAATACATTAGCAGATGCAGTTGCTTCTAGTATGATAAATAGACATTTGCAATAATCAAAACAATAAATTAAACAACATTCGATAACATGTACACAGATAGTCGGTAATAGTGATATATCATAGCGTAGAAGTGTGTTTCAAACTATACATCGTCTTGTGTTGGACGATTTAAAATACAAAAAAAAAAATTAGGACTTAGAAAGTGTTGAAAATGATTTTCACTTGAATCATCCCATTACTCTCCTGGAGGAAAAGCCATGTCTCTGTCGCTGCAGAAGTCCATCCCGGCGTATGGAAAATCCTTAATGACAGAGTTGGTTGTTCAACCAATGAAAATATGCCGACAGAAATCTAACAATATCAATGCCCTCAGCATGAGATTGGCAACATGTAATGCTGCACTCCTGTACAGTCTAATAACAGTGAAGACAATAAATTTGAACTCAGGACGGATAATAGTTTTGATATCTATCCGTTTATCCTAGGGGTCTACTGAACCATTGCAAAACTCTGCTTTGAGACTAGCAACAGACTGGCTACCTAGTCTAGTCCCGAATAGAGATAAGTGTCCACCCCTCTTGGACAAACCAGTCAAAAAATATATGTCCTCCAGCTCGACTTCGAGCCAATAGCCGCCAAACAAGAACCACTGGTCCTGTGTGTCCCACCTGTTCACTAGCCATGTCAGGAGGTCAACTTGGGCCCTCATATGGTCCAGAATTTATACAGATTACTTGAGCTGATGGTTTCTAATTCCGATGAACGGATTTTCCAGAATCTTCACATGACGTTTTTTTTATCCAAAAGCTCTCACTTTTTCACTCTAAATTCAAAAAGTAAAATTTAAGTTAGAAAAGTTCTTTTTATAAGTTTTTTCGAATAAATGAATTTTTAATTTGTTTATTTTTCACTTTAAAAAGGTAATTTTTGAAAAAAAAATTATTTATCTTAAACAGGTATGTGTAATTGTTTCAAATTTTTGTGTAGAATATTGGATTTTTCAGTAAAAATGATCATTTTTTCAACAAAGAGCATACTTTTATCACTTTTTCGAACTCTTTCAAAAATTTACGAAAAAACGAAACCCTAGAGTCCTATTTTTAGCTCTTTTCAGACTCTCAAAAATTGAAAATATTTCCGAGCACTTGATTATTCGAACTCGTTAAAGTAAATAAATGATCGTCCTTTTAGTATAAGTTTATCCCTTTTACGGACTAAAATGGACTATTTACGAAGAAGGTATACGTTGACTAATTATGGTCAATAGAGTTCTCTCCCGCATTATTTTATCCTTTTTCGGGCTCGAGAGACTAAATTTACGAAAAAGTACACCCACAAAGTTTTCTTAAGTTTTTCTTCTTACTCCCTAAAATTGAAAAACACTGAGTTTCTCCTATACTGGACTCATTAAAATTTAACAGTAAAGGACCTGTTCAATTTTTAAGCAGGAACGAACCACTCCTTCTTAGGGTTCAAATCTTAAACCGAGTTGGACTCATCGGAAGGATGAGCTTATAAACAAGCAAATTTTATCCTCCTCAAGCTTGTCAAAAATAAAGAGGTACTTGCCAGAAATGGTGGGGGAAAAGAGAGAAAAACGAACCTGTTTGTTACATTTTGATTATTCGGAAAACCATTACCACTCTTGAACACAACACTTTTTTTCACCTAGGTTGGGAAAGTCCTTTACCTAACAGTTAATCAAACCATATTGAAAGTCTTCAGGCAGTTTTTGGGTATTAGCTTTGGGTCAATTGTCACCAAACCATCTGCAGTGTCATTATGTGTTCAAGAGGACAGTTCAAACAAACCATTCATTTGCGAAGTATTTGTCTTCCATTTTTTACCATCCCTGAGTCAGTCCTTGCCAATGTATTTCTTCAAAACTTGATCTATGATTTTGTTTTGTGGGCTTGCCTACGACGGATCACTTTCTATCGACGACAGCTCATTATCTAGGAAGTTGATCCAGAAATCATCGGTACCTTGAAATCTGCATGCCTCAATGGCAGGTTTCTCACCTTCGATGACAGGTTGCATCATTGACCTTTGATCGAATGATTTTGTGACATGTTCGACTTCAGCTCATTCATTCACATTTCATGCATTGTACTGAGTACTTTGAGAGCCATTGACGTTACTAGTGGTTACTCTCACACTTTTTAACTGTTTACATTATTGACTGGTAATCAAGTGGTTTCTACCATGTTCGACTTCGACACATTTATTCACATGGATAGAATTGTACTGGTTCGAGAAACGGAAATCAAGACCCTGGATCTAGTTTCTATCATCCACGCTGCAAGGAATTTTTTTATTCATTTATACAATGGACTATTCATAAACAGATGGTTGCATCCATACTGTGTCTACACACATCTATACTATTGATGTATTGAAAATCATTCCTGTATCAGAACAATTTAAATTATTTTTCTAGTTAGTTTTGATCTAAGTATGGGAATGCCTACCTCAGCGATGATATGTTTACATATACATATTTTGCATTGAATGTTTTTACAGGTTCCGACTGGGGTTTCCACAGGGTGATCCTTGAAATGATAAAGTACCTCACTCTTCACACATGACAGACTTCATCTTCATCTATTCCAGACTCCGCACTTTAGGGGGCAATCTGTTGCACTAAAAACTGTCACCTTGACATTCTGTTGACTGTATGAGCTCATTGTCACTCATACTTACCTCCTCTGCAAGTCTTACAACCTCTACTTCTCATGTCAAGCCCTAAAACAGGAGAAAAAACCCTAAAAAGCTCCAAAACCCTGGGTACGCAGGTAATGTGAAGCTTACCTGTGTTCTTGGCTAGGGTACACAGGTAATGTGTATCAAAACTGCGTTCCAAAACACAGTTTCTCTATGTAATGCCTGCATACCCCCTTCAAATTCAAAAGGGCGAGAAACCAAAGTAAAAAAGTTGATTTTTGGTCAATTCTAGAAGCCTTTGGGTGAGATTTTATGGGGATGAGTACGCTCTAATAAGATTCATGCATCCCACACCTTAAGGAACTAACCCCTTGATGTGAGGAGCCTATACCTTTGAAGGAGGATTCTATCCCTTCATAGGTGTAACCCTAACCTTCTCATCTTCTCTATAAAAAGAGGCATTGGGTAGCCTCAATGGGAGTTCAAGCTTTAGTGTGTGATTGAGGTGAAGTGTTGTTGAGATTTAGACTTCTTTCTGCTAAGCTTTTGTGAGGAAAGATCACATACCTCTATATGCTCTTGGAGGAAGAGTGCAAGACTTATCAAAGTAGAGGAGACTCCTGCTTTGGACCCCGGGAAGGCCTGTTCAACATCAAGGCTAAGGTTGTAAGGTTATTCTGTTATTTTAAGATTAATACAATCAAGTTTTGTTTTTCTCAATAAATTGTCGTTCAATTGTTTATTTCAATAAGCTGTCATTTGATCGTTTATTTCATATATTCCTTGATCACTATGATAGGTATGTTTTATAATTATTTTTTATACAGGTGCTATTTAATATTTGCTTGTTTGTGATTGCAGGTCTTTAAATACGACACTTTGTTGCGATGGAAGAAATATTTTTGCGACGGAAGAACTATTGTTGCAACGAAAGAACTCTTGTTGCGATGGAAGTATTATTTTTGCGACAGAAGAATTACTGATGCGACGGAAGAACTACGGTTACAAATAAGCATTTGGATCTAAGGTAGGATTGACACCTTCATAGCATTTACTTGTAAAATGAATATATTTAGAGAAAGATAAACTTACTTGTTCATTTGTTGCTAGATTGTCTTCTGACACTAGGGATATCGATCTTGTCCGCAAGATCGATTTATCCGGCCAACACCAGTGCATTCAGCTACAACATCAGCCACTGATTCTTCAACAACATAGGTACAACACACAAATGATGCAGGGCAGATAGTAAAGGTTATGGAGGAATTGTCACTAAAAAAAAATGAAATTAATAGTTTGAAAGATGATTCAGAATATGGAAGTCTCCAACAAAACAGCATTAATCAATGCCAACAATTATGAGCAAAGGGCCAAGAGAGTTGAAGAGCAAATCAAAAGCCTACAAAGAGACTTGAATTTCACTGAATGAATTTCTTACATAAGAAATTACCTTTGGACAAATATAATTTATTCCATTCATCTCCAATGGCCTTCAATTCAAATTATCTATGAATAGAGAGACTTACTTCTAGCAGCACAAGTGGAAATCCAAAATACAAAATAAGAGCTAGCAAATCAACCATCACAAGATTTGAAGCTCATCACTTTCTTGAATAGTAAAAGCAAAGTAGAGTTAGAAGAATTAAAGGTGCAGGATAGAACAAAGACCATTTTACAGATCAAGAACATTCTGACAAAGAGAAGTATGATGAACAATTTAGAGGAAAAGTGTGATGTAATGAATGTTTCTATAAGTAAGTTTTTAGCAAAATACACTATGCTGAGATAAACTAGTCTTCCAGATATTCATGTCTGCAATGACAAACTAATGGCCCAAAAGGATTATGAC
This sequence comes from Pinus albicaulis, assembly GCA_034641835.2. Classification (NCBI taxonomy): domain Eukaryota; kingdom Viridiplantae; phylum Streptophyta; class Pinopsida; order Pinales; family Pinaceae; genus Pinus; species Pinus albicaulis. The sequence continues at coordinate 1,372,540,630 of CM076574.1, forward strand.
AAGAAGGTAAGGGATTTTGAAAAAAAACAAATAAACAAGCCACTACTGCAGGGCTCTCCCACTGGAAAGGTCATTCTTCAATATATTGAAGACTTTTTTTTCTTCAAAATGAGATCCAACATCTTTTTGTCTTTAAGCCCAATTTTTCCAAGTACACGGATGCTGATGAAAACTTTAGAAAGCTCAAAAATGTGACAATACCAAATGCAGAGCAATGGCAGGCTTTTACAGATTTAATGTAGCATTGAAAAGACAAAGCAGTGAAGAGAACTATATGAGAAGCAGTCCAACAAAAGTGAAACCAAAAAAGATAGTCGGCTAATTTTTTACTGAATAAAGGTTTTAAAATAGTAAAAAGTGAAGATATCAGTCAAAGTGTATCAGGGTTTAAAGAACAACGTTAAAGTGTATCAGAAGAAAGAGTATCAGTGAAGGCAGCTCAAACAAAGATATTTCCTAAGCAGCCAGCAAGCAGGACAGCTTGCCAATAAAAGCTCCTTGATTAGATAGAGTTGTTCTATATATTTTGGATAAGAGGAAAGCTTTCTAATTTTTTAAGCAGCTATCCCTCTTATTTTGTAAGGATATTTTTTATTTCCTAAAAATATTCCTACATCTCTCTAGGATATTTGTAAACAATATTTTGTATAAATACTTCACGCTTTGAAGTATTAAGTGTGGAATAAAATTGCTAAGATTACTATAGACTTTTTGCCGATACATTGGAGGCTTACATGTGTCGATTTTGAAGTAACAGACTGTACAAAGCTAATTGGGCATCGTAATTCATGATTCTTGCGATAAGTTAAAGAGTAAAGTACATCTTTCTTGTCATTGTTTCATTTCTAAGTTCCATGCAATTTCATTATGTGTTTGATCTGTCTTAATGAGTAACTAGGAATATTACTTCAGGATTAGCTTATTTCTCCCTGTTTTAACTAAGTTACCATTTAAATGTTTTCTACTAATTTCCGGTGTTAGGAATCCTTCATTTCTCCTACTCCTGTTTGACCCCTTCCTCCTTCCTCCATTTTCCAGATCAAAGGATTCTTCATTTCCCTTTATCTCGACTATACCTTTTGATCAAAAAACCTTTTACCCAAAACTCTGAGGCTATCTACCTTGCCTTAATACATTTGCACCCTTTTGGCCTTGCTTTCTAGTACTGCTATCTAGACTTAGACTCCATAGCCCAATGGACTAATAGATCTCTCTCTAGTTTAATCCAAAGTGATTTTTACCCACCAAAAATCTTAAAAAAAAACCAAATTGTTCTATCATAACTAGCCTAAAACATAAACCAAAACAAAGATAAATCTTAAAGAGAGAGCCCTCTCTAAATTCTATGAAGGCTAGATCCCATAATTCAAAGTAGGTTTGTGGTTACCCCTAGTTTTCTTAGACTAAAAACCAAAATCCCACAACTTTGAGAAATTACTAGGGTGATAACACCCTCAAAGATCAAATACAATGAATTTCCCACAATGCTATTATTTGTTGATATAGAATGGAATGATCAGAAAAACATGAAGGAAAGAAGCTCAAATTGATATTCTAATGTACAAAATATATCATCTCAAACTTCAGAAGAATTATAAGACAAGGAACAGTTAAAATGGAGTGTCTATTAAGGATTTTAACTCTTATTCACACAAGTAAAAAGAGACATGCAACTTCATTACTTCATTTTATTCAAAGACAGAAAACACATAATGTAAACTGGGAGACATATCGATATCAAAAAATGCCACAAACTTGCTTTTCATTCATTAATCATCTGAAATCTGAGTACAAAAATTGCAGTCTGAAGGTCCAAAACTTGGAACCTTTTCCTTTCTTGTTTTTCTCTTTAAATAAAATAGAAAGCAGCTTGTAACTATTGGAACTAATCCTAACTTCTTCACCTACTTAGGACATCGTCAACTACCTATTACATGTCATCAAAATGTCTTATTACACTTACATTCTCTTTAAAAGAGGAAAATAACATAAAATATAAATCCTAATCTATTTTTTGAATGTGAATTGATGATGTTGCTACTAAATTTCCTTGACTGGGTGGTTTATCCTTCTTTGAAGTCGAGGGGTCCTTTGGTAAATCTGCCATCTAGGCTCTCCATTTCTTCTATATCTCAATTTTTGTCTTCGGTGAATGTACCAACTTGTGATATTCCAATCTAAAAGTAGTGATTATGTTGAATGATGGCCTCTCTACAAATAAAGTCTTCACTAACCATAGCAGCTGAAAATTTCTTTGAAGGAAATTGATCACTGTTGCTTCTTTAAGAACTTAAGTATTTTCATGAGTGTTGTCTACCTTACTTTTTTCCAACACCAGTAAGGGTTCATAAGAATCCCATGATAAAAGACTACCTCCAAGACCCCAACATGATGGAAAACCTACTCTTGCTATTTTATCAAATAAATTATCAAAATGGTTCACTGCTTCCTTAAGCTCAATCAGATTCTTTTATGTCGACTTCCTGCAATCATTCTTGACAATCATCTTATTAATTTCCACATAATATAAAATCATGTCTTTAATTTCATTTTCTTCCAACTCTTGATCTATTTTGGAATAAATGAGATCAATGAATTTTCTTGCCCAAATGGCCCTATCAATTTTCTTTTTCTTGTTTGTCATGACTTGTTCTTCAAAATCCATGATAATACTTCTTTCCTCTGCAAAAGAAGTCAGAAAACCACAAATTTCTTTCATTTATACAATGATATCATTCCAGATGACATCCTTAGCCTTTATTAGGGATATATTTCCCTTCAATTTTTCTTTGAGATTTTTAATCTCAGCATTAGAAGTCTGGTAGTCTATTATGTATTTACTGACTTCTCCCTTTGTGGCTTGTATGATATTTGTTGCTATTTCCAAATCAGCTTGTGCCTTTTTCTGATCTCTCTCTTCCATCTTCAATTCAGTGGTTAATTGAGATATTTGCACTAATGGATCTTCATTACCAGATGGAAAAACAAAATTATAAGTACGAGATTCAATGTGATTCTGCAATGAGAATGTAGTTTTCTTTAGTTTGGTGATTTCTTCTTCCTTTTGCAAAAGTTGCTGAAGAAGTTTTTCTTTCTCATTTTCTACCTCTACAGCCTCTACTGACATGGAGTGTTCTCCTATAGGTAACTTCAACTTTTTCTTCAGCATAGAGATTTCTAATTCAACAAATTTCAAAAGCTTCTATACAGCAGACCTGTCATTGGGATCTACCCCAATATTCACAATAATATTTTTGAGTTCTTCATTCTGGATTGTCAAAGCCCTAGAATTTTCTTTCTCTAACTTCAATTGTGTGATCACTTTTCCAAGCATATTTTCATCCTTGAGTGCCATTGCATTGGTTTTGGTTAGGTCATTTACAATATGTTGACATGCTTGCATATGTAGATTTACTTTGTCAAGAAATGGAATTTTCTTCACATCTACATTTAGATTTTCAATACTGAAATTATTGGATGAACCAATAGACATATCAGAGGGATGTGAAAGGGCAACATTAAATTGATCCTTTTCAAGATCCATTGTAGTTAGAAGTCTTTTTTGATCTGGGGTCATCTAGTACTCAGCTTGAGCCTCCATGCTTGCCTTCATTTTCTAATTTCTTTCCGCAATTTGGGCAAACATTTGTTTAATAAAGGGCACTTGTTCCTGAGTGATTTCATGTCTCCTTGGTGAAGCAGAGACATTTTTCTCATCTCCCAATTGTAATGAGAAACCAGGTTGAGCATTTACAAAATCCTCACTGAAACTTTTTTCTCTTTTCAGTCCTCGTTTCTTCATCCTCTGAATTAATAATTGCTTCTTTACCTCTCTTATTTGACTTCTCTAATATGATAGGATTCTGTACATTTGAGCTCACTAAACCTAAAAAACATTTACTTGCCATTTTTTTGTATCAGGTCTGCTTTCATGAATGAATTTTAAATACCCATTTTCAATTCTCCTATTAGAAATCACACTGTGAGGTTCATAAGCCCAATTCTCTCCTAACAGTAGGTGCATTTCATCTAACATCTTAGAGGCTTCATCAATTTCTTGTCTCATATTAACTTTAAAGGGACCAACAATCATTGGTAACTTAAACATGTGACCTTTCTTCATAGGCACAAAGTTTATTTGATCCACGTTTAAACTTTGCCTAATGAACTCCAAAGCGAATAATCTCATAGGCACAAATACAGGAAGCCTATAGAGTTCTACACTAGCTCCACAAATTCTAATTTCAGAATAGTATTCAAAGACAAACCAATCACCAAACTGACAATTTTTCCCCAACTGCAAGAACTCTTGAGCTTTTTTCAGAAATCAGGGGGGAGTAATTCCATTCAAAATTTTATATGCAGTAGACATGAAATGACTAGAAAAATCAAACAAATCACCCTCATTCTGTTCTTTTCTCACTGTGTCTTTCCAGAATACTACTGACTGCCTATTCTTATTCATATCCATTATATTTAACCCCAGATGCATGAATTTTTCTACATTTTGATATAAAAAGAGGTAAATAACAAGAGAAGGAAACTTGAATGATCCCGTTAGTGATAATCTCATGAGCTAAGAGTTGACAGCTTCTTTCTAATAAGATGGAATATCCAGCACCACTCATGGCTTCAACATCAAGGCGAACATTCCCATAACTAATTTTTCCATTGTACTCTCATCATTCTTTTCCAAAATCTTTGCAATGCTCCTCAGCACTGTTCTGACTTCTCTATCAAAAAAATCCATGGGAAATTATTTATCATCAGGTGAAAACTATTGTGTATCTGGCTTCAGAAAAAATATGAATTGGCTGAACTCTTGACCTACAAGACTATCATAATGCATCGTCAAATAATCATCAGTAAATTGGACATACGACTCTGACTCAGGATAACATAGAGCCTGATGAATTAATTGGGCTGAGAGTTGCAGAACATTTTCTCCTTGACAATTCATTACAAAACATTTTCCAAGGTACATAACATACACTAGCCAATACAAAAATTCAAGAAAAAAATGTGTTCTTGGGATGCATGCAGACAACACACCAGTTTTAACCATGGCAGTGTAAATTGGAGAAGTTTTATAATTTAGGCAGACCTGCTGATAAAATGAAAGGTGGTCTAGAGAATAAACAGTATCTTCGATTTCCCTCTCAGTGTCCATGAGAGGAATGTGACCGGAAGAACCTGAAAAGGATGGACGCTTGGCCATATTTTAGCTTGGGGTGACAAACAATCGACAAGGTGGCAGACAGCAGAGAAAGAGACATTGCAGACACAGCTTCAAACACAAACTAACAACAATAACCTTATAAAAATGAGAATCCTTCTTAAATAGGTGGCAGGGGCTCAAGAATTAAATTTTGATGAGATGTGCCAAAAGACCATTAAAAGTACTTCGACGTGGACCACATCTGTCAACAGTTGGCTGCATACGTCACTGCAGGAGGTCTCAAGGTACGAAGAGCTCGTCGGGTTCATGCCCCTGCAGTGAATCTCGATTGTTGATTTGGATTGGCCCCACAGTCAACAGGGTCAACTGCGGAAGCACCCTCCTCGTTAACCTGCACGTTGAAAGTGCCCACGGGTTGACACTTTTATTCCCTGTTTGATAAATTGTTGGATCTCGCTACATAAGATGCTCACTATTTAATCTGTGCGTTGGGACCTGCTTCCACAAACTTTAAAGTATTAACTTTAGAATTTAATGCAACAAGTATTACATATTTATGCCAAAGTATATGAATCTTTATACTTTAACATATATTTTGATAATTTTTCTATTTTTTTTGTATTTTGAAAATTTAAAATAAAGGATATTGCAAATGAGCCACAATAGGAGGTATGTATGTGCCCTATGGGATGGATATTATCCATGTTAACTATGCTACATGTTTCAGGGAGAACATTGGGCAAACCACGTTTGTTTCATTTGAACTATTGTCTCCTTATGGGATGGATTTCGTGCATCTCATGAGAACTTTGGAGGAGCAATTCATGGAGGGATGGATTGGTGAACACTTAGCTTATGAGGAAAGCTTATCACATGTTGGTGTCACCAATGGAGGAAGGAAAGAGTTGCAACACTCACCATGTTAATTTCTTGAGGACAAGCAACATTTGGGAAGGGAGGACAGTAATATTCCCAATTAGTCATGAGCTAATAGGAATATTCATTTTTGTGTTAATACTTTGTTCAAAGAATAAAAGAGAAAAGGAGGTCCATAATACTCCTTAATAAGGAATAAATTAATGCCAAATATGAAAAAGCTAAATCTTGGCTATTAAATCAAGCAACCTTAGGTGTGAAATGGGATGGAACATTTTGACTGGGTCAACCTTGACCAAATATACATCGTTGTCATGGAGGAGTGGCCATCAATGAGGCATAGCACAGTTTTAGATAGAGATGCCTTGTGTGAAAGAAGTGATCTCATTGGAGGTGGTTTAGGGTTTGCAAGCTCTTGTCTTATAAAAGGAAGGGGATGGCAGCATTAGAAGGTTGTTGATGTTTATCATATTTTCTAAATATATGGTATGTTTAGACATATATCTTTCTCTTGCTGTTTAGCTAAGATTGAATGTTGTTTAGCATCGGGTGTTCCTGATTTGGAATCCCACCTATTCCCATTGAGTAGCTCTTGGGAGAGTTTATATTGCATTGTCCACCATATGGCTTAGGGCCAAGCTTCTTCTTTCAACTACAGTGCATATATTATTGAGGTTTTGGTTGTTTTTGCAAGCTGTAGCAAGTGGAGATTAGATCTATCAGATCTAGGCCATTTCAGTGCTCCTTTTTAGTGGAGGAGGTTTCTACTTCATTGGGAGGACAATATTTGAGGGCTTGAGCATCATTTTTAGATCTTGGCATAAGGCCAACCTTATTTTTATCCATACAACGCAGTATACTTCCAGATCTATGTTATTTCTATAGGTGCAGTTGCAGGGTGGTTTAGCACACCATTTGGAGAGCTAATTTTCTAAGTGTTGGGGATCTTCCCTTCACTTTGGAGATCTATTGGAGGAGGCTATTCTATTTCTCATATCATTTCAGCCACACTTTCCAGATCTATAATTTTCAATAGATCTGTAGTCTTAGATCTCATATCTACAACTTGTACTTGGTGTTTTGCTAAAACCCCAAGGGGGTTCTTTAGAGGAGCTTGTATAGTCCATGGAACTAATGTAGATCTAACTTTTTATGCACATAGTATCTCTAGATCTGATGTATAATCTGCTGCTATTGGAGATCCAATAAGAAAACGTTGTAAGGGTTTTCCAGCTTTTATATATGGTTGCAACACCTCATATTGAGGGATTTTCTTCATTGGAGACTTGCCTTTCTTATTATGCATCTTATGGACCATTTCTTACACATGTTTTGTTGCTGTAATAACAAATGAAAGGTCTCGATATTGGCCTCTTGTTGTATAAATTATGATCGCAATATTTTTCTATCATTCTACATTCTATTGTTGCATTCCCCATTTGGGAATATTACAATATCAGAAGGCCCAAGCCAATGACTCTGAAATGTTCCTTGGAAGTCTTTGAACATTGAATTGAACAAAAGTGCCCAATCTCCTGCTTCAAATTCTCTTTCTTTTATGTAATTATCATGTCATCTGGACCTTTTTTGCTAAACTAGGCTGGTTCTTTGAACTGCATCTTTCCTAATCTCATCAAGCTCATTGATTTGCTCCATTCTGTGCTTTTGGGCTTTTGATAAATCAAGTCCCAATCTGATTGCTGTCTTGAAGGTTTTGATCTAGAATTCTATTGGAAACAAGACTTGCTTCCCATAAACAAGTTCATAGGGAGTATGTCCTGTCATATTCCTCCATGTATTCTTGTAGGACCATAAGGCTTCAGGAAGCCTATCTTCCCAATCCTTCCTATGTATATGTACAGTATTTGTGAGGATTTCTTCGATCACTTTATTGGTGGACTCCACTTGTCCATTTGTCTTTGGATGATATGGAGTAGACTTTCTATGTTTGATCTTATATTCCTCCACAATCCTCTGCACCATCTTGGATGTAAACTGAGATCCTTGATCTGTCACAATTTCCCTTGGGACACCAAAATGAGTGAAAATATCCCCAAAGAGAAATCAAACTACAAAATTTTCATTAGCAAAATAAATTTCTTTAGCCTCTACCCATTTAGTAACATAATTAGTGCAAATCAGAATGTACCTCTTTTGTTTTGATGGTGGATTGATTGGTCCAACAAAATCCAGGGCCCATTTCTCAAAGGGTTCGATGAGTACCTGAGGTTGTAAGAGAATTTCATCTGTAGGAAGAGGTTTCCCCATTATCTGATAGTTTTCAAACCTTTTTACATACTTCTTGGCATATTTAAAGATGGATGGCCAATAATATCGTAAATGAAGGATGTTATATGCAGTCCTCTTATCAGCAAAGTGTCCACCACAAGGTTCATCATGGCATGCCTTCAGAATTTCAGGTATTTCATCTTATCGTACACATCTTCTGATGATGAGATCTAGACTAGTTTTATATAATTCATCATTTACCCATGAGTATAATTCACTTGTTTGAATTATTTTTCTCTTTTCTCTAGGAAACAAGTATGATGTTAATTTTCCTGTAGCTAGACAGTTAGCAATGTCTGTGAACCATGGAGATTTATTAGATATTGCAAAGAGATATTCATCAAGAAAATTATCTTCTACCAGAGTATCATTGTTGTTATTTTGAATTCTGGACAAGAAATTAGCAACTGTGTTTTTTTTTCCAGGTCGGCCTAGAATGTTGATGTTAAATTCTTGCACGATTAATAACCCTCTTGTGATCCTGCCATTAGTGATAGATTTATTCATTAAATACCTAATTGAAAAATGATTTGTGTGAATAAAGGCTTCATAGCTAGTGATGTAGTGTTTAAACTTATTAATAGCATGGACAACAGCTAGAAACTCTTTTTCAGTAACAGTGTAATTTAACTCAGCAGGAGTCAAATTTTTTCTTGTGTAATAGATGGCATAGGGGATCAATCATTAGTCCGAATACAACTCCCAGAGATGTATCTGAAGCATATGTTGAAATATGAAAAGGAATTTTCCAATTTGGTCCTCTTAAGATGGGTGCCTCAAATATTTTTTCTTTTAAATTTTCAAATGTCAATTAGCAATCAGGATTCCAATTAAATTCACAATATTTGGTAAGCAATTTGAAGAGTGGGGATGCAATTTTCGTGAATTTTTCTATAAATCTTCTATAGTACCCTGTAAAGCCTAGAAAAATTCTAACATCCTTTTGACAATTTCGAATTCATAATTTAGAGATGACTTCAACTTTGGATGAGTCTACTTTAATTCCATCTCCTGAAATGTGATGTCCTAAAAAAATTCCTTCAGTAAACAACATAAAGATTTTTTCATGACTTAGTGAACGATTTTCTTCTTTACATATTTTAAGAACCTTTTCCAAATTTTTAAGAGCCTCTTCAAAAGAATTTTCATAAATTGTAAAATCATCCATATATACTTCCACACAACCATGTATTAGATCAGAGAAAATTGCCAATACTTCTCTTTGGAATTTTACAGGTGCATTACACAATCCAAAGGGAAGTACTCGGTAATCATAGGTTCCCTATGGACAGGTGAATGTGGTTTTAGTGCTACTTAAATTTGATTTTAACCACTAAAACAATCCAAGAATGAGAAATACTTCTTCCCTGCTAATGTGTCCAATACTTGGTCTATGAAAGGAAATGGGAAATGGTCTTTTAGAGTAGCCTTATTTAGTTCTCGTTAATCAATTCATACCCTCCACTTACCATTATTTTTAGGTAAAATCACCAAGGGAGAAATCCACTGACTATCTGAAATTGGATAAATGAAGTTTGCATTCAACAATTGTTGCAATTCTTCTTTCACAATATCCCTAAGATATGGATTCATCCTTCTTTGAGGTTGTCTAATAGGCCTGGATTTTTCCTCAATGTAGATATGATGTATGCAAGTCTCAGGATTAATTCCCTTCATGTCAGTGTACTCCCATGCATATGCATAAGAATGTTTTTGTAATTTTTTGATTAACTCCTCTTGTTGGAATTTCTCCAAGTTTTTTTTTTATGTTTAAATATTTTCCTCGAAATATTTCAACTACAAAGTTACCAAATTATTCCATAGAATATAAAGACATATTTCTGGATGACAAGTATTCAATATTTCATTGTTCTTGAAAATTATGATCGTCTTCACATTGTGAAGATGTTTCAAAATTTTCTATTGAATTTAAAATTTGACTTTCTTCACTAATATGAGAAATAGTAAAGAGAGGTTGTATATCATTATCATCGTCCATCCATTCTTCATTTTATATTTCTATGATTTATTTGTTGAAGGATATAGAGTGAATTTCTTTGTTGAATTACCATAAGAAATAAACATATAACTAGATCTACAACTAATGAAAGAATCAGTTGTAGGCAACCATGGTCTTCCTAAAATTAATGGATGTCCCCCTAGGTTGGTCTTGGGAGTTACGATAATGAAGTCAACTGGATATTCCCAAGAGTCTAGGGACACAAATATGTCTTCTAATACACCAGTTGTCTTGATCATTGATCTGTCTGCTAATTGCAGTAATGTTGGTGTATATTGAAGGTTTGGAAGCCTAAGTTGTTCCATGATTTTTTTGCTTATGATGTTTATGGTTGCTCCTAAGCCAATCAATGTATTTGGAATCTCAATACCATTGATATGTGTTTTTACAACTATAATTCTCAGGTCCAAATATTTTTGTATGGATATTTTTCCCATCATAATGTTTGTGTAATATTCCTAAAATTTGCATGCAGCCAATAGGAATATTAAATTTTGATCTTTGCACCTAGTAGATGAATAAATGGGGGAAAAAGACCCATACTTATCTTGTATTAGCATAAAAACCCTCTTGGTGTGAAAAGGGGACATTCTAGTGGCTGGATTTTGCACTGTTCATGAATGAATAGGAAGAGGCTCATATTGATATAGTCAAGTTGACCAAGGCAACAACAAAGTGTGGAGGAGTAGCCTTGATAGAGCTACAACACAGTTTTGGAGGGAAAGTAACCATGTGGTGTTGGAAACCCTAATGGGTGGGACCCAAGGTGAGGAGGCTCACAAAATTTATGAGGAAGATAGCAGACATTTGAGGTTAGCTTATTGATTATTTATTCTGGTCTGCTTAGACTATTGAGCATTCTTCAGATGTTGAGTTGAGTATGCAGTGTTGTTTAGCACAAGGCATTCCTGCTTAGGGATTCCTTCTCCTTGCTTGAGTGATCTCTTGGAGGAGCATTGTTCTTCATTTTCCCACATTCAGGCTTGTGGCCAAGCATCCTCCTTTAGCTACAACGTTATTCCTGTAGCAGGGAACGTTGTGTTGCAAGGTGTTGCAGTGGGAGACTTACAACACCAACTCCTGAGCTTATCTTTCACAGGAGGGAGCTCCCCTTTCTTTGCAAGATCTATACAGGAGATTTTAGAGCTCATTTTAAATCTTGAAATGTGGCCAAATCATTTCCCCTCTTCTATAGTGCAGTTATTTTCATAAACTGCGTCCTTTTCCAGAGTGCTACAGTAGCAGGGTTTGAACCCTTGCTTGTGAGCTTGTTCCTTGGAGGAAGGGCCAACCCTTCTCTCGGAAAGCTCTGTATTCCATTCTTATTATATTTCTTGTACATTTCCAGCTATTTATATAGAGTTGTAGTATACTGCATTTTCCAGATCTAGATTTTTAGATCTTCTCTTTTACACCTTGTACTTTCTTGAAACCCTTGCCAGGTTATTCTTATTATGTATAAAGAGGGAGGAATCTCCATTTTCTTAGCCATTGGATGCTTGTAGACTCTAGATCTATTATTTCTCATTATTTGCTACATAAACCCTTAATAAAATAACTTTTTACATGCTTCAATCCTTTTTGCATGAGTTAAGCTATGGGGTTTGGGCTTATTTGAGACATATTGACTTGGAGAGATCTTTTTATGTTGGCTAGAGTGATTTGTTTCAGCTCCAATTCTAGATGTAAGTTTTATATGGTATATTCTAAGGGATCCAAGTCCCATTTCTCCCATATATAGCGTTATTTTCTGAAGACAACCATTTTATGCCCTATATTACTGCATTTCCCCACTTGGGAAGGAGTATGTAGGCCATATTCTTGTTTATATTCATTCATATGCTGGTGAGATGTTCTTTTACATCTAATGAGATTATTTAAATTGCCAATCTCATGATTTGCTGAAGCTCCAACTTTAAAATATCTTAAGATATTCTATTTGTTGTAGAAATTCCCCATTTTGGGATATTACAGTCTGCAATTTTTCCTACTAACTGAATCATTTTTACTTCTTTTGTTTTTCCTCCTAGTTTTTTTATGCTTTAATCTCTTCTTGTTTTAGCTAGGATACAAATATCTTTAATGGCTTGTAACAATGGAATTTTGATACAAACATTTTTCAATTCATCTAGAAAATCATAGTTAGGCATCAAAATTTGTTTTTCTATCCCTCCATCAATTTTTAATCTTTTAGGGAAAGGAAGGTTAGAAACAGATATTGAAGGTTGCTCTATGATAGGAGTTGATTTTATTGGATTTTCTTGTCTTTGATTTTTCATAATTTGGATTCTGTTGAAGGGATGTCCCTTCTCTAGAATTTGTATTTTGCTGTAGAGAAATTTCTTCATCAAGATCATCTTTTTCTTACATAACAACAGAATTATTTTTCCTTTATAATATCCTAACAAATATAAGTTGGAAATTGTTAAGATCTAGTGGATTAATCATATAAGCTGGAAAAATTTGTCCTTCTATGTTATAAGCATTTTGAGCATTTTTATTATTTGGTTTTGGTAATGGTTGGGCAGGTAGTTGGTTTCGTCTTTGTGGAAATGGTAATGAAAGTTGTGAGTTATGATTTTGAATTGCGGTTGTTGATTATGTTGTGGAAAATGTTGGGGAGGATATTTTGGATAGGATTGTGGATATTGGTGATACTGAGAGTATTTTCCATAAGTATTTTTCATTCCTTGTGTCCAAAGTTGAGACTGGGACGAAGGTTGCTGCCATGATGGATTCCAATTGTTTGGTGGGGGCTGATTATACATTTTATTATTAAAACCTTGAGTTTGTGGCCCCTAGCATGGTCTTATAGTGACAAAAAAAAAAGGTTCTACTAGATGTGGAGCTACTTCTTCTTGGAAAACAACCTTAAGACCTGGTATAGAGGGACATATTTTTGTTTCATGGTTTTTCACACAAATAACACGGGTCTCTATGAATTTTACATTAAGAGAAAATTATCTTAAGGCATGTTTCTTTCTACATTTAAGATAGAAAATAGTTAAGGCATCAGTTTCAGCTTTGTGCTTGTTTTGTAATTTCAGGGTGTCTATTTGTTCACTAAGACTCCCTAAGATATCTGTTTTAAATTCATCAATAATATTTCCAATTTCTGCCCTACATACTGTTCCAGATGCAGATTTATTCACTCTAGAGAGAATAGGATCTCTTGTATTTTTCCCAATTTTTTATTTTCCCCTCGAAAGATGAATGCATAGTTCAATAATTTCAGGTAATGATAGTTGAGAGATGTCTCCCTTTCCCTTTATGTTAAGGATATCTATCCAATCATCTCTGATTCCTTTCAACAAGAAATATTTTAAATTATCTTGAGCTAAGTTTTCCATTTTAGCTCTTTTTATATTGTATTTGAATCTCTCAATCGATTCTTCCAAGTTTCCATCCTCCTTTTTCATAATTTTAAATACTTCATCCTTCCTATTAATACGTGTGCAATAATCTAGATATCTTTGTAAATTGCACCTTTCATCTCATCCCATTTCATAATATATTGTGTTATCAAACCCATGAACCATTTTAAAGTTGCACCCTTAAATGTTGCAGGAAATAACTTCATTTTTTTAGAGTCTTGTAAGTAGTCATATGATCTACATAAAACCTCAAATTCAAATAGAAATGTTTCAGGATATTCACTCCTTAATCCATGGAAATTGGGAAGGATAGAAGGTGAAATATTTTTCATTGTATCATTTGTATCCTTATCAACTATAGGAAATCCAACAGAGTTATGGTCTTCCCTATTTTCTCCTCTTCCTCTACCTCTTCCTCCACATATTCTTCCTCCCCCTATTCTTAAGGAATATCCATTCATAAATTCTCCTTCTCCTTCTCCTTCTCCTACCATTGTAGATTCCTCAAAGCTAATGTAGGGTTCTAACTATAGAGTTATTTGTTCTTCCTCAGGTTCTTCTATCAATGGGGTATTGAAGAAATTTTCTTCTTCCTCCTCCTCACTAGGTATTTCTAACTCTTGAGCTATAATATTTTCTTCTGAGGTGAAAAATGTTACTTCTTCTGTTGGAGATCTAGGATATTCCTCTTCTAAGACTGCCTCAGTAGATGAAGTTGGAGAATCCCCTGGTTGGATTTCTGATCTTAAGACTTCAGGGATTCTATGTCTTGTAGTGAAAAATATAATATGAGTTTGAGATGGTTGTGTGGCACTTTGTGGTCTTGGTGGAGTGAGTGGTGTTTCCGGAGTCAAAATTCTACCTCTAGCTATGAATCTACCCCTAGATTCTCTTTCTCTATGCATATAATTTTTTAGATGTAAGAAATAAGGCTTCCTAATTACACTTCCTTGGAAACGACGCCAAAATGTTTATTCAATTTAATCTCTAAAATTTCTATCATAAATTATCGATCGAGGTTAGTAATTTGATGAAGTATGGTGCACTATATATGCTTAGATGCCCTTATTTCTTACTTCGTTGCGTATTTTTATATATTGTTTTTGGGGGGTTTATATTTTATGCCTAAAGTTAAGAACTAAAATTGATCTAAGGAATGAAATATTTAAAGTCTAGGGAACAATTAAATATGAAAGAAATTCAATGATGAAAACTTAATCTTAAAGAAGGAAGAAAAGGAAATGTTAATTAAATAATCTAATTTGCATAAAAATAAATCAAACTTTGGATGGTTGAAATCTAAGCTATGTTAGACTATTCTAGGTCGACAAAACATCTATGAAAACATCTAATTAAACATATTCATTATTCAAACACTATTCTAAATATGATTGAATTCTACTAATCTTTTAATGATGTTATATCTACCAACATGACAAAATAAAATCATGTTCTACCTTATCCATTAAAACATTAATTTTATGAAAACAGAGCATTTGATCTACTTCAAAAGCAATCAAAGTACAATTCTAATCTAACTCTGTCCTAGTTTTAAATCTATCTAAGAATGATCAAAATATAATTTCTAATCTAATTCTATTCTACATTCCATGGAATGGAATCATAAGATCTATTTCTATGAAATTAAACTACTATGTTGATTGAAATCAAATTTAACTAAGGCAAGAAAGAAATGACAGAGTATCTATTGCACAAAAAAACATGTTTAATCTTAAAGCCTATGGTTGTTGTGTAATAAAATTTACGAATCCATTCAATTGGAAGATGACAGAGTCACATTCATGTAATGATTCAGGCAAGCATAAGATCTAACAGTCAACTGTGAATGTAAACAACTTATTCAAAAAACATTTAAAAGCTAATTAACATGAAATTAAACTATGAATCGACAAGAATATAACTATGAAATGATGAGAATATAATTATGAATCTACGATAATCTAATTATGAATTCACGATAAATTAACTACGAATCAACAAGAAATTAAACTATGAAATTGATAGTAAACTAAACTACAAAATAACTATAAAAACTTCATTTCCGTGTAGGGGCCCTCTACAATAGAACGAGTGTGAAATCTACTTAGACTATCCACGCATCAATGATCTAGAACTTGTCTTCGTTATTAGAAAAACAGAGTATAAAAGCGTATCAAAGTATTATCACAAAATTAAATGTATTCCTGGTTTCAACAAACCGGTATTTATACAAGTTTTTGAATTAACTATCTAAGACAATTATTCCTATGGAAATCATAATAAAACTAAGACTAGAATTATATTCAAAAGCAATGTGTTCAAGGCTTTCTCTCGATTTTCTATGTAAGAGAAAATCGAGAGTCTTCGTCTGTTGTTCTCGTTCCTTGACTGATCTTTGACCATGAGTGTAGGCATGATTTCTTCTCAAATTCGAACTGGTAAGTAGGATACGATCAATATGTGGACAATTTCAAAGCTACCCGTATGACTCGCTTCTTCTTCTACTTCTCGAAAAATGTCAAACAATAATGGTGGTTGTATAAACAAAGGTTAGATACAAAATTGCACGAATTTTGTAGCTAATTACAGAAATTCATCTAAATAATAAGAAACATTATAATATAACATATAGATCATCTAAATTCCATCTCAGATGTAAAATATATCAATTATCATTGATTGATTTTATGGATTTATGAAAAAGGAAGAAGAAATGGTGGAAAAGGATGTCAAATTAGGAACATTTTTTACGTTCAACATACCCCCACTAAGAGACCATTGCATGTCCTCGTGCAATTTCCCAAATTGTGAGCCTTCACCTTTTACTGCATTTGTTCTGATACCTCTACTAGTACATCCAACTTCCTCTTATTTCTCTTCCTTGAAGTGATTACCATTCTTGGTTTCTTCATGAGGAGTTTGTACTTCAAGCTGATGACTTTTATGCTCATAAAGCTATTCCTTTTCTTCAGTTTCTTGTTCTTTTTATACCATAGCCCAAAATGTAAAATAGAATTGTCACATATGACCTTTTATAAGTGATTTTGTTCCTTCAAGGATTCATTTTCTAGGTTGATGTGTATGTTCAGTATCTCTAGTTCATAGATTTCTTTCTTCAAAGTTTTCACTAGAGGTTCTTGTGGACTGATAGGCTACTCTTCAAAACCTTGATTTTATTCTTCATGTTTCTTTTCCAAGGACTCAATTTATTCATAAATATCCTGTTGTACTGGATCAATTTCTAGGGTCCTTCTGCTTGGACTATGTATAGGACTGTGTATAGGAGAGTGTATAGGTGTTAAACGGACAAATCCCTCTTGCGGACAAGAGAAATCTCCCTAGTATCCTAAGGATATCTAGAAAAAAACAACAAATTTAGACCACTTTCTCTAGACCATTATGCTTAAGAATTATTAATTAACTATGGAGAGATGCTCCTACCTGAATTCCAACGCTTTACTCGATCTTCAATCAAGTTTCTCTAGAAGATATTGATCCAGTGTGTAAGATCTCCAATCAAAGACAAGCAAACAAGATCAAAAGCATTTTCAAGATATGATAATTAAAAAGAATAATCTATCTTAGTGATCAAGGAATCCAAGAATTAAATTATTCAAAAGATAGATGAACAACTCAATGAGAAAATAGAATTCATTTGTATTAACTTTGAATAAAAGAAGAAACCTTACAGCCTTGATGCCTTGATGTTTGTACAGGTTCTTCCAGGGTCCCGAACAGTTGTTTTCCTCAGTTTGAAAAGACTCCAACTCTTTGAATCAACATGAAACTATGGCTATGAGTATGTAATCCCTCTCATGCCAATGATGCCAAATATGTAGAGTATAATTTCTTCAGCAATTCACCTCAAAACTCCCAAGCTCTAAGTATCCTTGAGACTAAAACATGGTCTCAATTTATAGCATAAGGGAGGTAGTTTTAGCTCCAATAAGGAAGGGATAAAGCCCTCTCATCATGGGATTTCAGCTCCAAAAACCAAGGGATAGCTCCATTTATGAAGGGATAAAGGTTCATGAATGGAAGGGGCGAAACTCGACCAGATAGCACTTCTAGAAGGCCCCAACTAGGAGAATATTTGACCAGCTCGGCTTCTAGAACTTACTTTTATTTTTATTTTACCTTTTACGGGGGTCCGTAGTTTTAATGAGTAGAATGTGCAGGATGTGCCACAAGTTTTATAGCAATAAATTGTGGTACCACAGGAAATGACTAGGAAAAGTGCGGAGTTAGGATTTTTAGGGTTTTAATAAGCTTTTTCCCAATTCCAAGACTTGATTTAGGAACTTTATGTTTTTGGACCTCTAAGGGAGCAATAAATAGGTAATAATGAACCCATATAGATAGATAAACATCATGGTGAAAAATTTTAGCGTAACAATATGACTTTGTATAGGAGAGTGTATAGGAATTTGTATAGGACTATGTATAGGAGAGGAAGTAGTGGGCGATGGTACTTGGGGATCTTCATCTAAATTAAAAAAGCTCTACTTTCTGTGGGGATGTCTTCTTCAAGGGTTTATGAAGTCTATAACTTCTCATTAGCTATGGAGGGCTTAAGATTTTTGATTTCATAATGTTGCCATTTTCTTTTGCATTACCTCTCTTTTTGCCCCCTATCTGTTTCTTATTCTTCAGTAATTATGCAATGGTGATTTCTTCTTCTTGTTGTTGTGGTTGAGGTGATGACTTGTCTTCAATACAGGTATCAACCTTTATCCTCCTACTTCTTATGGTTTTGTAATCCTTAGGCTGTTCTGGTGCTTCTTGTTAACATTATTCCTAACTAGGAAACTTTCCCAAGAGTCTCCTATACTCTTTAAATGAAATTCAATGAGTATCTTTATCATTCCATGATGATGCATGGTATTGTCTATAAATTGGACCCTTTTCTGCACATTTTCTGACATTTTCTTTAAGTTGTTCAATAGGAAGTATGGGAGATTTATTTCTCCATCCTCTAGGAAATTCATTAGCAGTCTGGCATGGTATACAAACATACAACCAAATCTCCCCTCACAAATAACAATTGTTTGTATAATTAACAGCATGTTCCTCCATTTGTTTTTAAGTGTCATACTTGGAATTCTCTTCTTAAAAATAGTAGTGTCTATGCCTAGATTTTTCAGAAAAATATTCCATTCTTCACCATGAATTTCCTTGTTCTTGAACCATCTTTCACCAGTTTTCAGAAGTTTTGTGGCTTCTGTTATGAAGGCCTCTGTCACTGAAAACCTTATGTCCCTAATTTCTTCCTCTGTCCCATTGAAGGCTCTTACGAAGGACTTGGTGACCTCTTTGTGGAACCCATCGAAGTACTCTATGAATTGAATCCATCGCACCTTCTGTAGCATTTCCTTCATCTGTGGATAACCTTCCATGAATTTTTCTCCCACTGGCTCGGTTCTTACTAAGACCCATGTCTCTGTCGCAAGGAGTTTTCATCTTCAGAACTGTTCCTTCTCGACCAAGTGAATTGAGGGTTTGGCTCTGAGTTAAGGGTGTTGAAAGGAAATTTTAGAGATATGTAGGTAAAATAGATATTCGGGAGAGGGTTCAGGAACGTCAATAAGTGGGTTACAGAATGATATTTGACCTTTAATCATTAATGAATGAAATCAGTCTTGATCATTATGGGACATGATACGGATGAAGTGGTCGAATTATGGAATTGTGGTGTGAATCTGAGTACAATAATTTTTAATGATGACAAATTGAGGTGGCAACATATGATCATCTAAATTATATACACTAATGTTTTTTAACCTTATTATTTAAACAATTTTTTGTAACATACCTAGGAACTAATATTTGTTGATCTTATTTTTGTGTTGATTCCTCGGGTGTCTTTTTAGCATGATATTCAATGGACTCTTCAATTGCTTCTGTTCAATATGTCCTGCTTCAATAGGCTGTAAAAATGTAGCAGAGCTGCAGAATGTGATGACAACTGCAGATTATTCTGAGAGCTGCAAAAATGTAGCAATTTTGTAGCTAGTCTTTTATTGCTTCAGAAAAATAAAGGGAATAAAGAATTTGGGAATTTTTTTAGAATGGGAGAACATATAAGATGTCATAGATGACTCTAATTTTCACCTTGCATTTTATGTATAAGGATGCCAATCAATGATTGGTTTTCATAATTTTTTTTAATAATATATATATATATATATATATATATATGAAAAGTAAAAAGAAGACTAAGTTGGGGAAGAAGAAGGATTCTTCACCAACTTCATATCAGCATTATCTTGAAAAATTTTGATAAATTCCTCCTTTGTAATTGGTTTATGATAGATCTTATGTCAATGTCCATTCACAAGAAGAGGTATCTTTTCTTCATCAATTGTCCTTGTCATGACTGCCCCATTTTCAAATACCTTTTCGATCTCATAAGGCCCAAGCCAATGACTCTAAAATTTTCCTTGGAAGTCTTTGAACTTTGAATCGAACAAAAGTGCCTAATCTCCAGCTTGAAATTTTCATTATTTTATGTACTTATCATGCCATCTAGACCTGTGTTGTTGAACTAGGCTGGTTCTTTGAACTGCATCTTGCCTGATATCATCAAGCTCATTGAGTTGCTCGATTTTTTGCTTTTGGGGGGCTTCTGATAAATCAAGTCCCAATATGACTATTGTGTTGAAGCTTTTGATCTGGAATTATATTGGAAACAAGACTTTCTTCCTATAAACAAGTTCATAGGGAGTATTTCATGTTGTATTCCTCCATGTAGTCCGGTAGGCCCATAAGGCTTCAGGAAGCCTATCTTCCCAATCCTTCCTATGTAGATGTACAGTTTTTGTGAGGGTTGCTTCAATCACTTTATTGGTGGACTCCACTTGTCCATTTTCCTATGGATGATATAGAGTAGACTTTCTATGTTTGATATTATATTCCTCCACAATCCTCTGCACCATCCTGGATGTAAATTGAGATCCTTGATCTGTCACAATTTCCCTTGGGACACCAAAATGAGTGAAAATATCCCCAAATAGAAATCAAACTACAAAATTTTCATTAGCAAAATAAATTTCTTTAGCCTCTACCCATTTAGTAACATAATCAGTGCAAAGCAGAATGTACCTCTTTTGTTTTGATGGTGGATTGATTGGTCCAACAAAATCCAGGGCCCATTTCTCAAAGGGTTCGATGAGTACCTGAGGTTGTAAGAGAATTTCATCTGTAGGAAGAGGTTTCCCCATTCTCTGATAGTTTTCAAACCTTTTTACATACTTCTTGTCATCTTTAAAGATGGATGGCCAATAATATCATAAAAGAAGGATGTTATATGCAGTCCTCTTATCAACAAAGTGTCCACCACAAGGTTCATCGTGGCATGCCTTCAGAATTTCAGGTATTTCATCTTATCGTACACATCTTCTTATGATGAGATCTAGACCTGTTTTATATAATTCATCATTTACCCATGAGTATAATTCACTTGTTTGAATTATTTTTCTCTTTTCTCTAGGAAACAAGTATGATGTTAATTTTCCTGTAGCTAGACAGTTAGCAATGTCTGCAAACCATGGAGATTTATTAGATATTGCAAAGAGATATTCATCAAGAAAATTATCTTCTACCAGAGTATCATTGTTGTTATTTTTAATTCTAGACAAGAAATTAGCAACTGTGTTTTTTTTTCCAAGTCGGCCTAGAATGGTGATGTTAAATTCTTGCACGATTAATAACCCTCTTGTGATCCTGCCATTAGTGATAGATTTATTCATTAAATACCTAATTGCAAAATTTTTGGACTTGTGTTGTTAAATACCTAATTTAGAATTTCAGGCATTTCATCTTCTTGTACACATCTTCTGATGTTGAGATCTTGACCTTGTTTATATAACTCATCATTTACCCATGAGTATAATGCCCTTGTTTGAATTATTTTTCTCTTTTCTCTAGGAAACAAGTATGCTGTTAATTTTAATGTAGCTAGATAGTTAGCAATGTCTACAAACCATTGAGATTTAGTAGATATTGAAAAGAGATATTCATCAGGAAAATTATCCTCTACCGGAGTATCATTGTTGTTATTTTTAATTCTAGACAAGAAATCAACAACTGTGTTTTGTTTTCCAGGTTGGTCTAGAATGGTGATGTTAAATTCTTGTAGGAGTAATAACCATCTTGTGATTCTGCCATTAGTGATAGATTTATTCATTAAACAACTAATTTCAAAATGATATGTGTGAATAATGTCTTCATAGCCGGTGATGTAGTGTCTAAACTTGTTAATAGTATGGACAACAACTAGAAACTCTTTTTCAGTAACAGTGTAATTTAACTCAGCAAGAGTCAAATTTTTTCTTGTGTAATAGATGGCATAGGGGATCAAATCATTTTATCCTAATACAACTCCCAAAGCTGTATCTGAAGCATCTGTTGAAATATGAAAAGGAATTTTCCAATTTGGTCCTCTTAAAATTGGTGCCTAAGACATTTTTTCTTTTAAACTTTCAAATGCCAAATGACAATCAAGATTCTAATTAAATTCACAATCTTTGGTAAGAAATTTGAGGAGTGGGGATGCAATTTTCGTGAATTTTTTTATAAATATTCTATAGTACCCTGTAAATCCTAGAAAACTTCTGACATCCTTTTGAAATTTTGGAATTGATAATTTAAAGATGATTTCAACTTTGGATGAGTCCACTTTAATTCCATCTCCTGAAATGTGATGTCCTAAAACATTTCCTTCAGTAAACATCATAAAGAATTTTTTATCACTTAGTTGAAATATTTTCTTCTTTACATATTTTAAGAACCTTTTCCAAATTTTCAAGAGCGTCTTCAAAGAATTTCCATAAACTGTAAAATAATCCATATATACTTACACTCAATCATGTATTAGATCAGAGAAAATTCCTAATACTTCTCTTTGGAATGTTGCAGGTACATTTCATAATCCAAAGGGAAGTACTCGGTAAGCATAGGTTCCCCATGGATAGGTGAATGTGGTTTTGTCTTGGTCTTCAGGTGCTACTTGAATTTGATTGTAACCACCAAAACCATCCAAGAAAGAGAAATACTTCTTCCCTGCTTAGTCTATGAAAAGAGGTGGGAAATGGTCTTTTACAGTAGCCTTATTCATTTCTCGATAATCAATGCATACCCTCCACTTACAATTATTTTTAGGTAAAATCACCAAGGGAGAAACCCACTGACTATCTGAAATTGGATAAATGAAGTTTACATTCAGAAATTTTTGCAATTCTTCTTTCACAATCTCCCCAAGATTTGGATTCATCTTTCTTTGAGGTTTTCTGATAGGCCTAGAGTTTTCCTCAATGTAGATATGATGTATGCAAGTCTCGGGATTAATTCCTTTCATGTCAGTGTACTCCCATGCATATGCAAAAGATTTTTTTTGTAATTTTTTGATTAACTCTTCTTGTTGGAATTTCTCCAAGTTTTTATTTATGTTTAAATATTTTCCTGGAAATATTTCAACAACACAGTTACCAAATTCTTCCATAAAATATAAATACATATGGCTGGATGACAAGTATTCAAAATTGCATTATTCTTGAAAATTATGATCATCTTCACATTGTGAAGATGTTTCAAAATTTTCTATTGAATTTAAAATTTGACTTTCTTCACTAATATGAGAAATAGTAAAGAGAGGTTGTATATCATTGTCATCATCCATCCATTCTTCATTTTTTTATTTCTGTGATTGTTTTTTTTGGAGTATATAGAGTGAATTTATTTGTTGAATTACCATCAGAAATAAACATATCACCAGATCTACAAATAATGAAAGCATCATTTGTAGCCAATCAAGGTCTTCCTAAAATTAATAGATGTCCCCCTAGGTTGTTCTTGGGAGTTAAGATCATGAAGTCAACTAGATATTCCCAAGAGTCTAGGGACACATATATGTCTTTTAATACACCATCTGGCTTGATTACTGATCTATCTTCTAATTGCAGTAATGTTGGTGTATAATGAAGGTTTGGAAGCCTAAGTTGTTCCATAATTTGTTTTCTCATCATGTCTATGGTTTCTCCTAATTCAATCAATGTATTTGGAATATCAATACTGTTGATATGTATTTTTACAACTGGACTTCCTGGGTCCAAATATTTTTGTATGAATATTTTTCCCATCATAATGTCTGCAATTTTTCATACTACCTTAATCCTTTTTACTTCTTTTGTTTTTCTTCCTGATTTTTTTTATGCTCAAATCTCTTATTGTTTTAGCTAGGATAGAATCTCTTTAATGGTCTGTAACAATGGAATTTTGATACAAACATTTTTCAATTCATCAAGAAAATCATAGTTAGGCAAAAAAATGTTTTTTCTATCCCTCTATGGATTTGTAATGTTTCAGAGAAAGGAAGGTTCAAAACAGATATTGAAGGTTGCTCTATGACAGGAGCTGAGTTTATTGGATTTTCTTGTTTTTTATTTTCAGAATTTTGATTCTGTTGAAGGGATGTCCCTTCTCCAGAATTTTTATTTTGCTGTAAAGAAATTTCTTCTTCAAGGTCATCTTTTTCTTGAATAGCAAGAGAAGGCTCTTTCCTTTCCAATATCCTACCAGATCTAAGTTGGACATTGTTAAGATCTAGTGGAGTAATCATCTAAGCTGGAAATTTTTTTCTTTCTATGTTATAAGCATTTTGAACATTTTTTATTATTTGGGTTTGGTATTGATTGGGCAGGTAGTTTATTTGGTCTTTGTGGAAATGGTAATGAAAGCTGTCGGTTATTATTTTTGAATTTGGGTTGTTGATTATGTTGTGGAAAATGTTGGGGAGGATAATTTGGATAGGATTGTGGATATTGGTGATACTGAGAGTATCTTCCATAAGGATTTTGCATTCCTTGTGTCCAAGGTTGAGGTTGGGACCAAGGTTGCTACCATGATGAATTCCAATTTTTTGGTGGGGGCTGATTATACATTTGATTATTAAAACCTTGAGTTTGTGGCCCCTGCCATGGTCTTCTAGAGACAAAAGAAAAGAGGTTCTACTGGATGTGGAGCTACTTCTTCTTGGAAAACGGCCTTAAGACCTGGTATAGAGAGACATCTTTTTGTTTCATGGTTTTCCACACAAATAACACATGTCTCTATGACTTTTACTTCAAGAGGACATTCTCTTAAGGCACATTTCTTTCTACATTTAGGACAGAAAATATTTAAGGTATCAGTTTTAGCTTTCTGCTTGTTTTGTAATTTCAGGGCATCTATTTGTTCACTAAGACTCCCTAAGATATTGTTTTAAATTCATCAAGAATATTTCCAATTTTTTCCCTACTTGGTGTTCCAGTTGCAGATTTATTCACTCTAGAGAGAATAGGATCTCTAGTATTTTTCCATTTTTTTATTTTCCCCTCGAAACATGAATTCATAATTCAAAAATTTCAGGTAATGATGGTTGAAAGATGTCTCCCTTTCCCATCATGTAAAGGATATCTATCCATTAATCTCTGATGGATTTCAACAAGAGATATTTTAAAGTATCTTGATCTAAGTTTTCCATTTTAGCTCTTTTTATATTGTAGTTGAATCTCTCAATTAATTCTCCCAAGTTTTCATCCTCTTTTTGCATCATTTTAAATACTTCATCCTTCCTATTAATAGGTGTGCAATAATCCAGATATCTTTGTAAAAATGAACTTTTCATCTCATCCCATCTCCTAAGAGATTGTATTATAAAACCCATGAACCATTTTAAAGCTGCACCCTTGAGTGTTGTACGAAATCACTTCAATTTTTTAGAGTCTTGTAAGTCTTCATATGATCCACATAAAACCTCAAATACAAGTAGAAATGTTTCAGGATATTCACTCCTTAATCTATGGAAATTGGGAAGGATAGAAGGTGAAATATTTTTCATTGTAGCATTTGTATCCTCATCAACTATAGGAAATCCAACGGAGTTATGGTATTCCCTATTTTCTCATCTTCCTCTACCTCTTCCTCCACTTCATCCTCCACCTCTTCTTCCTCCTCCTATTCTTAAGGCATCTCCATTCAGAACTTCTCCTTCTCGTTCTCCTTCTCCTGCCCTTGTGTATTCCTCAGAGCTAATGTAGGGTTCTACTGTAGAGTTATTTGTTCTTCCTCTGGTTCTAATATCAATGGGATATTAAATAAAGTTTCTTCTTCTTCTTCCTCATTATGGATTTCTAACTCTTGAGCTAGAATATCTTCTCCTGTAGAAGTTAAAAAGGTTACTCCTTATGTTGGAGATCTAGGATATTCCTCTTCTAAGACTGTCTCAGTAGATGAATTTGGACAATCTCCTTGTTGGATTTCTGATCTTAAGAATTCATGGAGTCTAAGTCTTGAAGTGAAAAATTGAATATGAGTTTGATATGGTGGTGTGGCACTTCGTGGTCTTGGTGGAGTGAGTGGTGTTGCTGGAATCAAACTTCGACCTCTAGCTATGAATCTACCCCTAGAGTCTCTTTCTCTATGCATATCAGTTTTTATATATAAGAAATAAGGCTTCCTAATTACACTTCCCCAGCAATGACGCCAAAATTTTTATTCAATTTAATGTCTTAAATTGCTATCAAAAATTATCAACCGAGGTTATTAATCTAATGAATTGTGGTGCATTAAATATGCTTAGATGCCCTTCTTTCTTACTTCATTGTGTATTTTTATATATTGTTTTTGGGGGGTTTATATTTTATGCCTAAATTTAAGAACTAAAATTGATCTAAGGAATTAAATCTAAGCTTCTAAATTAAATATTTAAATTCTATAGAACAACTAAATATGAAATAAATTTAATGATGAAAACTTAATCTTAATGAAGGAAGAAAAGGAAATGTTATTTTTACTCTAAGAAAAGGAATTGATTTACAAATAACTCTTAATGAAATGAATGAAATATGAAATCTAAAAGAAGGAATAAAAGGAAATGTTAATTAACTAATCTAATTTTCATAAAAATAAGTCAAACTTTGGATGGTTGAAACATGAGCTATGTTGGAATATTCTAGGCCGACAAAATATCTAAGAAAACATCTAATTAAATTGATTCATTATTCAAAAAAAATTCTAAATTTGACTAAATTATACTAATATTTGAATGATATTCTATCTACCAACATGAAAAAATAAAATCATATTCTACCTTATCCATTGAAACATTAATTCTATGAAAACAGAGCATTTGATCTACTTCAAAAACAATCAAAGTACAATTATAATCTAACTCTGTCCTAGTTTTAAATCTATCTAAGAATGATCAAAATATAATTTCTAATCTAATTCTATTCTACATTCCATGAAATGAAAGCATAATATCTATTTCTATTAAATTAAACTATTGTGCTGATTGAAATCAAATTTAACTAAGACAAGAAAGAAATGAAAGAGTATATATTGCAGAAAATAACATGTTTAATCTTAAAGCCTATGGTTGTTGTGTAATCAAATGCACGAATAAATTCAATTGGAATATGACAGAGTCACATTCATGTAATGATTCAGGCGAGCATAAGATCTAACAGTCAACTGTGAATGTAAACAGTTGATTCATAAAACATTTAAAAGCTAATTAACATTAAATTAAACTATAAAACAGTGAGCAATTAAACTAAGAATCAACCAGAATCTAACAATGGAATTATGGGAATCTAATGATGAATTGATGAGAATCTAATTATGAATTGATGAGAGATTAACTATGAATCAACAAGAAATTAAACTATGAAATTGACAGTAAACTAAACTACAAAATAACTATAAAAACTTCCTTTCCGTGCAGGGGCCCTCTGCAACAGAACGAGTGTGAAATCTAATTATACTATCTGTGCATTAGTGATCTAGAACTGCTCTTCTTTATTAGAAAAACAGAGTATAAAATTTTATCATAGTATTATCACAAAATTAAACTTATTCCCCGTTTAAACAGACCGGTATTTATACAGGTTTTTGAATTCACTGTCTGAGACAAATCTGCCTATGGAAAGCATAATAAAACTAAGACTAGAAGTATATTCAAAAGCAAAGTCTTCATGGATTTCTCTTGATTTTCTACGTAAGAGGAAATTGAGAGTCTTCATCGGTTAATCTTGTTCCTTGACTGATCTTTGACTGCGACTGTAGGCATGATTCCTTCTCGAATTTGAACAGGTAAGTAGGATATGATCCATATGTGGACCATTTCAAAGCTACCCATATGACTCGCTTCTTATTTTACTTCTCAAAACCTATCAAACAATAACGGTGGCTGCAAAAACAAAGGTTAGCTAAAATTGCATGAATTCTGTAACTAATTACAGAAATTCATTTAATAATAAGAAAAATTATAATATAACATAGAGATCATATAAATTCTGTCTCAGATGTAAAATATGTCAATTATCACTAATTGAGTTTATGGATTTGTGAAAAAGGAAGAATAAATGGTGGAAAAGGATGTCAAATTAGGAACAGCTTTGAGGTTCAACACAAGTAATATTTAAAATGGAGTTAACATAGGTAGGAAAATAAAGTAAGAAAATTTGTCTTCTTTCAACATCTTGTTGCATTGTCAAATTTTTCAAAAAAAGGAATTTTTTTTCTCAAAATATCATGATTTTACTAAAGGAAAAAAAAGGGTGTTTTATTAATGTTATAAAAGGAAAAAGTCACTTCCTCAACTCATTTTATCCTCTCTTGTTCGATAAAGCTCCTCTCTCACCATCAGAACACTCTACAACTACCACAGGTGGAATAAAACCAAAGAAAATTGCAAGAAAATTCACACTGCTACGTTTGTCAAGGAAACGTGATGTTTCTGGGAAGCAGTGCGACGTTTCTAGGAGGCAGCACTACGCTTCTGCCACTGCGCTAGATTTCTACCAAAGGCTCTATGCTTTTCAATTTAGGCCTCCAAATCAAATACTAAAACCTCAAAACAAGTTTTCAAAGCTTATGAAGCCTCCAAAATTAGTAAGTAAACACTCTTAATGCCTTTTTCAAGTCAATTCATCAATATATGAGCGATATCTCTCCTTAGGGTTTTGCTCCACTACGTTTTAGGGCCTCCCATTTTTTATTGGGTTCAGTCATTAAAAACCATTATCCCACCATCTAAAACCTTCACTTATCCTTTATAGACCCTACTCTAACATCCCCTATCACTCATAGTCCTCTTTACCATTGTTTCCATCAAAACCCTAAATTCCCACTACATTTCCACTAGAAAACTAGAAAATCCCTGTGTTTTCATAATTTTGGTCCACCTCCCCATACCTATTTCAAGAAATTTCACTTGTGCTAACACATCACCCTACCTCCTCAAAGTTTTGGGGAATTTTCGTTAGCTTTCTTACACCTCATCGCAGCCCCTAAATTAACCCTATCCCTATCCCCTATTTTCTGAAAATTCATTGTCCATGCCCACTCTATCTAGCTAGATTTCCATCATGTTCAAAATCACTATGGAGAGTGAAAATAACGTTCACAAGGGAGGCCACCATTCCCGGTTTGAGCCATCCACATTGCAAGAACTCAATTCCTCTCCTTATGCCAAAAGAAGTTTTGAAAACAATGGATGTTTGAGATTTTGTTAGAGAATCATGGAGGTAGGCTGTGATGCTCAATTAACTAGCCTTTTTGCCACTAACTTCAGTAGATACAAGGCCATCATAGCAGGCATTGAATTCACTCTATCAACAGATGCCATCACTTCAACAACATGCATTCCAAATGAAGGATAAGTTTGGTTCAAAGGCATGGAATTGGACCTTGAGAACTACCCAATGTTCCTGAAACCTCATTGTAGAGATGAACTTGAACATGTTTTCCCTTTCAGGAATTTACTTGATAATAATTCCCCATTAATGAAGCTAATCATGAAATGTTTTACATGCAAAGGGATATTTTCAAGACTGTACCAATACCATGTCAGGTTAGTAATGCACTTCACAACAACCAAATCACTCAATTTGTCCAACTATTTATTCAGGAGTTTGGTCAAGATGGCAGAAAATGTACAGAGAAAAGGTAAAAATCACCATTCTAGTTTATTCCACCATGGTTTGGTCAAGATAGTTGTTTTTAACTAACTCTCAGCAAACAATATGACCTGGGAAAATTTCATGAAGAAAGCATCATCAACACATGCTACTAGTCCACCTATTGTTCATAGCACATCATCAGCATCCGCACAACCAAAGGAGGTTGGCTCTTCAAGTGGGAAAGAAAAGGTTTCAAAATAACTTAGGGTTGAGATCACTCAAACCTATGAGAAGGGTAAGTGGATGGTTTTTGATCCTAATACCATCAAAGGTGTACTTACACCTGAAGCTACACCTGAGCAAAGACAAATAGTAGGGAAGCCACCTAGTCATCATTGTGAATCACCGTTGCAACAGCATGATGAACAAGCACCCCCAGAGGTTGACATGGTAGAGTGTGTGAAGGAAAAATTAGTTGAGGAAATCATAAAGGAAAAATATGAAGAGATAGCAAATTTGAGGGAGATTTTATCAATAGAAAATTCCCAGATCACCTTATTACAACAAGAGAATCTTCAGTTAAAAGTGAAACTACTCCTCCAAGACAAGCCAAAGGTGCATATTGAGGAAGAAAAGGGTAAAGGTAAATAACTGGTAGATGATGATCAGTTTGAGGATATATAAATTGAAACAAAATCAAGGAGACCAAAGACAAGAGATCTCAAGAGGCCGCTTGAGAAAGAAAAAGAATCAACTCCTCAATCAAGTTGGCAAACTTTTGATGAACTAATTATTGTTGAAACCAATCAAGATAGAGAGTATTCGCTTGATAGGGTGAATGGAAATATTGAGAAAATTTTAAATAAATCCAAAAATAACAATAACCTCCAGATACATATGTAAAATCACTATTATGCCAGAAACAAAATCTCCCAAATCAGGCTGAAACAAATGAAGAAAAATATTAAGGAAGCTCAAATGAAGCTCAAAGAGAAGGATAACTTAGACCTACTTGCTGAGGCATCCATGAATGTTTATATTATCATCCACAGTTGTGATAAAACCAATTTTGAAAATTTTTGAGCATTTTGGGCATTTTTGGTGATTTTTGGAAAATTCAAGAAAATTGGTCTCCATAGAAACGTCATGTAGCGGCGCAACGCTTTCTCTCAGGGCACTCAAATGAAGAATGGATTACATGGTTGGGTGTAATTTCACTTTCACATCCTAGATCAAGTCCTATTTATTCATGACACCCCTTGCTTTTGTAGAAAAATCCAAAAAACTACCTTTTTTCATGTTTCTTCCAGTGTTTTTGACCAGGCACGACGCTTCTGGAGTGAGGTTGGTAAAATCAAATTTTGGAGCTCTTCCTGTGGGTTTTTCCTTAATTTGGAAGTCGCATTGGAAATTAGACACATGGGGCTACTCATTCCAACCTTAATACTTTCAATTGGATGCTTTAAAGTGGGTCAAAATCACCTTTGAACAAGCATGCCGCTTCTGTTAATGGTGCTACGTTTTTGTAATGGATTCCCTTCAGATGGTTTTCAAGGTAGGAAAAATTCAGAATTCGATGCTAATCTATCCCATGGGTGTCATTTGAGTATTTGAGTTTTTTTTTCCTCTTGTGATGAGAAAACATGTAATTTAATGAAGGGGACATGTACTTCTAGTCTCTAGCTAAATTTTAGGGAATAGTTTCTAACATCCTTATATTCTAGGAAGTGACTCATCTGATGTAATTATGATGATTTTTGGATATTATTTCGACCCTATGAGGTTTCATTACTCTTATTTTCCTATATCTAGTCCTACTTAAGCCATTTGAAGGATTGGATAGTTTTTATTTGCAGTGGAGCTATTGTACAAGCTTATTTTGAATGAAATCAAAGACAATGTTGCAGACATAGTGTTCAGACTCCAGTGGTATGGATTTGAGCATTTTTTTTTCTCTATAAAATTATCATGTTGAATGTTATGGTATCCATCTTTCATATATATATATTCTTCTTTATGCTAATTATTATCAGTTTATAAACAGAAATCATGCTTTCCATGCTCTGTTTTTATAAGATTTACATGAACATGTCCCTACTCTTATGATGAATGAATTAATTTTAATTCTCATTATGACTCTCTCTCTCTCTATTCACCCTATACACAATGAAAAATTATGCATGCTTCTAAGATTACTTACCTGGCCTCATCCTTGCCTCTGCAATCTAATATTTTAAATTTGAGATAAATCCTAATTCTAGTTCCTTCACTGTCATTCATATCTAGCAAAGCTTCAAACAAACAAAAACCCTAATCTACTGAGCATAATAACCAGCCTAAGATCAATATATTTAGTCATCTCATTGACTACAAAGTGACATTGAGAGAGCATTATCTGGTTGTAGTAGGGCTAGCTACCTCACCTAATGGTTGGTTTGTGGTTACCTTCCTTCAACTCCATTCTCGGCCTTGGGAAGCAAGAGGAAGTGATAACAAAAAAAAATCACGATAGACTTAAATATTTTTTGGAAAAAATATTATCTTCAAAAGAGAAGAAAAAATGGGTCATAATGATGTTTAATTATGACTTTGAAATCATATACAAAAAAGGGAAGAAAAATGGTGTTGCAAATGCACTCTTAAGAAAGGATGAGGATGTGGAAGCATTACTTTCTGCCATTTCTATTATCCAACCTAATTGGAAAACTGAAGAAAGGGATGAATGCAATAATGATGGATATATGTGGATAGTCTTTCAAAAGATGCATCAAGATCCCAGTACATCTGATACATTTATATAGTGTTGAGGAGGTAAATCCCCTCTGCGGACAGAGGCGATCCCTACTAGCCCAGCAGGGGTCTAGCAACAATCAAACAATGTTATGACGTAAGTTCCTAGTTACGAATGAAAGACTAGAGATAGAAGCCTACCTGGATTCCAACGCTATGATCTGAAGAAGAAGCGTCCCCGTTCCTCAGTGTCGGCAGATCACAATCCCTCCACGATCTCCGCGGATGAACACCTGCACATGGAAGAAACGGACAGATACAAGCATAAAATCCGGCACACGTAACTAAACATCAGTCAGAAAGGATGTTACTCGCATTAACATGATGGAAAACAGAGTGGAACCATAATCATAATCATCTATTAAATAATAAACGAAGAGAGATTACAACCAAGTTCTGACGTCGCGGTCTCCTTCGGATGGGTCTCCAGTCGTCCACGTCTCGCAAAGCTCACCAAGGAAAGGGAAAACCTCTCCGGAGTCTCTCGACGATGGTCTCCTTACTTGAGTCGGCCTTAAGGGAAAGAGAGGGTTCTTTACAGCACAAAGGCTCTTGGGAATATGGAGATTCAAAGCTTAGGTACTTCAAGACTAGCGTGCCATGGATTTGAGCAAGCTTTTATAGATGAGGAAGGAGGGAGTTGGGATCCCTATTATTATGGGATTGGCCCTATCAACAAGGAAGGTTCCATGGGAGGTGGCAAAACCACTTCCCTTCCATAGAACTCCCGCAGCCAAACCTCCCAACTCAAGATAGGCAATGGTTTCTGAGTTTGTTGGAACTCAACTTCCGCCATCCTTATTTAAAAAAAACTCCCTAAATTGGGTGGCGCGACTACTACTCTATGACAGAGCGCCAGTTGGCGCGACCTCTTTTCAGGATTTTCCCCATTGGCGCGAGTACTGAACTGTCTGCCCGCGCCAATGCAAAAAGGGATGTTTTTCATGATTTTTGCAAGGAGATGTCTCAAGGGCAAATGAAGCTCATTCTTAGAGGAATGCATTGATGATGTTTTCAAGGCATGACAATGTTCACAGGTCACAAAATGGGTCCTCCATTGTGCGGGACGGGGAATGGTAGGGACGGTGACAAATTACTGTGTAACAATAGAAAAATGATTCATTATGGTAAAAATATCGCTTGTATATATGTAATAATTCCGAACTCAAACAAAATATTCTTTTGTAATTGCACACCTCACCCTTAGGAGGGAACTCAGGATTTTTAAAAACTTACCACAGGGTCAAGAAGGAAATTTTTTTTGATGTCCTTAAAATTGATATTTAGAAGTTTTTGGTAGGATGTTTTGCATGGAATCGAATGTTTAAGGCTACAACCATACAAACAAATGTCCCTCAAGCAAGCTAAAAAGGATAATAAATTATGACCCAAGTATTATGGTTCTTACAAAGTGTTAAAAAATATTAGTACTATGGCATATATATTGGAGCTACCTGCATCTTCTCTAGTACACCTAGGTTTCCATGTTTCATGCTTAAAAAAGGTTATCGATGACAAGCTCCCAGTTCAAACAATATTTCTAGAACTTGACGAAGAAGGAAAAAACATATTTTAGCTTGAAGAAGTCAGAGAAACAAGAACCCAACAACTACGAAATCCAGCAATTTAGAGCATCAAGTGGAAGAACTTACCTATTGAATATTCCACATAGGAGGATGAAAATTTTATACATAAGCATCCATAACTACTCAAGTGTTGAGGACAACACTTTTTTGAAGGAGAGAGGCATGTTAGCTCCCTACAATACTAGTGTATCCCCCTTATTGTTATTATTAGTGTAGGCCCCTTATTTTTATTGTTAGTGTAGACCCCTATTGTTATTTTTATGCCCATGTAGACCCCCTATTGTTATTGTTGTGCCCCATAGAAGCCCACTCTTTTTATTGTTGTACCCTTACATTATTCTTGTTATGTAGGCTATGATTATATTGTGACTCCTTAGACTCCTATATATACCAAGGAGGTATTGTCATTTGTATAATCCAAGAATTATTCATTTATGTGATATAAAGGAGGTTTCCTCCTCGAGGAGGTTATTTCTCATGTCGTTGATCTATATTTTCTTATGTTTTGTGAGTTGGTTGCATAACATCCTACCATCACTTTTGTCTTCTCCTTGGGTTGAGACCCCTATCCTCTATCAACTACATTGAACTTCTTTTATGGTGCTGTATTCTCCTTGTTACCTACATCCTGAGGTCTTCCTCACTTCTTATCCCACTTTCCTTTAATTTTTTCATATCCCTTCCAATCACATTTAGGTGAAAACTTATGTTTCGATTCATCATAAAAATGCTTTAACTTTCCAATTACTTCCTCCAATGATCGAGGCTTCTCATACTCAATTCGATCCATGAATGTTAAAGGTAACCCACTGATAAATTTTTGAGCTTTTTTCTTCTCATCCTTAAGATAATGTACATACATCAACAACTCCAGAAACTTAGTCATGTACTCTTCATATGGCATAGACCCCATCTTCAATTCGTAGAACTACTTAGCCTTTCCATCATAATATCTCTTGGAGATGTATTTATTTCTAAAGAGTCTCTTAAACTCATGCCAACTCAACTCCTCTATCTTGATTCCTCTTACATGCTCCACATCTTCCCACCAAATATTTTCTTTCCAATTGAGACTTAAAATAGTTATCCTAGCTTTCATATTCTATATATAATCATGAAACTCGAAGAACTTCTTCATCCAAAGCAATCACGATTTTTCATCTTCTGGTTTCTTCAACTCTCCATCAAACTTAGGAGACTTTTCTTTCTTGAACTCATCTGGAAAGTATTGCTTCTCACTCCTCCTATAAGGATGATAACAATGATGTCCATGATGTCTCTCTAGTCCATAAATAGAATACAACACATAACCACTACCTATCACGTTAGGTGTATCCATCCATATGCTAGCTCTGACTGTTTCATCCATGTCTAACTAGTGTCCTCCATGAGACCTACTACCATATGCCCCATTAGTCCTTTCCTCCTATCCATAACTGAATTGTGGTTTTCTCTGTCTTTGCAAATATGATAATATTTGAAGGATCACTACATTGACCTATACTTGCTTTTCCTGAGCTCTAGCAAGTCTTTCCCATGACTGAATTTTCATGTCATTATCTGTCGCAACTTCTTATCTTTTCCTTTAGACTTTTCAACGTGTTTTCTAAATCAGGAGAGTAATAATCTCCTTGATGCTCATCTAATTTATAAGGAGGGTCATGTGAACTGTAATCCATGATTCTACTCGTAATCTATGATCTTCTAGTTCATGCAAACATGTCATGTTAGATAAACTAAATATAAACATAATCAAAATCATACCTCAGTATGAAGTTCAGGGGAGGCTATCTCGTCTACACAAATTGGTCCATATTAGCATAATATGTATATAATTACACTAACATATCAACATAATTGATATCAACTTCATAACATACCAACATCATACCAACGTCATCATGTACCAACATCAACATGATGACATAATACTACAACAATGACCATCACAATGCATGCATAGAAAAAAAATAAACAACTAACATGCATTCATAACCATCACATCTAGCCCATCCAGTCCAAGTGTTTGAACCTAGAAGCTCTGATACCATTTTGTAACACCTCCTCTCACATTTTCCCAAGTTCACAAGCTCGCTAGGGTAAACATGAGACAAGTGTCACTATGAAATCACCCAACGTCCAAGTTCTAGTTAAGGAAGTGGGGCCTACAAACTTAACACATATTGAAATCCTACATGGACGACATATCATTTAGGAGTTGAAAAACCACCCCAAGCGATCAATCCATGAGTTGGAACCCTTTTTCTCTAATCCAACACCCCAAATACGTGCATAACAAGGAAATGGTGCGGTTACAGTCCTCCAATTACATGCATAGGCCTACTTCCATGCGGTAATGGCCTAAATCCTTCAATTTTGAGCATGCGGTTCATGGATTTTTGCTGCATTTTAAGGCAAGCCACTGTACTACTGCCCATAGTTTCCTAACACTTTCCAGAATCAT
The DNA here is from genome assembly GCA_034641835.2 of Pinus albicaulis. Lineage (NCBI taxonomy): Eukaryota > Viridiplantae > Streptophyta > Pinopsida > Pinales > Pinaceae > Pinus > Pinus albicaulis. The sequence continues at coordinate 1,372,577,149 of CM076574.1, forward strand.
AATTTACATGATGACAATGCCAAACATTCAAACTTGAAGTAAGAACTTAACCTATAATTCCTAATCCATAATGACCATTTCGTCAAACATATGGCAAACATGTACGCTACAAGTCATGAGTGCATATTTGATCATAAATTGATAGTCTTCATCTGAGAATCATTGAGGAGGCTCTAGACCTTCTCCAACTAGTTGCAACAACACTTGTTAGTCCATATATTCATCAACCATTCGATAACTTAAGAAATCATGACAAGAGCCTTAGATAGCATACATCATATAACCAACATATGACCAACATATAACCAACAAATTACCAACATAGAAACCATGGAAAATAAGCCATAATGGAAACATGATAACCAACACAAGTGCTCATAAATCACAATGGGAAACTAACTCTTATTGACATATGAATATTCCAACCAAGTCAGGGACTTCCATGTACCACCCGACCATAAATTGGGTTGAACCAAATCTCTCTTTTAGCCAATCACTCCTGCACCATATTTCAAGCATGAATGTGGTATCTCATGGATTAAACCAAAAAAGAAAAAACTAGGGCTTCCAGAGGCCAAACCACCTCATCCCTCAACCACAATTATTCCACCTCTACAGTTCGAAAATAACTAAAATCAACTACATCGGTCTCTACCCAAGCTATCCAGGGATCTAAGAACTAGTAACTCAAACCACAACCTTCTAGGTATCGAGAGCATTTGTTCCAACTTTGGCTCCAGATACTAGTAAATCAACTTACCAAGGGCTCCAGAGTGTGTGTCCCAACCAACGACTCCAGGAATTAATAACTCGACCCAAAATGTTATAGGGATTCCATGGCATTTGTTCAAACCCACAGCCATAAGGAACATGAGCACCAATAAAAGAAAAAACAAGTGGAAAACCCACAACACGATGTTTATTCAGGAAATGGTAAGGAAAGGCTAAAACCATTTTAAATCTAGATATTTATAGTTTCCTCATTGTTACTTTATGTTAAGAAGAGTCTTTTGGCCTCATTGTAATGTGCTCTAGCGAATGAACATAGTTGTCACATCTCTTATCACAGATAAGAAAACACCATTTGAGTGAGTTTGTTTCATTATGCATTATTATAGTTTCAACACATTCAATTTATTAATAGAAGTCATGTTTTGTTGTATCTCGATGTTTTTGTTATAAATATGTATTTCATTTCGTTCCCTTCATAAATCTAGTCCTTGGATCATAACCTTACACTCCACATTTCTAAGACAAATATTTAAAAGAAGAATAGCAGGTCATATTTTTTTAGTCCACGTACTTATTTTAGATGTCATTTTTCATCACAAGTAAGCAAGCATTGAAAGAAATAATTAAATTAATTTTAAAAAATTGTGAAATATAAATTAATTACTTTTTGTTGGTTTTTGAATCTATATTTTTAGTAACACATTTAATTTATTAATAGAAATCATGTTTTGTTGTATCTCAATATTTTTGTTATAAATATGTATTTCATTTCGTTCCCTTCATAAATCTAGTCCTTGGATCATAACCTTACACTCCACATTTCTAAGACAAATATTTAAAAGAAGAATAGCAGGTCATATTTTTTTTAGTCCACGTACTTATTTTAGATGTCATTTTTCATCACAAGTAAACCGGCATTGAAAGAAATAATTAAATTAACTTAAAAAAATTGTGAAAAATCAATTAATTACTTTTTGCTGGTTTTTGAATCTATATTTTTAGTATTGAAATGTTAGATTTCAATTACTAAATTACAAAAGTGATAGTCTAATTATTCTTGGTTTTGGAGGTTTTTTGGACATGTTGTTCACGAAAAAATTCCTAAAATTCAACCAAAATTTGTTGGAATCACAAGTTTGAATTATGCACTGAATCTCCTTACACATTCAAAAACAAATTTTAAACAACAAAATAACACAATTTCACTAAAAAATGTTTCTTCAAATTCTCCCAGAATTTTCCAAAACATATAATAGTTAGACAACACTAAAACAAATTTCTATATCTTCTTCAAATGGGTCGGAATGTTGAAGGACGAAGTGTTATAGTCCAAATTCTCATCAATTAAGTGAAATTATAAATTCTCAAAAATTTATATCCAATTAAAAATTTGAATTTATTTGCCAATTAACATACTCTATATATATTAATATTAAAATTGCTAGCATTTCTTTCAGTTAATTTTAATCAAAATTCTACATAGATTTTTTTTTTTTTTAAATTCAAAATTAAGTTGTGCCCCATGAATTTTTGAAGATGTTGAATCCATTTATACATTAAAAAATGTATTTTAAATAATAATAATAAAAATCACGATGTCCTTTGAAATTGTACTTGGGGAAAAAACCACTTCATTTATTAATTAGATTGTTTAAAATATATATATATATATATATATATATATATATATATATATATATATATATATATATAAACTTAATGATAAATAAAAAATGTAAATGATGATGAAGAAAAACTTTTACTAAAATCAATATGATCTATTCAACTAAGATTAATTAGGATTCTTTAACATTTTATTTCTATAATTGAAAAATCTACTTAAATTACTATAAATAACCTAATTTAACATAATAAAAATATTTTAATCTACATTCTAAAATAACAATTAACAATATTCTCTCCTTCTAATTTAACAACTTAATTATAATAAGATTTTTCACTACTATTATACACCACTTTCTAACTTCAATCATTTTTTCCATGGTTTAAAAAAACATCATCATCCACCTCTTTCTAACTTTAATAAATCCAAATGTATCTTCCGTCATTGATCAATCAATTGGTAACTCTCGCCTTCATGTAACAAATCTATTTCTTAATTACACGTCATCATGTAATCAGTTAGACAGACAGCCAGCTTTATTACACGTACTGCTGCCACGAAGGAAGGGACACAGCAATTGTCACACGACGTTCTAGGCAGAGCGAAGAAGCCGTTGGTATCACGTAATCATGGTTACATCACAACCTGATGGATAATAATCATTAAATTCTCACAAATATCAAATCTGAAAAGTTCATCTTTCGCAGAAAGAAGGTAAATATGGAAAACTCTAGAGTCCACAACTTTTGGATGAGAATGTTGAGTTGTAATAAAAGGGAGATTTAGTGATGAGTGGTGGATTTGGAGGGTGTTTGATAGGAGCGATTTGATTTTTTATTTTTGATTTCATTGTGAGAATATTTATTTATGGTTGTTATTTATTTATTATTGTTATTTTAAGAAATTAAGTTATTTGGAATGAATTGTTAGTGGTTTATAAGTGGGCAAACTTTTACTCTTGCGAGATGTTTTTGAGTTTTGAGCCATTAACCTGTTTCCAAAATAAATAATATGGAGTTGTTTTAAAAATTGTTAAGGGACCTCCCTTCGCATAGGGATAAGTCTACAAAGGCAAACATACTCTACCCCTTGGTTTTGAACCAATAACCTCTTTGGAGGAAACACATGCTCTTAACCATTAGGCTCAGTCAAGCTGAATGTAATTGTATATAGTTTATTGGAGTATTGAAATATAATCTAATTCTTAGATATTTTGGCTTTTTAATGAACATTTTTTTTAATTAATTTTGCTTAAAATTTTATGCATTTAAAAATACATATTAAATAATGAAAAATCATAATTCTGCCAAAAATTATATCATTAAATCTTGACAAAAAGCTAAAATAAGCTAAAATATCTAATAGTTAAATTAAAATATTTATTTAATTTTAGAAAAAAATTAAATTTTAAATATATTTTATATTTGATATAGAAGATTTTTTTTAGGTTTTTTATTTTTTATTTTCAAATTTCATAAAATTTTTTATATAAAAGTATATCAATCGATCCTTTTTTTCACTTTCTAAATTTTATAAAACTAATTTTTTTTCATTTTTTATTATTTTATTAAAATAATGGAATAAAGTAACCTTCGTAGAAATTGCAAGAAAACTGTTATTGGTAATGAAATCGAACTGAAATCAAGAGACAAAATTTTTTTCTACTATTCTGCGGAAAGGAAAACACACAATAGAAACACATGCAATAACATGCAATTATTAAAACACGAGGAACACAATGATTTTACAAGGGAACCCAACTGGGGAAAACCCCTCCGCTACTTTTCATTAATTCATATGAGAATATGGATCAATTACAATGTCTTTCTTCAATCCTTAAGCATGCCATACACTGCAACTATGATCTCCTGCTCATTAACCTTCTCTGACGAACACTTAGTCAAAATAGGCCTCTTCTTTCCTCCTATTTCCTTGCACAATCTGAAAGAAATTAACCCCTAAAAAATAGGAGAACTCCCTGTTTCCTTGCGCAAATCTTGAAGGAATTGATCACCTACTCAATGCAAAAACACTGTACACTCAACTAGTATACAATTGATCATTACAATGTGCCTTTTTCTCCACTCCAACTAGGCAATTTGAATTCCATGCATGGTTGGGTCTATTTTTAGTAAATTGATCAGTTCACTAAGAGATTAGTGAGTCATAACAATTGTTATAACTACTAAATTGAAATCCTATTGACTCTGCTAACTACTAGAGCTCAGTTACCTGAGTTTAACTAATAATAACTCCACTAGATTACTAGATTTTAGCAATCAACCCATGCACACCTCCGCTTCTAGCCTATAACTTGAATTTATTGATTTAACTAGGAGACAAGGCCATGTCACTCTAGCTAACTGCAATATAAGTCATCTTGTTGACGTGGAAAATCGAATTTCTCTATTTGACAAAGCCACAAGTTAAATGAAGTATTTTCTTGCTACATTTTAACACTCCCTCTTATCAAGAAAAGGGTTCTACACCACCCCTATCTCGCTCCTGTGGAACTCGAATTTTCCTCTTGAAAATGTCTTTGTCAAAATATATGTATCTTGCTCCTCTATGGGAATGTACTGTGACATCATGATTCTCCTCTACACAAAATCTCTCAAGTGATGGTACCGGATATCATTGTGCTTGGACCTGTCCTGAAATATTGAATTTTCAAAGAGTTTGATACAAATCTGATTATCACATTAAATCACGATATGATTCATTTGCTGACTGAAAAGACCAACAATAATTTTCCTCATCCAAATGGCCTCACATGCTGCTTGACTAGCAGCCATATACTCAACCTTTGATGTGTTGAGTGCTACAAATCTATGTTTCTTGTTATACTGGGAAATAGTTGTTGACCCAACAGTAAAGATAGCCCCTGAAGTACTCTTCCTGTCTGATGGACTCCCTGCCCAATTTGCACCAGTGAAGCCTTGGAGCTTCACACCATAACTCCTCCTATACCATAACCCAAAATATGTTGTGATTATGAGGTATCTAGGCATATGTTTTGTTTCTTTCTAGTGAAGATTGGTAGGCTTCATAATAAATTGACTCAATTGATTAACTACATAACATATGTCAACCATTGTATTCACCAGATACATTAAGGACCTAACCAGTTGTTTGTAGATGGTGGCATCTATTGCCTCTCCTGTAGAAGCACCCTCCTTCCTGATCCAGGTGGATATCGGTGGCCACCCACCTATTCCATTTGGACCCGCACCATTAATTCTTACAACTTTTCACCTTCAACACAACTTACTATTTCTAGCTGGTTTTCGAGTCTTGCACTCCCGGAGCCGTTTTGGGACCCTAATGATCCAGGTGGATATTGGTGGCCACCCACCTATTCCATTTGAACCCCCACCATTGGTTCTTTCATCTTTAAAGTGTCAGCACAACTTACTATTTTTAGTTGTTTTTCGGGTCCTAAACTTTTGTAGGAGTTTTGAGGCCCTAAACAATGTTTTTTGGGAAAAATGGGAGCAACATGGGTCTATATATTGATGTTTCCCACTCAAAAGTTGTAGTCCTCGGATAGATCTTTCTAACGAGGTGTTGAGCACATCAAACGAAGATCGTATGCCAAAGTTACGTCCCCGGGAAGTTTAAACACCAATTTACCCAAACGGGTCCCACAGTTTTGGTACTTTATCTCCTAGGGTTAGGTTTTTGGATGTTTAGGGTTTTCCATTATTCTCAACAATAAATAGGCCTTTGAGCCTCATTGTAAAACAGTTCAGGGGCTTGTAGCCGTCACATCTCTTCTCAGAGATACGCTACTAGTGCCCTAGCTCATTTATTTCCATCATGTTTGTATTGTAACACAGTGGAGGGGCCTGTAGCCGTCACATCTCTTCTCAGAGATATGCTACCAGTGCCCTCATCCGCTCATTTCCATTATGTCTCATTGTAACACAGTTCAGAGGCTTGTAGCCGCCACATCTCTTCTCGGAGATAAGCCTACCAGTGCCTTGGCTATTTATTTTGATTATGGATGTATTGTAACATAGTTTAGAGGCTTGTAACTACCACATATCTTCTCAGAGATAAGCTACCAGCACCTTGTCTGTAAGCATATTTCAATAATTTGATTTTAATAAAAGGAAGAATTATTTTTTCTGCATCACTGTGCTTATGGTCATATGTGTATTATTTTTTGTTCTTGCATAGATCCAGATCAGTGGTATCAGAGCGGTCTGCTCTTTCTCTGTTTTTCTTTGCATGTCCCCAACGCGGCCAAGGTATAAGGAGTTCCAGCTCCATCTGGTTGAACCGTTGCAAGATCAACCTTGCAAACCCTGATGAACTCCCATGGAGGAAGGAAAGAAAGATGAGGGAGCAGGAGATCCTATCAAAATCTTGCTCGAGGAGGACCTCGACAAATAAAGGAATGCAATGATGGATAACTTTTCCCAGATCCTTCAACAGATGCCCACCTGTGGCACATATACATCCATCACATCTGCCAATAGGTCTGCAACATCCTACACAAATCCAATACCAAGTTCAACAAAATTTTCCCCTCATGGAGGAAATTAATGCAATGGGGACCATTGCTTCCTAAGGAGGGAGGAATGATCTAGGTGGATATCATTGGCTACCCACCTATTCCATTTGGACCTACACCATCAATTCTTGCAGCTTTTCACTTTCAGCACAACTTACTATTTTTAGCACGTTTTCAGGTCCTACACTCTCGAAGCCGTTTTGGGGCCCTAATGATCCAGGTGGATATTGGTGGCCACCCACCTATTCCATTTGAACCCCTTGTTATCACTGAAAAATCGTACAAGCAAAGGTGACATTATTTAATGTCAGGAAGAAGGATTTACACGACTGAAAGACATTAGAGAATCTAAAAGTATTCAAAAATCTCTAAGTTCTAAAAGGAAAAATCAAATTGCGCACAAGAAGAACCAGTAAATTTTTCCTTTGTGCGCAAAAATCTTCAATATGCGCGTTTTTTACTCAAAAAAGCATGCAATCCTGGGAGTGGAGGAAGTCGCTTTCCGGGACCACAAGGCACACTCTAGGACATTGATTCCACACTTGAGGCCGCCTAAGGACAACCACCCAAGCCTCCTTAGGACCTCAAGGGAGCACACAATGGAATCACCCTCCTCGCTTGGGTCACTCTCCACAATGTACCAAGAGAGGGAAGGAGGATTTGAGTTCTCCTATAAAAGGCCACCAAGAGATGAACAATAGGAGAGCACATTGTTATGTAGGCCAAAATTTCCCCAAGCAATACCAGCAGTGTGTGATCCGGAGCAAAGATAGAGGGGACTTAGTTGTTGGCCATCTAACAACTCTAGTCCACCATAGTAGAGAGAGGGAGACTGCGCCAAGGAAGCTCAGAAGTAAATACATCCTTTCATAGAGACTTAGAACCCCTAGTTCTAAGGGCCCCTTGGTAAGTGGGTTAAATTTTCATCCTCATTTCCTACTAGAACTCAATAAGAGGGGACGTAAGCACCGTCGCTTGGATTATTGAAGTGGTTTGACTCTATTTAGATCTTTTGTGTTATTTATTTTAGTTTTAGTTTAGTTTTTATGTTTGAATATGCACGTTATTTCTCTATCTAGTATGTATATGCTTTAGCGTGTTCCATTAACTTTCTTGAATCCATCTATCTTCTACCTGTGATATATTTTCTGCCTGTGGCCAATAAATTAAGAGGGAAAAACCACACCCCTTAAGTTGGTGTGATTTCGTACATTCTGTTAGCCTCCTATATCAATAGGTTTCATCTTTCATGATTGTCTTGATTGAATTATGGAATATGTTCAAACCTTCTTACTTGAGCAAAGGTGTTCCACTGTGCGAAAACAAAAAATTAAAAAAATTTAAAAAATGTAAAGAGGTATGCCATAAAAAGAAGATCAAGAAATTAAAAGAATAAAATGGTCAAAAAGAAAAGAAATGAACCCCAAGCAAAAAATAGACCAAGGGAAAGTGTACAAAAATCAAATGCCACTACTTTTCATACGACCTTAATAAAACGGTGTATACATTGCCACAATTTATGAATAAGTCAAACTGTTTAAACTTGGCTTAATCATATTTCAATTTCATGTTATAGATTAGAGAATAAACATCTAGCCAAACAGTTTAATCTTGGCAGATAAGTAGCTAGATAGAGTGAATAAAAGGTGCTCAACAGTTTAATCTGAGCTCTTGGATGTAATAAGGGTAGAAATGGATGGATTCATCATGTAAAAGAAAAGATTGATCAGGGTTTGCAAGTCTAAATGCACCCTAATAAAGAAGAGAAAATGGTAGTGTTAAGTAGATAGGGTAGGTAGATGGTGCTGCAAAGTGTTATCTGATGAATGGTGCTGCTACATGTTAGTTAATCATTTACTTTCATCAAAAGTACTGAAGCAGGAAATACACTGGAAAATCACAGCAAGCAAAGTCAAATTCATTAACCTCCCTCATCATTTTTCCCCCTCAAGAGTCTTACTAATTTCCCCAAAAAGTACTAAGGTAATTTGAGATCAAAGGGGCTCAAGGCATTTCCTTGACTTCTGGAGGGACCGGACCCTCGGCCTAATGATCAAAAAGACCTAAGTGCTTGAGATAATTCATTATTATAATCATTCACCTTCAATTTGTTCCTAAGTAAAATCCTATTTTACTTAGGAAACTGATGCAATATTCCATAAAAATTCCTCAAAATAACTTGTTATTCTAAGTTTAAGTGTTGAAGATAAAATGTTGCAATTTACTTCACAAGTTATCACTTTCTTAGATGTACAAAGATGTTTTGATTTTCCTTGTCCTTTGCCATATTAACATTTAATTCTACTATATTAAATCCCTAGTGAAATCCCTTTTTCCTAAGTATATAACTCTCTTTTCTATAAATATCCCCAAAACCCATTTATTATAATGTTTACCAAAGTATATATTCCGCACATTAAACACCCCGCTTTATAAACCCTTTGGTTAAAACTATAGCATTATTCATAAATCCCGCCCCTATGGTGAAATAATTGTATTAATTAAATCATCATATAATAAAAATATATATACAAACGTTAGACATACAATAGGTGTGTTTAATACCAAAAACATTAATAAAAACGTTGCGAAAGTTTTGCGCCACCGTGGCCTGTCCACGTGGCATTCCGATTAAACAAACCCCGCCGCAACCCTGTTCATTGTATACTTGGAATTAATTAGTCATTTGGACTAATTAACAACCTTCTCCGCCTATTAAAATTTCCCCGGGGTGATTAGATTACGCATTAAAACCTTTTAAAAAACCCGACGGGCCCACCTTTGAAACCTCCGCATGTTCCCTATCCCTTCAGCCGTTGGATCGCCCATTCGTTGATCAACGGTTATTATTAATCCCGCTGCCCATCCCTTGCCAGCATGTTAACCAGCGGGGGATGGGTGGTTTTTGAAAAGTCAGACATCCACGTGGCAAATGCTCTGTGGAATCGCTCCCCCCGCGATCAATACCACCCTCGACCAAAAGCGGTGCGGGGACTTCCCGCTTACCACTTACCGCCCGACTCTGCACACGTCATCCCGTACTACCATGACGTCACACCTCGAAAAAAACAAAAAACCCTTTTTAACTTGTAAATAAGCCATTTTTCGTGTTTTTTTAGTCATTTTCATTATTCTGAGAAGAACGTTGCTCCCGCTGCGATTTTCAAAATTTCCGCTGTAATTGACCATTTCGCCCCAAAATTCTGCTGCGCCCGTGTTGAAGAACGTCCCTGCCATTGCTCATTACCTATCAAAGAACCAGTTTCCGTCTAAAAACAGGTATTTATCATTTTACGCCCCAACTGCACGAAAAACTCAGTTTCCTTTGTTTTTTCGCTTAGAAAGTGGTTAAAAATCATTGCTGAGTCCTCCCTGAAAATTTTAAACTTGTGAAATTGCCCCCAAAACCTGCAAATTGTTCCAATTTCCTCCTTTTTCAGATATCCCGTCCGGTCTGTAAGAAAAAACGAAAACCTCCATTTTGAATCCACAAGAACTAAAATGGAGGTCCCGACAGCTCTAAATATCGCTCCATTGAATGCTCCTCATCGGGAATTGGACTATCTACCTCTGATAGATGAAGATTTCCAAATAAAAGACCTGTATTTTGATGAAAGTCCCCGTTTGAGCTTCTGTCGCTGCAGAGACGAGCACTCAAAGGGGCAAGATCTTATAGGGTTGTGGGAATCCAATCTCCCAAGGTATCTTATTCCTTCAGTCCACATTTTCCCCGAAATCATTCATTACTGTCATGCCAACTATGATCCCGCACGGAGGGCTGTAATAGCTCCTAACGAAAGTGTTCTATTTCCCATCACTCCCCAGGCCATAAATGCTATGTTAAACTTTGAGTCAGAGCAAGAATTAGCACCATTATCCATGGAGGGATTGATTGAGAAAACTAGACAGTTAACCCCAGAGAAATTAAAATCCATGTGTCAGTATTTCATGTTACCTGAGCATCAGCCAAAAGGGGCTCCCCCCTATGGTTTTTACTATTTCAATACATTGGGAAGGCTCATTGTAAACATAATATCCTTTGTCTTAGGATTCAATACCAGTGAATATGTAGATGAGATAACTTTGGCTTTGCTGTCCATCTTTACTCCTGGGCAGCCTCCTGAGATTAAATATGATTATGCTTCCTTCATTGCCAACAAGATCCATGATCAATTTTTAAGGCTAGACACTGAAAAAGTTTTTAAGTACTCCTCAGTTATCTATCATCTCATGATATATTATCAGTCAGATAGGTTCCCTTTCCCTGTTCAGAAACTTGATGCTAAGGGTAATCCCAGGTCTGTCATTTTTTGGTCCCCCATCATTCATTTTTCCTTTGATTCTCCCTACTCCTATTCAGAATTCATTGATCAGTTTGTACATCCAGCTACAACTCTGTTAATAGGAATTTCTCCCCCCAGACTCAGTACTGAAATTACAAAGACCTTGCAATTGTCAAAGAGTTATAAAGTTGGGGATTGGTACTTGTACCAAAACCATACAGTCATCAGGATTTATGGATGTGAACTACATCCATTCAAGTTACCCAGATATGTACCAATGATAATTTTTGCTTTGGAATACTTTAGACAGATGAATAATTCAGATGTGATCCATTTCTGCAATGTAAAGAAGAAAGCACAGTTAAGGATCAAAAGCCAGTTAGGTCCTTTCATTTTCAATTCTAGAGAAGCTGAGAGAGAAGCAGAAAATCTATTAGATAAGAAGTTCCAGACATCCTTCCGTTGGGTCCCTTATGACCCCTTTGGTTTCATTTGTGAAAAAAGATTAAAGAATAAGTCATCTCCCTATATACACCACAAGATTCCTGGTCTAGAACAATATGCAAATCAATATGAATGGGTTGAAGGAACTCTTGTTGAGGAAGAAAGTGGAGCTGACAAATTGAATAAAATGATGAAAGATGTTGAGAAGAACTTTGACCTAGAAACGTATGATCAAATGCAGGTACCCTACATTGGCACATCTTCGGCAACCACTCTACAGCAAGCATTACAGGAAGACAGTCCATCAGTAGCAACAGAACCCAAGGGAAAAGGAAAGGAACCTGTGATCCAGGTTATTGAAACTTTGGTCATGGCTGAAAAACCACAGAGTTCCAAAGCACCAGAACAATCTCAGGCTTCTCCCACACCAGAAAAACACATCCAAGTTCCAGAGATGCAAACTCCATTGAATGTGGAAATAGGGAAAAAGAGGCTAGCTCCAGATACCACTCCTTCAAAAGGAGCCTCACAGGTTTATCAAACTAAGAAACACAAATCTGATCCACCTCCAGATGTAGAAATTATAGATGAAGTATTTGATGATGGTAGGGAAGATAGTCAGCAAACAGGCACAGCAAGTGAAACAAACATAAGCCAGAAAGGGATACAAAAGCAATTAAGCATTGAAGTATCTTCTTTCAGACCGCCAAAGACAGATACTGGAGACATTAAAAGAACCTTCATTAATATTAAAACAAAGAATGATCCATTGAAAATGAAGGTATATGATCAGTATATGAAGATGGCTCCTCATAATCAAGAAACGCTGATTTCAGCATTTGATCTTTCCCAAGGTAAAATGCTGATGAGCCACTTCAAAGCAAAGGTGCCAAAGCCAACTTCAGCAGCAGATTACATCAGATCAAATTTTGAAGTTTTAGCAAAGGATATCCATCCCCTGGACCAGATAGAGCTACACAGAAAAACAGGGGAAATGGTTTATTCTACTCTCACCAACAAAGCCATGGCAGCTTTAATGCTGCAAGATTCTTTGAATAACACTACTGCACAATTGAAAATTGAGAAGGCCTCCTCACAGGCCAAGGATAATAGAATAAAGTCTCTAGAAGAGATAATCATTGGTTTGGGTCACAATCCCAAAGACATTAAAGGTATTGAAGCATTGGTAAAGAAGAAAGAGGATGATATAGCTGCACTCAGAAAACAGCTAAAACTACCAGCCTCGAGGCACCCTCAGACACAGGAAGTTATAAAAGGAAATTCACAGGAAGAAATGATGGAGTTGCTCTTGAATATGACAGAGCGACTAAATGAAACAGAGAAAGAGTTGGAAAAAGCATTGCAGGAACAGGAAATAATCAAGCAGACTTCAACAACAGGTACTACAACCACAGGGCAGCAGGAACAACCACCTCAGGTGAACACTTCTAATTTGAATTCTGAGGACTTAATAAAACAAATGGAGAGTTTGCAGCTGAGGGTCACAGAACTCCAAGAAACAAAATTGCAATTGACAAAATTGGAGGAAAAATATGACACATCCAAAAAGACAGCTGCTGACAACCTCAGGGAAATAAAAAGATTGGAAAAATTGGTTGAGGCTTTGCAAAAAGATCTTTCACTAGAAAAGCCTCTAAATGAAATAAATGATATTCTTTGGGATAACATCATTGAATTAATAAGGGATATTTGGCCCTCGATTCAAGCTATTTTTGAGCAAAATGAGTTAGTCAAAATAGCACAAGAAGAAATAAATAGAACCAGACATGAATTAAGAGGCAGGCCTGAGCAGGCCCGGCAGCTCATTCAATTCTTGAATTCCAGAACAAAAAAACAGCTTGCATTGTTAGGAATTGATGATAGGACAGGTGCAGTTTTGGAAGCAAAGAGAGTTTTCACCAAGAGGACTTTCATGCAAAATTTAGAAAGAAAGTGTACAGACATTTTGGTCGACATCAACAATTTCAGAGAAAAATTCCAAGCTCTACTAGATAGTGGGTTACCAAGTCCCATGCTCACAGAAGATCAAATAGTAGACTTGGAAACCTATGAGAAGAGAATAAAGGCTCATGCTAAAAATGCAGTTTTAGGTTCTACTAGCTCATCAGAACCTGCATTACCAACTGGGAAAAGTATTTATGATAAAGTGAGGAATTTATTTCATCTGGAGCATGAAATAAAGTATCTATTTCCGAATGATCCCACTTTTTATAAACTTACTGAAGCAGACGAAACTTTAAGGAAGCTTAGAAGAACTACGATACCAGATGATCAATGGTGGCATGAAATGTTGGAGGTTCTGTAAAGGTTGCTTTCAGGATGAGAATTTATCTTTACTATCAAGTAAATGGTAAAAACAGGAAAACAGATGAAAGAGTATCAGGTGAAAAGGTTAAAGAGTATCCGTAAGAATAAAGAGTGTCCAACAAGCCAAAGAAATACTGCAAGGGACAGCACAGAGCTCTATTTTAGCACTTACCTCCAGCACATCCACGGAAAAAGGAACAACACATCGGCAGTTGCACATTATTCTATCCACGAGACCGTTTGTCTCTTGTTTGTTTGTAAATATGCTTTAAGTCAGCCTAGATTATTGGCTAAGTTAGTGTAAGATTGTTTTAGATTATTTTGTGTATAAATAAACCCTCAAAGAGAGTACTGGGGGTGGATTCTATTACTCTGCTGTAACATTGAGGTTTTCGGAATAAAAAGCTTTTGGACAAATTTACTTGTGGCTTACTGGATGACGTTTTGAAGCACTGGACTTGTTGCAGGATTCATGTGTTGGACTACAGTTCAATAAGTTTTCCAACCCTTGTGTTTGAATTTTATATTAGTTTATACTATCATCATATCCGTTTCTGAATAGTTTACATAAAGGATTGAAATAGAATTTGCTTAATCGTACTCTGTTTTCAAATGTAATTATTCTTGATGTTTTCTTCTGAATTAGTTATAAGCATGAATTCTTAAATGCTCCTGCTTTGCTAATTTAATCATTGTTGATTACTATAACAAAGAATCCTTCATTGCTCTTTGCTTGTAGTCATTTCTCTTCTTTCTCTTGAATATGGTGAAAGATGATTAGTTGCCTTTCATCCCTTCAAGATCATCCCATCCACTTTAAATTTTAAGGATTTTTCTCTGTCTAGCTATCTTGCCCTGTAATACCATCTTGTGCGTAGAATAGAAATCCAGTAAAGCCATCCTTTGACTCCATAGCCCAATGGACTGAAAACCCTCAACCTTGCCCTTAGTTTGTGGATTCCACCATTTTCCCAAAACAAACTTTGAAACTATAACTAGCCTAAAACCTTTTAAGAACAAAGATAAATCATAAAGAGAGAGCCCTCTCTGGATGCAGATTGGCTAGATTCTGCATCTAAAAGGTTGGTTTGTGGTTACCTCGGGTATACTTTCCTCTTACACAACTTCTAGGAAAACCTGAGTGATAACATAGTGGCGACCATACTGGGGACCTGAATCATTTTTATTGATACTATTGTTTGATTTATAAGCTATAGACAGAGTCTGAAGATCAACCAGGTAGCCTTTGAAATTGCTTTTGCTCTGCAATTGCAAAAGTAAATAAAAGCTGCTTCAGTCTATCTCTGATTTAGCTTATATATTGAATCTTAGTTTCAAATTTTTCAATCAGATCCTCTAGTTTAAACAGATCTTTGAAGAAATCTTAATTACATATCATTATTTCTTAAATAATTTGTAGAAGTTGTATTTGTTTTCAAGTAAAAACCAAAAATCTAAAAACACATAATCTAAGAAAACTGGCTTCAGAAAAGATTCGACATACTAGGTCAAACCCTGACCCCAATCCACCACCAATATTTGAGAATCCAAATCTGATTCCTAGGATTCTTAGAAGGCAAGGAAGTCAAGAAAGTTCTGAAAGAGGGAGTCAAGAGAGTACAGGAAGTTCTAGACCACTTTCTAGATCTGCTTCTTGTCCTGTGAAAATTATTTATATTGATGACATTCCTTTTGATGCACGATTTGAAACATCTTTGTTTGTAAACTTTTCTGAGACTGAATTATCTAGATTAGTTCCAGATCCTTTGTTCTTTGAGGATTTGCAATACAGATTTGTTTCACATCATCTTGACAGAGAATTGCATAACTCCATTCAGTCTGAGCAAACCTTTGAAGAAAGCTCAAACATTTTTGTGATTACTCAAGCATCTCCAAGCTCAGTCATTTTTTCTCAAACTTTTCAAACACCTGTTAGACCTCCATCTCCTCCTGTTAGACCTCCATCTCCTGTCACTCCACTTTATCTTCCAATGGCCAATCGATATGCCCCTTTACAGTTACCAGCCAACCCTCAAGCTTTACCTCAGGATTACCAAAGTAAGATCACACCTTTTGATGGATCAGGTACTTACACAGCTCAACAACACACCAAAAGAATGACTGATTACTTTGAGTTTTATGAGATTGATACTGATGATATCCGAATGAGAATTTTCGTTCAGAGCCTTACTGGAGAATTTAGAACTTGGTTTAGGGCTCTTACCCCGAACAGTATTGCTGATTTAGAAGCATTGTACAGGTCATTTTTGAACAGATGGGAGAAAAAGAAGGATCCTCTCCAGATCCTATCAGAATTTGAAAAATTAAGAAGAAAACCAAATGAAACCGTACAATATTACATCATAAGATTCAATGAATCATATAATGCAGTTCCTCAAAACCTGAGACCCCCACCCAACAACGTGTTGGTTAAATTTCCAGATGGTTTTGACTCTGACATAGCTTATTCCCTCAGGGAAAGAGCTCCTCAAACATTAGAGGAAATGCAAAGTATTGTGGTGAGTGTAGAAGCAAATCTGATAGAAAAACGGGCCAGAGCTAGGGCAGAGAGAAGAATGCCTATGAATGAAGAACCTTCAGCTTTTGAAAAGAAGCTGGATGTAATCATTAAAGGTATGGAAATATTAGGTGACAGAGTGGAAACCATTGAAAGGAAATCTTCTACTAACAATCAGAATGTTGCAAGAAACCCGAATTTTAGGAGAAATCTGAATCAGAATAGTGGAAAAAATGTTCCTGATCAGAACATTAGGCCACCCTTCCAAGAAAACTTTGTTGAAGGTTCAACTTCTGAAGAACCTACAGAAGACGTAGAGATAAACAATGTAGATGATGACAAAGATGAATCACAATTTTTCCTATCTCAGGATGATCAAGAAAACCACATTCTTGAAACATTCCAAACTCATTCAGGAGAAACTTTTGATTTTAAGGAAGGCTATGACACAGCAATCTATGAAGTCCATAAACAATATAATTTGAGAAGTAGAAGGATTGATGTGCCAGAGAATAATAAACAGAAAAACACAAAACAGAATCTCAAAGGTAAGCAAAACATTCCCCCTGTACAAAATAGTCCCCAAGTACAAATTTTGTCTAGAATAACTCCCAATTCTTCAAATCCAATAATTGAAGATGTCTCTGATAATCAACCAATCAATAAACAACAATCTACTACTTTTCCTCCTATGGGAAATATAGAAGATACAGTAGAAGTTAGTCCGGAAATATCTTCAAAAGAAAACTTTATTCATGAGAAAGAGAAAAACATGGAAGACCCAAAAAACAAAGAGAACTCAACTGTGCAAAACACCAAAACTCTAATAGAAAAACCTTTCAATCTGGAGGCCGAAATAGGCAAACTCAAGATAGCTGTTCCTTTATCAGAATTAGCTAAACATGATGTCTATAGAAGTCAGATAACCAAGTCTCTGAACATTAACATTACTGGATTGGATGATTCAGTAAATATTCTTGATGATCAACCCAAACTTCTTTTTGGCCCAGAGGTTAATGGCAAACCATAAAGTGGAGGAACTCCTCCATTTTATGTAAGCCTGAATGTTCATGATAAAATACTCCACAATGCAATGCTAGATTCTGGAGCATCCCACAATTTGATGCCAAAAGAAGTAATGGAAAGATTGAATCTAGATATTACCAGGCCTTACAAATATTTGTTTTCATTTGATTCCAGTCAGGTAAAATGTTTAGGTTTAATTAAAGATCTATGTGTTACTTTGGTACAATACCCTGCTAAGTCTGTTTTAATGGAAATAGTAGTTGCTGATATTCCACCTAAATATGGTATGTTATTGTCTAGATCTTGGGGTGCTAAACTTGGAGGATCTATTCAACTAGACATGTCATATGCAACTATTTCAGTATTTGGTCAGCCTAAGAGATTATATAGAGAAACTTTGATGAAGTACTTAGTGAGTAGCCATGAGAAGCCTGAAAACTTCCCTGTTTATTCTGTACATTCTGATATGGATTCTTTTATTTTATACAATGCTGAGTCAGATCTTCCTACGGAAATAGAAGCTCCAGAATTGGAAATCACAAACCAAACCACTGTTAAAATTGAAGAAATCTCTGAAAACAAAGAAACAATAGATGATCAAGAAAAACCTGAAGAAACTAAACAGCTAGCTCCTGTCAAGAAAAGTTTTAAAACAATTGATGAAAATTATGATCATGAAATTCTATGGCATTTAGAGTTTGATGGCTCAGTAAACAGACTAGGGGCAGGAGCTGGGATTTGGTTACACAATGTGGAGAACAATCATGCAGAGGGTCATGCTTTTAGGTTGAATTTCAAATGCACTAATAACATGGCAGAGTATGAAGCTCTTTTATTAGGGCTTAAACATGTCAAGAAGTTAGGGGGCATTAGAGTATCAATTATAGGCGACTCCGAATTAATCATCCAACAGATTAAAGGAGAATGTGCAACGAAAGACGTGAGACTGAAACAATACCGAGAGACAGTTGTCGAGATTCTCAACACATTTTTACAAGCCCAACTTGCCAAGATTCCCAGGAAACAAAACTTGCATGCTCATAGCTTAGCAATGTTTGCTAGTACATGCAGGTTACCTTTCGATCCTAATCATCAGTTTTCAGCTGAAATTAGGCATAGGCCTGCTATACCAGACAATCTTTTGAACTGGCAAGTTTTTGTGAATAACAATCAAATCAATAATTTTTTGACACTTCAAAGTGAGTTTTCTAACTGTAATATAGATGAGGATATAACTATTGATGAATCTAATCAAGAAAAAGAACAAAAAATAGAAATTTCAAGAGAAAATGCAATTCATATGCTGCATCCAACCACATTCACTGAAGAAGACATGCAAAATTTGAAACAAATGGAATCTGATGAAATCATAGAAGATGAGACAGAAATCATCAATTTAAAAGATAACCATTTGCCCAAAGGATTAACTCCTTTGGAAGATCTGTTTGACTCGAATGATATTCCATTTAAACCTAAAATGGAACCTGTAAAGGCTGATATGGAAGACTGCAACTTAGGAACCCCAGAAAATCCCAAAATGGTCAAGTTGTCCAAGTCTCTTCCAAAAGATCAGAAGGTTAAATATGTTGAATTGTTAAAAGAATTCCAGGATGTCTTTGCCTGGAGTTATGAAGACCTCAAATCTTATGATACATCTATCATTCAACACACTATACCTTTGAAACCTGACCAGAAACCTTTTAAACAAAAGCTTAGGAGAATAAATCCTGTTTTATTACCCTCAATTGAAAAGGAAATCAAAAGGATGTTTGAAGCAGGGATTATAGCTCCTATCAGATTCTCAAAATGGGTTTCTAACCTGGTACCAACAAGAAAAAAGACAGGAGAAATTAGACTGTGTGTCGACTTAAGAAATTTGAATAAAGTTTCTTTAAAAGACAACTATCCTCTGCCAAAAATGGACCATATTCTGCAGAGGGTGGTAGGATCTTCGAGAATATCACTACTGGATGGATTTTCAGGATATAACCAGATTCTGGTTCATCCTGATGATCAGGATAAAACAGCATTTACAACACCATGGGGTACGTTTAAATATGTCAAAATGCCATTTGGTCTCAAGAATGCAGGAGCTACATTTCAAAGAGCAATGGATATTGCTTTTGCTAAAGAGATACATGATTTTCTAGTTATTTACCTAGATGATTTAACTGTTTTTTCTAAGACAGATCAAGAACATTTAGATCACCTAAGGCAAGTATTTATAAAGTGCAGAAAATATGGAATTTCTTTAAACCCTAAGAAGTCATTGTTTGGTTTGGAAGAAGGGAAGCTCTTAGGGCATATCATTTCTAAATATGGCATTAGGATTGATCCAGAAAGAATTCAAGCAATTTTGCAAATACCCCACCCCAGAAACATAAAAGAATTGCAAGCATTTATAGGAAAAATCAACTTCTTGAGAAGATTCATTTCTAGTCTAGCAAAGTTACTTAGATTATTAACTAACATGTTAAGGAAAGATTCAAGCATTGACTGGACTGTGGAAGCCAAACAATCATTCGAGGAAATTAAAATGGCTTTAACAAGGACACCAGTTCTGACCAGTCCTAAATTTGATAGAGACTTTATTATTTTTTCATTTGCTTCTGAACATACTGTTGCAGCTGTTTTACTTCAAAAAGATGACCAAGGGTGTGAAAAGCCAATATCATTTTTTAGTAAAGCACTGAGGGATGCATCTCTAAAATACAATATTATGGAAAAACAGGCTTTTGCATTGGTAAAAGCAATTAAAGATTTCAGAGTTTACATATTATATTCTCATGTGATAGCATATGTGCCTAATGCAGTAGTTAAAGATATTTTGACTCAAGATGGCATTGAAGGTAAACGAGGTAAGTGGATAGCTACCATTTTGGAATATGATATTGAGATTAAGCCAACAAAACTAATAAAATGCCAAGGTTTAGCACAACTTATGACAGAAACCAATTGCCAAGCCTTAGACATCAATGAACTGGATAACGAGCAGGAGATGGCGACTCCTCAGATCAGTCAAGCTTTCTTAGATTCACCCTGGTACACTGATATTATTCATGTTTTATTAAACCTGCAGGCTCCTCCAGGGTTGTCCAGAACCAAGCAAAGATTTTTAAAAATGACATCTTTGAAATATTGTATTTTAGATAGCACTTTATTTTGGAAAAATCATGAAGGAATCTTGTTGAATTGTCTCTTAAAAGATGAAGCTGATAAAGTACTTAATGAATTTCATGCAGGGGATTGTGGAGGACATCTCTATTGGAAATCTACTGCAGACAAGATCTTAAGGGCTGGTTTTTACTGGCCAACATTATTTTCTGATGTAAAGAAATTTGTAACAAGTTGTCACAAGTGTCAGATATTTGAGGGTAAAAGAAAGTTGTTACCTCTGCCTTTAAAACCAGTTTCCACAGAAAGACCTTTTCAACAATGGGGATTAGATTTTATTGGAGAAATTCACCCCCCTTCTTCAGGGCAACATAGATGGATTTTAACTGCTACAGACTATTTCACCAAATGGATTGAAGCCATCCCATGTAGACATTCTAATGATTCTGTGATCATAGGGTTTTTAGAAACAAACATACTCTCAAGATTTGGCTGTCCGGAAAAGATTATAACAGATAATGCTGCTGCATTTAAATCAAAGAAAATGATTAGTTTCTGCCATAAATATCATATTACTTTAGGCCATTCAACAGCCTATTACCCCCAGGGTAATGGACTAGCAGAATCCTCCAATAAGAGTTTGATCAATATCATTAAGAAATTGTTGGAGGAAAATAAAAAGAACTGGCACAAGAAACTGACCAATGCATTATGGGCAGACAGACTTACAACTAAGAAATCTATTGGGACTAGTCCATATGAGTTAGTTTATGGCATTGAAGCAAGATTCCCATCATCTTTAGGAATCCCTGTTATGAAATTACTTCAGGAGGCTCAAGTGGAGCCAAATGACATTCAAAGAAGAATTAATCAAACAATTCATCTGCAACAAACCAGGGAAGAGGTATACCAAAGATCACAAGTCTTGCAAGAAAAGCTAAAGAAAATGTTTGATAAAAGGACTAAAGCAGAGGATTTTCAATTAGGAGACAAGGTCCTAAGATGGGATTCTAGAAGAGAAGAAAAAGGGAAACATGGAAAATTTGATTTCTTGTGGAAAGGGCCTTATATCATTCATGCCTTGCAGGGAAACAACACTTACTTTTTGAAGGACTTGGACAATTCAGAAGTTGAAGAAGGACCAGTCAATGGTCGAATGCTCAAGCATTATTTTGATCCAATTTATTAGAGTATTTTAATGTTTCTAACTTGTACATAATATATTGTTTTCTTGTTTTTTTTCTTGTTAATGCAGTTTGGATTGGATGGTGAATTCTGGAAGTTGAAGCCCGAAGTGAAGGCCCTGAGCTTCAAGAGTTTCACTATCATATGTAAAATAAAGCTACCAGAAGGAGGAAGGTTTCATACTTTCAGTTTAAAGACATTCTGAGGCATCTGACCTGCTGTTCTTGACTTTCCACAAGGAAAAGCCATCCCCAAGTGGAGCCAGTGTTAGCCTCCTATATCAATAGGTTTCATCTTTCATGATTGTCTTGATTGAATTATGGAATATGTTCAAACCTTCTTACTTGAGCAAAGGTGTTTCATATTCTTGAAAACCAAAAAATTAAAAAAATTTAAAAAATGTAAAGAGGGTATACCCTAAAAGAAAGATCAAAGGGTAAAAAGAATAAAATGGTCAAAAAAGAGAAAGAAATGAACCCCAAGCAAAAAATAGACCAAGGAAAGTGTGCAAATCCAAATGCCACTACTTTTCACTCTGTTGTAATAAATCAATTGTGTGCAGCTTGTGAAACTTTTGCCACAATTCATGAATAAGTCAAACTGTTTAAACTTGGCTTAGTCATATTTCAATTTCATATTATAGATTAGAGAATAAAGATCTAGCCAAACAGTTTAATCTTGGCAGATAAGTAGCTAGGTAGAGTGAATAAAAGGTGCTCAACAGTTTAATCTGAGCCCTTGGATGTAATAAGGGTAGAAATAGATAGATTCATCATGTAAAAGAAAAGATTGATCAGGGTTTGCAAGTCTAAATGCACCCTAATAAAGAAGACAAAATGGTAGTGTTAAGTAGATAGGGTAGGTAGATGGTGCTGCAAAGTGTTATTTGATGAATGGTGCTTGCAGAAAGAACAGCTAATCATTTACTATCAAGGCCAAGTACTAAAGCTTTTAGAAATATACTCAAAATCACAAATAGCAAAGTCAAATTCATTAACCTCCCTCATCATTTTTCCTCAAGAGTTTTACTAATTTCCTAAAAGTACTAAGGTAATTTGAGATCAAAGGGGCTCAAGGCATTTCCTTGACTGAAGAATTTAACTTCTGCCATAATGATCAGGTAAAAAGACCTAAGTGCTAGAGATAATTCATCATGGAATATCATCTTCATTTAGCCTTGCAAACTTATTTGATAAACTATGTAATATTCATAAAATTCCTCAAAAATAACTTGTTATTTAAGTTTAAGTGTTGAAGATAAATGTTGCATCGTTACTTCATAAGTTATCACTTTCTTAGATGTACAGAGATGTTTTGATTTCCCTTGTCCTTTACCATATTAACATTTAACTCTACTATATTAAATCCCTAGTGAAATCCCTTTTCCTAAGTATATAACTCCCTTTTCTATAAATATCCCCAAAACCCATTTATTATAATGTTTACCAAAGTATATATTCCCGCACATTGAAAATAAACACCCCGCTTATAAGCCCTTTGGTTAAAACTATAGCATTATACATAAATCCCGCCCTTATGGTGAAATAATTGTATTAATTAATTCATCATATAATAAAATATATATAAAAACGTTAGACATACAATATGTGTGTTTAATACCAAAAACATCAATAAAACTTTGCGAAAGATTTGTGCCACCGTGGTCTGTCCACGTGGCATTCCACCTAAGCAAACCCCCGCCACAACCCCTTTCTTTTGCATACGGGATTAATTAAGTCACCTGGACTAATTAATAACTATTTCCGCCAGTTAAAAAGCCCCCGGAGCGATTAGAAACATTTAAAAGTATTTAAAAGTACGACGGGGCCCACATGAAACCCCCGCCCATCTTCCCATCACCCCAGCCGTTGGATCAGCCTCCCGCAGATCAACGGCCAGCGTTGATCCCGCTGCACATCCCTTGCCAGCATGTTAACCAGCGGGGGATGGGCGGTTTTTGAAAAGTCAGACTTCCACGTGGCAACTGCTCTGTGGAATCGCTCCCCCCGCGATTAATACCGCCCTCGACCAAAAGCGGTGCGAGCACTTCCCGCTTACCACTTACCGCCTGACGCTGCACACGTCATCCCGTACTACCATGATGTCACATCTCGAAAAAAACAAAAAACCTTTTAACTTGTGAATAAGCCATTTTTTCGTGTTTTTTAGTTATTTTCATTATTCTGAGAAGAACGTTGCTCCCGCTGCGATTTTCGAAATTTCTGCTGTGATTGACCATTTCGCCCCAAAATTCTGCTGCGCCCGTATTGGCTGTGATTGACCATTTCGCCCCAAAATTCTGCTGCGCCCGTATTGAAGAACGTCCCTGCCATTGCTCATTACCTGTCAAAGAACCAGTTTCCGTCTAAAAACATGTATTTATCATTTTACGCCCCGACTGCACGAAAAACTCAGTTTCCTTTGTTTTTTCGCTTAGAAAGTGGTTAAAAATCATTGCTGAGTCCTCCCTGAAGATTTTAAACCTGTGAAATTGCCCCCAAAACCTGCAAATTGTTCCAATTTCCTCCTTTTCAGATATCCCGTCCGGTCTGTAAGAAAAAACGAAAACCTCCATTTTGAATCCACAAGAACCAAAATGGAGGTCCCGACAGCTCTAAATATCACTCCATTGAATGCTCCTCATCGGGAATTGGACTATCTACCTCTGATAGATGAAGATTTCCAAATAAAAGACCTGTATTTTGATGAAAGTCCCCGTTTGAGCTTCTGTCGCTGCAGAGACGAGCACTCAAAGGGGCAAGATCTTATAGGGTTGTGGGAATCCAATCTCCCAAGGTATCTTATTCCTTCAGTCCACATTTTCCCCGAAATCATTCATTACTGTCATGCCAACTATGATCCCGCACGGAGGGCTGTAATAGCTCCTAACCAAAGTGTTCTATTTCCCATCACTCCCCAGGCCATAAATGCTATGTTAAACTTTGAGTCAGAGCAAGAATTAGCACCATTATCCATGGAGGGATTGATTGAGAAAACTAGACAGTTAACCCCAGAGAAATTAAAATCCATGTGTCAGTATTTCATGTTACCTGAGCATCAGCCAAAAGGGGCTCCCCCCTATGGTTTTTACTATTTCAATACATTGGGAAGGCTTGTTGTAAATATAATATCCTTTGTCTTAGGATTCAACACTAGTGAGTATGTAGATGAGATAACTTTGGCTTTGCTATCCATCTTTACTCCTGGGCAGCCTCCTGAGATTAAGTATGATTATGCTTCCTTCATTGCCAACAAGATCCATGATCAATTCTTAAGGCTAGATACTGAAAAGGTTTTTAAGTACTCCTCAGTTATCTATCATCTCATGATATATTATTAGTCAGACAGGTTCCCTTTCCCTGTTCAGAAACTTGATGCTAAGGGTAATCCCAGGTCTGTCATTTTTTGGTCCCCCATCATTCATTTTTCCTCTGATTCTCCCTACTCCTATTCAGAATTCATTGATCAGTTTGTACATCCTGCTACAACTCTGTTAACAAGAATTTCTCCCCCCAGACTCAGTACTGAAATTAGAAAGACCTTGCAATTGTCAAAGAGTTATAAAGTTGGGGATTGGTACTTGTACCAAAACCATACAGTCATCAGGATTTATGGATGTGAACTACATCCATTCAAGTTACTCAGATATGTACCAATGAGAATTTTTGCTTTGGAATACTTTAGACAGATGAATAATTCAGATGTGATCCATTTTTGCAATGTAAAGAAGAAAGCACAGTTAAGGATCAAAAGCCAGTTAGGCCCTTTCATTTGCAATTCTAGGGAGGCTGAGAGAGAAGCAGAACTTCTATTAGAGAAAAAGTTCTAGACATCTTTCCGTTGGGTCCCTTATGACCCTTTTGGTTTCATTTGTGAAAAAATATTAAAGAATAAGTCATCTCCCTATATACAACACAAGATTCCTGGTCTAGAACAATATGCAAATCAAGATGAATGGGTTGAAGGAACTCTTGTTGAGGAAGAAAGTGGAGCTGACAAATTGAATAAAATGATGAAAGATGTTGAGAAGAACTTTGACCTAGAAACGTATGATCAAATGCAGGTACCTTACATTGGCACATCTTCAGCAGCCACTCTACAGCAAGCATTACAGGAAGACAGTCCATCAGTAGCAGCAGAACCCAAGGGTAAAGGAAAAGAACCTGTAGTTCAGGTTATTGAAACCTTGGTCATGGCAGAAAAACCACAGAGTTCCAAAGTACCAGAATCATCTCAGGCTTCTCCCACACCAGCAATACACATCCAAGTTCTAGAGATGCAAACTCCACTAAATGTGGAAATAGGGAAAAAGAGGCTAGCTCCAGATACCACTCCTTCAAAAGGAGCCTCACAGGTTTATCAAACTAAGAAACACAAATCTGATCCACCTCCAGATGTAGAAATTATAGATGAAGTATTTGATGATGGTAGGGAAGATAGTCAGCAAACAGGCACAGCAAGTGAAACAAACATAAGCCAGAAAGGGATACAAAAGCAATTAAGCACTGAAGTATCTTCTTTCAGACCGCCAAAGACAGATACCGGAGACATTAAAAGAACCTTCATTAATATTAAAACAAAGAATGATCCATTGAAAATGAAGGTATATGATCAGTATATGAAGATGGCTCCTCATAATCAAGAAAGACTGATGTCAGCATTTGATCTTTCACAAGGTAAAATGCTGATGAGCCACTTCAAAGCAAAGGTACCAAAGCCAACTTCAGCAGCAGATTACATCAGATCAAATTTTGAAGTTTTAGTAAAAGATATCCATCCCCTGGATCAAATAGAGCTTCATAGACAAACAGGGGAAATGGTTTATTCTACTCTCACCAGCAAAGCCATGGCAGCTTTAACGCTGCAAGATTCCTTGAATAACACTACTGCACAATTGAAGATTGAAAGGGCCTCCTCACAGGACAAGGATAATAGAATAAAATCTCTAGAAGAGATAATCATTGGTTTGGGGCACAATCCCAAAGACATTAAAGGTATTGAGGCATTGGTAAAGAAGAAAGAGGACGATATAGCTGCACCCAGAAAACAACTAAAACTACCAGCCTCTAGGCATCCTCAGACCCAGGAAGTCATGAAAGGGAATTCTCAGGAAGAAATGATGGAGTTGCTCCTAAACATGACAGAGCGACTAAATGAAACAGAGAAGGAGTTGGAAAAAGCATTGCAGGAACAGGAAATTATCAAGCAGACTTCAACAACAGGTACTACAACCACAGGGCAGCAGGAACAACCACCTCAGGTGAACACTTCTAATTTGAATTCTGAGGACTTAATAAAACAAATGGAGAGTTTGCAGCTGAGGGTCACAGAACTCCAAGAAACAAAATTGCAATTGACAAAATTGGAGGAAAAATATGACACATCCAAAAAGACAGCTGCTGACAACCTCAGGGAAATAAAAAGATTGGAAAAATTGGTTGAGGCTTTGCAAAAAGATCTTTCACTAGAAAAGCCTCTAAATGAAATAAATGATATTCTTTGGGATAACATCATTGAATTAATAAGGGATATTTGGCCCTCTATTCAGGCTATTTTTGAGCAAAATGAGTTAGTTAAGGTAGCCCAAGAAGAAATAAATAGAACCAGACATGAATTAAGAGGCAGGCCTGAGCAGGCCCAGCAGCTCATTCAATTTTTGAATTCCAGAACAAAACAACAGCTTGCATCATTAGGAATTGATGACAGGACAGGTGCAGTTTTGGAAGCAAAGAGAGTTTTCACCAAGAGGACTTTCATGCAAAATTTAGAAAGAAAGTGTACAGACATTTTGGTTGACATCAACAATTTCAGAGAGAAATTTCAAGCTTTACTGGATAGTGGGTTACCAAGTCCCATGCTCACAGAAGATCAAATAGTAGACTTGGAAACCTATGAGAAGAGAATAAAGGCTCATGCTAAAAATACAGCTGTTTGTTCTTCTAGTTCGTCAGAATCTGCATTACCAATTGGGAAAAGTATCTATGATAAAGTGAGGAATTTATTTCATCTGGAACATGAAATAAAGTATCTATTTCCGAATGAGCCCACCTTTTATAAACTTACTGAAGCAGATGAAACTTTAAGGAAGCTTAGAAGAACTATGATACCAGATGATCAATGGTGGAAGGAAATGTTGGAAATTCTGTAAAAGTTGTTTTCAGGATGAGATTTTATCTTTACTATCAAGTAAATGGTAAAAACAGGAAGACAGATGAAAGAGTATCAGGTGAAAAGGTTAAAGAGTATCCGTGGGAATAAAGAGTGTCCAACAAGCCAAAGAAATACGCAAGGGACAGCACAGAGCACTATTTCAGCACTTACCTCCAGCACATCCACGGAAAAAGGAACAGCACATCCTTTACTGTCAAGTAAATGGTAAAAACAGGAAAAAAGTTAAAGAGTATCAGGTCAAAAAGTTAAAGAGTATCAGGTGAAAAAGTTAAAGAGTATCCGTGAGAAGAAAGAGTGTTCAGCAAGCAAAAGAAATACGCAAGGGACATCACATAGCACTATTTTAGCACTTACCTCCAGCACATCCACGGAAAAAGGAACAGCACATCAGCAGTTGCACATTATTCTATCCACGAGAGCGTTTGTCTCTTGTTTGTTTGTAAATATGCTTTAAGTCAGCCTAGATTATTGGCTAAGTTAGTGTAAGATTGTTTTAGATTATTTTGTGTATAAATAAACCCTCAAAGAGAGTGTTGAGGGTGGATTCTATTACTCAGCTGTAACATTGAAATTTTCGGAATAAAAACTTTTGGAGAAATTTACTTGTGGCTTACTGGATGACGTTTTGAAGCACTGGACTTGTTGTAGGATTCATGTGTTGGACTACAGTTCAATAAGTTTTCCAACCCTTGTGTTTGAATTTTATATTAGTTTATACTATCATCATATCCGTTTCTGAATAGTTTACATAAAGGATTGAAACAGAATTTGCTTAATTGTACTCTGTTTTCAAATGTAATTATTCTTGATGTTTTCTTCTGAATTAGTTATAAGCATGAATTCTTAAATGCTCCTGCTTTGCTAATTTAATCATTGTTGGTTACTATAACAAAGAATCCTTCATTGCTCTTTGCTTGTAGTCATTTCTCTTCTTTCTCTTGAATATGGTGAAAGATTCTTAGTTGCCTTTCATCCCTTCAAGATCATCCCATCCACTTTAAATTTTAAGGATTGTTCTCTGTCTAGCTATCTTGCCCTGTAATACCATCTTGTGCGTAGAATAGAAATCCAGTAAAGCCATCCTTTGACTCCATAGCCCAATGGACTGAAAACCCTCAACCTTGCCCTTAGTTTGTGGATTCCACCATTTTCCCAAAACAAACTTTGAATCTATAACTAGCCTAAAACCTTCTAAAAACAAAGATAAATCATAAAGAGAGAGCCCTCTCTGGATGCAGATTGGCTAGATTCTGCATCTAAAAGGTTGGTTTGTGGTTACCTCGGGTATACTTTCCTCTTACACAACTTCTAGGAAAACCTGAGTGATAACACATTCGTGCACCAAACACACTAACACAGGATTGGCGACTCCATTAAATTTTATTTCCAAGTTTATGTGGTTGTGCCTTTTTGCAGAGACCTCCATATTTGCTGTGGAGTTGGGTTGGAATTGCCAGATTTCTCTCCTTCATTACCTAGTTCACCCCTAGTGACAGACTGAAGCAGAAGAGCTCCCAAAAATTACTCTGTGGGAAATTTTCGTGCATTTATCATAGACATCCGCGCCCCCATTGTGCACGTTCAAAGGTGACCTGCGCGTAGAAATCGCACATGTCTCAGCCTTTTCTACGCAAAAACCAGAAGTGAAATTTTCTCCTATATTTCCATCTTTTCCTGCTTGTAAAAGTGACTGGAAGACCATAATACATCTGCCAGCACTGGTTTAAGTGCCCCACAAATTTCTAAAGATCACTCTTAGCTACTTTTAGTAGCATAGGTGTTAGTTTTATTTCAAGTTGATTTTTGCAAAGTTAACACATAGTTTAAGTAGGAGGAAAATTAACTTGCATTTTGAAATAATTTATGTTTTGCAAATTTAGGTACTAAAACACCTAGATAATTATCTAAAGTAAGTGGCCCAAGTCCACACATGCTTAGATAGTTCTCTTTTCTAGTGTAAAAGTCATTATTTTAGTTCAATTTTTGCACTATGATTTCGGGACCAGGATCGAATTGTCGATAGAAGAGCAAGTAATATATGTTTCCCTTACACCCTCCGGTGATCCTAGGTAAGCAATGAACACTCTTTATTCATAACTCACCATCTCCCTATAGTTGATCACATAGATTAACTAGGAAAAATTGAAAGCGACCCATATCCGCGCATGTTTTCTTTCGAGCAAGGAACAACGAAACATAGTTTAAATAGGGGATTTTGAAAAGGATCATTGCATATCCACACATTCAAACTATGTGCTTATTCACTTTTTTCTCACATACAACCACACCCTAAGAAAAGTAAAGAAACCTAAAACTAACTTAACAAAACTCACTAAGTTCTCCCCACAGGGGCCACAAAAGAATTTATAGTCTAAGTTAGGATCAAGGGGGTAGGTATCCAATAGACTGACTTGGCCATTCTTCATCTTGAAACATAGAAGTTGATTGTTTAGGGAGCTTTCAAATCCACCTATCAGCCCACGGAAAAGAAAACCTAAGCACGGAAGAGACCTAATTCAGAAGGGAGTTAAGCTTAGGCACAGTGCGTGCAGTATCAGTTAGGGCTACGTGACCTGACTGATACTCGGTACTGTTAGCTAAAATACCAAGAATCCCAAGACTCGAACACTGACATGACATGGTAGTGCTTAGTGGCCAAAATTAGGGCATCCTTTCCCTATATGTGACGGTGCAGGCAAGCACTAGAGCCTCTACCCTTACCTTGGTGGATTTTCTTTGGTTGACTGGGGGCGTGCCAGTTCCTTCGAGACGTTGTGCCAGCATTTGTAATATATCTTCTCAAGTCCCAGTTACGTTTGAGCGTGTGATGATGATTAGGTCTTCTAGGATTTGAGTATCATATGCAAACACTAAAAAACTATATTTTTTGATTGACTGATCACATAGGATTAATCTAAAGGGAGAATTCATTTTATTTTCGCTTCGTTTTATGTATGCGAACGAAATTTTTCGTTGATTATAATCTTCATCCTCTCAAAATTCTCCAAATCCATACCTAGTCGACGCCAGAATGGACCCAACGGGACCTCATTGATCTAGACGCCTTTTGGACCTCTCCTGGTAGTCTTTCACCATTTAGGCATCAAAGACAGAACACTGCCACCCTTTTGGTTCATCCTTTATCGGGGCATCTCTAGTTGGGAGCCCTAGTCAGTCTCACAACACCACACTAGTGAACACCCCCACAGGGTCACCACACACCACTCCTCCCACAACTCCTATCGGGAAAAGGAGTGCTACCCATTCGAGAAGCCTGGTGAATGCACAATAGGGTACGTCACAGAAAAACCCTATTCCTAACAAGAACATTGTGTTTTCACAAGTATCAATGTCTACAACCTCGCAGTCACCTTTTCTAGCTTCATTAAATCTACCAGATTTAACCAAGTTGACAAACGACCCCATTGCGCACAACCCCATATGGCCTCCCATGCCCACGAAGCTCCATTCAGACATTCCAAAATTTGAAGGGATGCAAGTGAAAGACCCTGGAAATCATGTTATGAATTTCCACCTGTGGTGTTCATTGAACAAAATCATTGATGATACTATTTGACTAAAACTGTTTCAATGCACTCTAACCGGAGTGGCAACGAAATGGTATGTGGAGAAACCCTCTGCTACACATGGAACCTTTAGCGCCCTCGCCACCACATTCCTAAAATATTTTTAGTTACCAATCCACCACGATTCCGGAATGGAATTACTGACCCACTTTAGGCAAACCCTCGCCGTCCATATCTCAGACCATCTCCACGAGTGGCGGCGGCGTCGTAGTTTGTGCAAAGCCAAACTCGACAATCTAGTTATATTAGACATATTCTTGAAAACTCTCACCGCAGAGATTTTGAAAGATGTGGCACAAAAAATCCCATATCTGAAGAGGATGACCTCAGTAAGGCCCAACAAATCAAGTTGATCTATACGCAGTCAGGGTATATTTACAATATCTTGCCAAACACCTCGTGCCTGCAAACTTACAAAGAATTTCTAGGTGTGTCGTACTCTGCAGACGGTTTAATTGGGTCATTGACCCAAAATCACTTAAGAAACAACGTTCAACACTCCAGTTACATGTATTATTCTGCCCAGAACATCCACAACCCAGCTACCAAAGTCATCACATGCCTCCGCAAAATTTGACCAGTAGGGCGCCATCATATCACCATCAGCATGGATGACCCTATCCACCGGCTTAGGGGACCTAGTATGCAGATAGACATATTGATAGAAGATATCCCCCCCAATAGCCATTTACAAACCAAGGACCGTAATATTCCTAGTCCCTAGCACAAGAACTGCCCATTCAGAATAATGCGCAGGTGAACTTTGTGAAACCCTCCTGAAATCAATCGTGCCAACCATATCACAAGGAGAACCCAAATTATCCTCCTAACATGGTTAAGAAAAAAGGAAAAAATAAGCCTAATGGAAATCCCAGACTGGGGGGCAACAATTAACAACGCCCTCCACGATCTTAGGCTAGAGGCAACTCCAACCGAAATTAGAACCAAAAGCCAAGCAACTCCCAGAGGTAGAACAAAAGGCCAATTATTTGGAAAAACCATTCTTGTTCGATCTGTGGTGAGTACGGCCATTACACTCACCACTGTCCCGACCTCCCTGGGTTGAAGAACCTACAGAGTAACTGTGGACAAGCGGGATCCTCCCAGCAAACAGCAGTCATGCAGGAACCTTTCCCCCATCAAGGGACAGTTAGCACGTAGCAACAAACTCCCGACGAATCTGGAAAGAACAGCAACGAAATCTACTTGATTGGCGAGGAAATTTTTTTTCAAACACAAAATTGAAATTATGGCACCCCACCAAACATCAACACGTCAGGGGCTAGTACCAGTGCACCAACAACACCTTTGACCATATCAAAGATGCCTATTGAACCTTTGCCAAATATGGCTAAGGGACCAACTAGGCGAGAAGGAAACTATTCCAAAGCAGCCCATAACTATAACATTGAGGATGATCTAGCTCAATCTCCCACCGCTATGTCAGCTTTGGAGGTATCACAGTCATGCCCAAAGTAGCAAAAAGCCTTACTTTTTGCATTAGGTGCTACCGACCTTGTCGATACATGCCTAATGGATTTTGATTTAGACAAATCCACCCCTAGGATTCCCTCAATGGTTGCCTTTCAGATACCAGTTTCGGTCCAAAACATTACCATTCACCGATGTATCATTGACGAGGGTGCATCCACATGCATAATGTCAAAGAATGTTTGGCAGAAGTTAGGATCTCCTGAACTAAAGCCATCGGACATCACACTTAGAGAATACGATAGTTGTCCTTCCGCCCCCATCTGCCTCTACCAAAACGTCATGATATGCTTAGCCGGAAAGACGGTACTTATAGACATTGAAGTCTTGGACACCCATTTGGACTACAATATACTCCTTGGTCAGAGTTATATGTAGGCCATGTCAGTTGTCGCCTCCTCTATCTAAAGAACTATGATGTTTCGCCATGAGGACCGCATCGTTACTGTCGACCAATTGAAACATAGAAAAAAGCATCCCCTAATAAATATTGATGTCATTTTACCCTACATAGACACATCTACGGACGGGCTTTCACGGTACCAAGAATATGGCCCTGGCCAATTCAAAATGTCGTCCATCCTAGGATCATTCCTAGGAGATCCCCCTATTATACATGAGTCATCAACTGATGTCACAGGAGCTCTAGTGTGCATGATGTCCACATCAAGTGTCAAAGCTAGTCAGGACACGAACATGAGAAGTAATGACACTGAGTCCTCAACAACGGTATCCTCTCTAGCCTACGACTCTTCCAAGACCCCTTTCCTCTACCCCCCAACTGGTTTCGTATCCTTGCAAGTCTTGGCCACTGTGGTGTTACCAAACATATCTTTTTAAATACCAATTTGGTACCTCGTTCTCCCTACTGGGATAGGAGCCACACACATCACCACCATAGTTAGTGCCCCTTAGTCTCGAGGAGACCCCACCTGTTCATGAAACTATCGAAAAAATCCTTGCAAAGAAAATTCCCATTGCAAAATCGATGATTACGAAAGAAAATAGAGAGAAGAGGAAAGAAGTTGAAGACTCCCACCACACAATGAGAATCACCAGGTTGTGCCATGTGTGACATAGTAGGAAACCCTACCCACATCTACCCAAAACTAGACGAATTAAAACCACTCCTTAGTTTTGAGGCAGACATCACGACACCACGTTCCCATAAAAAGGTACCTGCCACCAAAAGTAAAGGCAAAGCATTGCGTACCAATCACGCATGCATTATCTGTAGCAATTATGGGCACTATACCCATCATTGCCTAGAAATCCCATGATATAGGGATTCCTTACACGCCATCGAGCGATCCTATCAAGAGGATCCCTCCACCCAGTCCTCTGGAGATGGACCTCACACCATCCTATACTTGTAAGAGGAACGATAGTCACTATAAATACTCCTGTTCATATTCCCCCCTCCTATAATACGTTGCATGCTGTGCGATGAACGTGGTCACTTCATCAAAGAATGCGCAGCCCTGGAACTCATCCATAGATGGTATCCTATAGAACAACTTTATTATGTTGGTTTGCATGCAGTGCAATTCACACGTCCCTTATGTGCTAACAACCACATCCTAGAAAATTGCCACTATATCCCCTGATTCTTCTTGGCACTAGCTAGTTTGCACTCAGCCATACTCCGCCTCTCCTGAAAAGATGGCTCAGAATGATAATCTATGAACAACTCGAAAACCCAGGAAGATGTGTCAAGTAGATCCATCCTCTTCCTGTCAGTTGAAAAGAGACCATTCAGGGAACCCTTAGTTACCCCCAACCGCTCTCTGCAGAGAAGACCAACATGTGCATTATGTAAAATTCCCAACCATGTGGTTGCCACTTGCCCTAATTTAGCAGTGCTACAATGTCTGTACCCCGTCAGGCCACCAACTACGCAATATGGGCACCCCATATCTAGGCTATTTAGCCCAGTATGTCAAGGCAATCACTGTGGACATAGTTGTACCTATTTCTTGCAAATTCATCCTCTCATTGATATGATTCATAAATTAGAGAAGAAAGAACACGATCTCCTCAAACGGTATAGAAAGTATATCACCCCCATGCTAGCAACCCTGCACCCATATTGGCGTGATGGGAAAAATGGAACGGCGCACCAACCAAGCATGAACCAGGCCCAACCTGGAATATAACATGCAGACTATGTGACCTGATTGACCACCAGGTCAATCAGTGCAAAAAAATGAAGCACCTAGCAAATAGTTTCCATGCAGCCTCATCTATCCCGCAGAGACTTATCTCTAACCAAGAGAAAATCACGCGTATTTATTGTAGGATTTTTTCATGCTTTCATCATAAAATTAAATGTGAGCATCTCCCCAAGGTAAAAGAGGCAAGGGCAGCGTTGAGTCTACACTCCCCAAAAGAGTTAAATACACCCAAGTCAACGACACGAAAATGGAAGCAGAAGACCTCATCTTCTACAACAGATCCTTTCCAAGCGTCCACATCTGGGATGAAGAGTAGTGTTGATTCCCACACAATATACTCAATTGGCATAGTGGTACCATGCACCATTTTCACTGGCCATAACCACGAATCAGATGCATGTCCGTTAATGGAAACATTCAGGCACCTCTACACCAGGCACAATTTCCACCAACATGAAATTGACCATCCTAACAGGGGACCCAACCTTATGCTCACGCAAACTCCCATCACATAGATTCTAACCCCACCAAACGCCGATGACATGATACACCATATACGATTCATATCGTCATGTATCAGAACTATGACTCGAGTTGTCTGCTCATCTGCCATAGGTGTTGAGTTAGCTGCAACTATGAGAGTAGTTGTACCTATGACAGTGCAGACCCAATCCATCTACACTCTGTCAACCGCGTCTGGTTCCACCACATTGACGATGGAATCCTTATGGTGTCTATCAACTACCTTCGTGTGGATTGAGCCTCTTCAGCATATCCTTGTGCAAGATCAATCCCCCTTAGGATCCTTATTTCATTCAAATGAGGACATCCTAGAAGCCATGACAGAGTTGGATTATCCATGGGATGCAATGCATCAGTGTTCACTTTTTCTCCCCAAGAAAATGTCCAGTCCTGACAAGACAAAATAACAAGAGATCTATGTGATCGAATCAAAAGATTTCCTTCCATCAGGGAAGGTCGATTGGTTCAAGAATACGATTCTAGCGCCCGATGCGTTCGAGGAAGGAAATATGTCAAACATATCACCTACTGTCAAGGTTAAAATATCCCAAAATCTTGATAAGGTTGAGGAAATCTCATTGGGGGCCATGCTCTCCAGAAGAAATAAAATCTTATACCCAATTTCTACAAGAGTATCGAGATATCTTCGCATGGGACTACTCAGAAATTCCTGGGCTTAGTCCCCCTATCGTAGAGCACCATATTGACACTTGGCCTAACGTACCTCTAGTGTGCCAGAAACAGTGTCAACTACACCCATAAAAGGTAGAAGAAATTAAAAGAGAAATCAACAAGCTTCACAAAGCCAAATTTATCTACCCCATTTATTACACATCTTGGGTTTCCAACCCTGTTCTCGTCATGAAAAAATAGGGCACAATACGTGTTTGCACTGATTTTTAATATTTGAAAAAAGCATGTCCCAAGGAAAATTATCCCACCCCATTGATCGACCAGGTCATCGATGCTTATGTGGGTCATGAGGCTCTTTCCTTTATGGAAAAATTCTTGGGGTACAACCAAATTCAAATCAGCCATACAGACTGGTAAAAAACCGCGTTCACCATCCCCTAGGGCACATTCGCATACAAGGTAATGCAATTTGGCCTAAAAAACAATGGAGCCACCTTCCAAAGGGACATGAACTATATATTTCATGACTTGGCACACCTTATCCTCGCCTACTTGGATGACTTGACCACTTGCTCTAAGAAGCGCTTAGACCATCTTGAGGATCTGCAATCGCTATTCCAAAAATGACGACAATACAACTTATGCTTGAACCCCCTCAAGTGTGTCTTCTACATCACAGTAGGAAGACTCTTAGGTTTTATCATATCCTAGCATGGGATTCGCGTGGACCCCCTCAAGGTCCAAGCCATTAAAGAGGTACCTCCACCTCGAACCCTCACACAACTGCAAAGCTTGCAAGGGAAGGCCAATTTTCTTAGATGCTTCATCCTATATTATGCCACCTACGCTCAAGGGTTCATGCACCTTCTATGTAATATCCTAAATTAGGGAAATTCTACAATGTTAGGAATATCTTATAGTATTCCTAAATTGGAGATCCAGCAATATGTAAACACAATATTGAAAGAGCAGTGTTAAATCAACTCATAGAGTGAGATAAGAGCTCATATCCATCTTATTAAGTTACAACATCAAAATTTATACAAGATCTTGAGGAAAAAGCTACTCAAGATAGGCAATAATCAGCCTCAAGAAACAAGTACATAAAACATGTCAAAACACTGCTACACAAGAGTGCCCAAGCTATGAATGTGCAGTTTTATAAATAAAAATTGCTCATAACATATATTAATACATATATATACAAGTCTATGGCTCATACAACATTGGGAGAGAAGATCTAAGCTCCCAAAGACTACCTCTAGTCAATCCTGGAAGGATTGGCTGAAATATGCAAAAACTGCAAAATGCCGAAGTTGCAGGGTAGCAGCTGCAACTCAGGAAATGGAAATGAATGGATAAGGCTGAAGATGTTGCATCAGATAAAAATACCTCCTCCAATGTATCCTCCAAGTGAAAGGCTGATCCTAACACTGAATATATCACCCTCCAACAGTCACTGCAATCCCCCACTGCAAATACCAACTGGAAATAACGCAATCACTAAGGAATACTGCATTGTAGGTGCAAGAAAAAGTGTTGGCCAAGTGCCAATATCTACAATATGCTCCAAGGGCCTCCAAACGGATCTTTCAAAGGAAAGAGAGCCTCCTCCTCTGAAAAATAAGTGATGGAAGTGGTGTTGTGAACCCTCACTACAACACCCTGCAACACAACATTATTCTGCTGCAGAAATAACGTTGTAGCTGAAGGAGGATGCTTGGCCTCAAGCCTAGATGTGAGGAAAATCAATACAACTCCTTTAAGAAGCCTATCAAGAAAGGATAAGGATTCCTAAATAGGAAATCCTTGTGCTAAGAAGCACTGCAACTCTGCTAAACAATAGGAGAATGCACAAAGTCTAAATAGACAATGAAATCAATAATCTCAATCATGAATAACAATGGCTACCTTGCCCTCCTTTTAAACAAGTGAAAGCCTTATCTCCATGGGTCCCACTCATTAGGGTTTCCTCCATAAAATAACCCTCTTCCCATTCATACTGCACTGTCTACCAAAGTGTTATCCGCCTCCTATCCCAACACTGTTGACTTGGTCAAACATGACCTTGTCTCCATGCAAATGTCCTCTTTCACACATAAGGGTGTGAAATCCAACTCTTATGGCTATCCCCTTTCACATTTGATGGATTTTTATTCATGTTTTAATATGCATGGGCTTCCTTACCCATTTATTTAGCTGCTAGGTGATAAAAACAAAATTTTAATATTCCATTTAGCTATGTGCTAAAATGGGAATATTACAGTCCTCCCCCCCCCCAAAAAAAAAATGTTGTTTCCCCTCAAGAAACTGCAAGGATAGAACTGGAAAATCTCCACCCAAGGCATGGAGTCTTAAATGTGTTGAGGAACATCTTCCCCATGTGGATCCTCCATCCCCCAAGCAATCATCCATACAAAATGAGTTACCTCCCAACATGGCAACTCCTGAAAATCCTCTTCCACCTTTGGCTCCTACAATGTAGGTGGGATGAAAATCTGATCTTGGTAGACAAAATAGCCTACCCCACATTTTCCTCCTCTCCACTTAGGATAAGTGCACATTATATGTTGATCTTGGGCTGCAATAATATTTCCCTCAAGTGGCAAGATGAAGACTAGACCTCCAAGGATCTCTCCTCCAACGTTATGAAACATGTTGTCCCAAACGATCTCATATGTGATGAGTTGGAAGTCACCCTCATATGCAATCCCCTCAATCATATGGCCCACCTAAAATGGAAAAAAATGTTTTTATTTAGTGGCCACATACTCTCTCATGCTCCCATTAGAACATGCAATGCAAACAATGTGGGAGATCTCTCCCCCAAGGGACACATCCAACCAATGTTCCATTCCCCCAATCATGCTTCCAACAAATATAAAAACAACAGCAACATAAGGAACCATAATGATAACCATGCTTGCTGCCATATGTAGCAAGGGAGAAGGACAATGGTACCTCAAATGTAACCAACGCAGTTTGACCCCCAACTGCAAAAGAGTGTGACAAAAAGTGTGGTTTCCCAACCACTTGCTTGTTGTCCCACTCTCCTCATATGTTTGGAGAAAGTGAATGATGTATGGTGCAAAGTGAGCATGTTCTCCAAAATACATCTCCTACCTAGGTCCTCCTAGGGAGTGGTCACCAATACTGCTTATGGTCTCAAGTAGACCATGAGGTCTAGAAAAAAGGATGCTCCTCCTTGGAGCATCATCCTGCACATGTATGGTTAAGGGATGCATATATACATTATAAAAATCATTATGAAAACAAACATTACCCTTACCATATGTCTTGCTTATGAAAATGGAGTGGCTCATAGATGAGTATCCTCTCATCCTCAAAGAGAAAAGAGGTGGCTATGCTAACTCTTCCAAAGAGTTATGTGTCTCCTCCATCTTTACATGATCCATGCATCTCCTCCTATGTTGATCATTCAATATCATGCAAGAAAAATGATCCTTGGAATACTCCACCAACAGTCAGGAGTTCCAACATGGATCTATCCTACATAGTGACAATGTTGATGATCTCCCATGAAGAACATCTATCATATGGTTATCTTCTTCTCTTACATCTCCCATGCCAAAGATGCAAGTTGGAAGGCTGCTATCCTTCCCCTACTGCTTCTGCCACAACGCAAAATCTGAAATGAGAGTGGGTAAAAATGATGTTGAGAGAATGCCTCTCTCCTTCTTGAGTCTACCCAAGACTCTCAGCGCTGTAAAATGACCTCCAAAGGTCTCTTCTCCTCTAAAATCAATGAATGGTGCCTCAAAATGTGAATCATCTCTCATCATCTACTAATATGGTGGCCTCCTTGGTGAAATGTATCCATGCAATGAGACATCCTCATCAAGAGTAGACTGCATACATGAATGGATAGACTTTTCCCTGCTCTCACTGTGCAATCTAGTCTTCCTCTTAGGTGCATCAACCTTATGAAATGGATAGGGGTGTGTGGTCCTCATCAAATGATGTTGGACATCCTCCCTATCTCCTCCCTGTATCTCCATAGGTCCACACCTCATCATCAGTGGCACATGTGAATCATGAGTTGTGCCTTGATCTCCACATGTGAGATCCTGGGGAATTTCTTGCAATGATGCAAGAATCCCTCTAGTTGGAGCTAGAACTCCTCCTTCCTCTGCATGAGGTGCTAGATCAACTCTAGACATGACAACGTTATTGCCCTTAGCCTCCTCAACATGAATGGGCAACCCTCCAATGATTGGATCCTCTTTTTAAAAAAGGATCTCCATGCCTTCTTGTGCCAAAATACATGATGAAGGTCTTGTCTCCAGCAAAGTATAATTCAAGATATCAGCCTCCTCCATGGTTTTCTGAAGAGGTTTTGAGTCTATGGTTTCCTCCATCACATGCAAGGGTTTTTTTTGTTTCAATTTTTTTACCTTCCCCACATGTGTTTCAGAATTCTCCCTACCAAATATTTCCATCAAATTTTTAATGAACCTTACATAGGAAGAAGTATTTGCATTCTTTAAATTAAGAGACTCAAATATCCACCATGCATAGGCCTTACCTCAAAAATGCAACATTGCTACTCTGATGGCTTCATCTTCAAAAATTTGAGGCTACTACAAGAAGATGTCTAGCTCTTCCACCCAAGCCCTGGCTGGACATGTAGGTGAACCATAAAAGGTAGATAGAAGAAATCTATCCATATTATGTTACTTGCTCCTTCTCACCTTGATCTTGCAAAACTCTGGGACAGTGATATGATCTCTAAACTTCTGATTTTTAGATTCATATTCATGCAAAAAACCACTAAGAGATCTTCTCTTAGGCATTCCTTCTTTCTCCTTCCCTCTCATGGAAAAAATGGGCATGTGACTACACTGTACATCACATGGTGTGGCTGCATTCTCACATTCCCTATAAGAAAATCTAGAGTTTGACTCAGTCTCAAACCCTCTTGGAGATTCTGTACACATCTCCCTCCTTACCTTCTTGAAGTCTTCATGAATGCTCTGTACAGATCTTGGAAGACGCTTTGTAAGCCTATCTTACTTTCTTCCTCCACATAATGGAGTTTTCATCTTCTCTTTGATTGATAGCATCATAGCTGAGATCCACATGCTGAGCCAAGATTATGCTTTGATACCATTGTAATATCCAAAAATAAGGAAATTCTACAATGTTAGGAATATCTTATAGTATTCCTAAATTGGAGATCCAGCAATATGTAAACACAATATTGAAAGAGAAGTGTTAAATCAGCTCATAGAGTGAGAGAAGAGCTCATAGCCATCTTATTAAGTGACATCAGCAAAATGTATACAATATCTTGAGGAAAAAGCTACTCAAGATAGGCAATAATGAGCCTCAAGAAACAAGTACATAAAACATGTCAAAACACTGCTACACAAGAGTGCCCAAGCTATGATTGCGTATTTTTATAAAGAAAAACTACTGATAACATATTTCAATACATAGATATACAAGTGTATGTCTCATACAACATTGGGAGAGAATATATAAGCTCCCAAAGACTACCTCTAGTCAATCCTGGAAGGCTTGGCTGAAATATGCAAAAAACTACAAAATTTCGGAGTTGCAAGGTAGCAGCTATAACTCAAGAACTGGAAATGAATGGAGAAGGCTGAAAATGCTGCATTAGATAAAAATACCTCCTCTGATGGATCCTCCAAGTGAAAGGATGATCGTAACACTGAAGATCTCACCCTCCAACAATCACTGCAAATACCAAATGGAAATAACGCAGTCACTGAGGGATACTGCGCTGTAGGTGCAAGAAAAAGTGTTGGCAAAGTGCCAAGATCTACAATATGCTCCAAGGGCTTCCAAACTGATCTCTCAAAGGAAAGAGATCCTCCTCCTCTGAAAAATAAGTGATGGAAGTGGTGGTGTTAACCCTCACTACAACACCCTGCAACACAACATTATTCTGCTGTAGAAATAACATTGTAGCTGAAGGAGGATGCTTGGTCTCAAGCCTGGATGTGAGGCAAATCAGTACACATCCTTCAAGAGGCCTCTCAAGAAATCCTTATGCTAAGCAGCTTTGCAACTCTGCTAAACAATAGGAGAATGCACAAAGTCTAAACAAACAATGAAATCAATAATCTCTATCATGAATAAAAATGGCTACCTTGCCCTCCTTTTAAACAAGTGAAAGCCTTCTCTCCATGGGTCCCACTCATTAGGGTTTCCTCCACCAAATAAACCTCTTCCCATTCATACTGCGATGTCTCTCAAAGTGTTCTCCACCTCCTATCCCAGCGCTATTGACATGGTCAAAATTGACCTTATCTCTATGCAAATGTCCTCTTTAACACATAAGGGTGTGAAATCCAGCTCTTATGACTATCCCATTTCACATTTGAGGGATTTTTATTCATGTTTTAATATGCATGGGCTTCCTTACCCATTTATTTAGCTGCTAGGTGATAAAAAAAAATTATAATATTCCATTTAGCTGTGTGCTAAAATGGGAATATTACATTCTACGTTAGTAGATACCACTCAAATGGGATAATTATGCCCAACGCACATTTGATGCGCTAAAAGAAACATTGTCTTCAAAATCACTCATCAGTCCCCAAAACTATAGCAAAGATTACATCTTGTATCTATCAGCTTCTGAGTCCTCCTTGGTTGGAGTCTTGATCCAGGAAGGCCTGGATGGGAAGGAGAACGTAATCTATTATGTCAGGAAAACCTTAGCAGGCCCGACATTAAGATATGAGCCTGAAGATAAGACTTCCCTAGCATTAATACATGCAGTCTAGAAACTTCACCACTACATCATTTTAAATACCACTACGGTCATCACAGATATTAATCCCATCAAATATATGCTCATGCGCCACCTAATGAACTACAAGTATGTCCGTTGGATAATCATTCTCCAAGAATACAACTTACTGTTTTTTCCCCTAAAAGAAAAAAGGTTTTTATCTTAGTAGAGTTCACTACGAACCTCCCAAGAGATACCAAGCGATCACCATTGAATGATTCACTACCAAATGAACATCTCTTCTTCATAGCAACCAACAACCCTTGGTACGGAGACATTCTCCTCTTTCTGCGAACTCAAAATTTCATACCTCATCTCACTCAAGACAACCATCGGTGCATTCGCCATCAGGCCCTCCGATATCTCCTCATGGGAGATGTTTTGTACCGACGAGGCTATTAGTCATCAGTATTTTTCACTATCTCTAGATGAATATAGAATGGTTATAGCTTTCTGAAAACAATATTCCTTGAATATCTTGAGTTTTAGAAATCCTACTATCTTAATTATCCTTATGAACCTATTTTCACTATTCCTCAGTTGGTCTTCTAAAATTCACCATGTTTCTCTCAAAAGACTCCTTAT
Source organism: Pinus albicaulis (assembly GCA_034641835.2). Lineage (NCBI taxonomy): Eukaryota > Viridiplantae > Streptophyta > Pinopsida > Pinales > Pinaceae > Pinus > Pinus albicaulis. The sequence goes on from CM076574.1 coordinate 1,372,620,869, forward strand.
GGACTCATACTTTTCATTTTCATCTTTCTTTCCTACCTAAGACTTCATTATCCTATTTTCCCTTGTTAATAAACTCCACCCTCCCTCTATGGTTTCCTATTTCTAACTCATTCCCATGTCCCTTTGGGCATAATAACCTATAACAATACTTTTTTTTCACTTGAAAATCTCTAAGCCAAATTTTAGTCAAAATCAGGTCAAAGGACACTCCCCTTAGGTCATTAGGGTCTTACAATTTTTCAAGGTCATCCTTGGATGACCTTGGGCACTAATTTTCATTTTCTAGAATCTGGCTCAGATGTAATAGAAATTTTGAGACATAATTATTCAATAAGGACCTAAAGTTTCCAAGGAGGATTATCTTCTCAGTTCAGAACTTGCAAGTGAGAAAAATGGAAAAAGTTTAGCACTTCTACAGGAGTGTTGAAAGATTTATCAGCAGAAGGTACTGATGATGTAGACTGTATACTCCTGAATGAAAATAATTTATAGCAAGGGAAAGAGGAAAAACTTGGTATGGTATATGACTAGGGTTTTTAAACTTGTTAAGTCCATTTGAGTGCCAAAATAGTGACTACTTGTAGGAAAATGACTTGGAGGAAGTACACAATGCCAGTTTCGCTTCAAATTGTATTTATAAACAAACAAAGATAAATTTGATAAACGTGAGAGAGGTTTTTGTCACTAATAGGTAAAGGAAGAAAAACTTCCTTCATATTTCACACAGGTATTTTGGTTTGGGAGAAATTTTAAATTTACAGGTGCTACAAGAGGTTTGCTTCACTTCTCGAGTGACCTTGGGAAAATCCAATTTTCTCATAGCTAGAGTGTCCAAATGACTTACTTTATGCATAAAATAACACCTAGACTGGAAGATCTTTCGAATGAGCTATCATGAGCTCAATTTGGAGTTTAGGAAGGCCTCCAAAAGTTTCTTGCACCAAGACTCTTCATTTATGCACCATCATTCAACACTTTCTGACCAGTCTTGGGAGAATCCACTTTTGACAGGTGAAAAAAACTCTAATAAGAAAAAACAAGGTAGACTTTTGAAAGTTGACTTCATGATATTTCCAACGAGCTATCCTGGGTCCAATTTGGACACCGAGAAGACCTCCAAAAGTGGTTTGCAAAACAATGTTGCGTTTTGTTATCTTGGCGCTGCGCGTTTGCACCGGTGTTGTACGCCTGGAGCTTGGCACTGCACCCTTGCTAGAGAAGTTTTCTGAGCTTTCCAACCACTCAAATCACATCAAATTGCCTTCAAATATTTCCCAAGGTCCTCCAAGCACTCTTGAGGAGTAAGTACATGACATGAACCCATTTTCAAAGCTATTTTGGTTATCATTGAATCAATGGAAATGAAACCCTAATAAAACACTAGCTTCAAGTTAGAGATCATAGTTCTTACCCTTGTCTCATCCTCCTAAGAGAAATATCAGTCATAACAAGGGTAATCACATTGTTTTAGAGGTTTTCATTCACCTAGTTTGTAATTCACATTCATTCCCTTCACTCATACTCATTCCCTTCACCTTTCAAAGCTAATTATTTCATCCCCTTCCCCTCATTCATTCCACTTACATCCTAGGGTTTCACAAAATAGAATTTGAAATGTCATAAGAGGAAGACCTTCATCATGAACAAGATAGAGAGAGAGTTTAACATATGGACTTGGATGGCCAAGATGATCATGAGGCCTCAAAGCTGATCATCAAAGAGAAGGATGCCATGATCAAAGCAGTGTAGGACAACATGGCAAAAGCCCAATTTTTCATATCATTCTTAGAATAGGAGAACAAGAAGCTAAAGGACAAGCAATTTCTCGTGGAATTAGAGCCACTAAAGGCAAAAAGACAAGAAATCAAGGGTAAGGAAATTATGGCACCTCATGACTCTGACCATTATGATTCTCAAACCATCAAGTCAAGATAAAAAAGAAGAGGTCTTAAGAGAGATTTAGAGCAGGAAAAACATGAGGCAAAGAAACTTAGTTTTGAGGAAAAGACTGCTAAGGAAGTTGAATATGACAGGGAGGTATGGATAGAAATAGTTAACCTACACCTTGAGAAGCTCCTCCATAAGGCAAACAAAGACATTGAGATGCTCAGGCACATGTCTAACAAGTACATCACTAGAAACAAGGTCTGCAACATCAAGCTCAAGTAGTTGAAGAACAAATTGAAGGAAACCCTAGCCAAGAAAAAGGAGAAGGAGAAGCTAAATATTCTTGTTGAGGTTTCCCTCCAAGCCTCCCAACCATGATCAGCAAAGAAAAATCCATTTTTGGCATCTTTTTGCAAATTTTGAATTTTTTATAGTTTGGCTTGCAGAAAATTGGGCCAAACGCGCAACGCCACTGGAAGTGTGCTTTTTTTGGGGTACTCTAATGACAAAAGTTAAAAATTTTCATGTTCTTCATGCTAATCACATCATCCTCAAAAAATTTCAGACCATTTGGAGTAAAATTGGTCCATCAAAAAGGCCAAAAACTACTAAACAATCACCTTTCTGCCCTCTTTTCAGCACTGGTGCTGCACATTTAGCAGTCTTGGGATAAGTGATTTTTGATAGGGAAAATGGGAACCATTATAGAAAGTAAATGAATATCTGGAAACTAGACAGGACATGCTTTCCAATGAGCTATCATGGAGCTCATTTGGACACCGGGAAGGCCTCCAAAATTCAGCAGCAAAACATGCAATTTTCCTAGTCTTGGCGTTGCGCATTTGGTTTGGCGCCATGCCCCTGTACTTTGGAGCTGTGCTCTTGCTAGGAGTTATTGAAAAATATATTTTGAAGCCTTAATGTCAATTTTTTTCCAATATTAGCTCAAATAGTTATGTTAGAAGTTATTTTTTCCATAAATTTGTTTTAGATATTTTTCCTTGGGCCTTGCATGGTCTCAAAGGTCAAAGTGACTTAACTATGTAATAAATGACTTCTAAAACCATAGCTAGGGTTTCACCTCCTCATTTGGCAGATAAATACTTCATGTATGCTTCAGTTGTTGGTTGGTTGATTGTTGAGCTCAATATGATATAGATTTTGAGTTGTGAAGAAGTTGGCTTTGGAGCTTTGTGACTGTTTTGGATTGAATGTTAATGGAGCAAGCACATTCAAAGGATTCATGGACTTTGTAAAATTATGATGTTACACTAATATATTTATTGTTTCCTCTTAATTTTTCCATATTGTTCATCCTTTCTCTTATAACAGAGTAGAAAATTTAGATCAAGATATGATGTTGAGAGGCACCTTAATTCTGTCTATTTTCTGTTGTTTAGATATTTTCCTCTACTAGTTCTGATTGGAGAATTCTTATTTTCTCTTTGGTTCCACTTAGCTTTTTGTCTTGAAAATGATTTAATGGATTCAAGCCAAAGAAGTTTATGGTATGCCTTTTCCTTTGGTGTAGCTTGAAACATTGTTTTTAAGGCCTTTTCTTTCAAGTTTATTGATTAGGGTTTGGCTAAAGAAGTTTATGGTTTGCCCTGTCCTTTAGTCCATCTTGAAAAGTCACTTTGAAGGTATTTTAAAGTTTGATTGAAGAACTTAGGAGTTCCCTGCTCTTTAATCATTACTAAATTTTTATCTTAAGTGTTTTCTTTGTCTGAAGTTAAATAGCTAGAGAATTTAGGAGTTCCCTGCTCTTTAGGGTTTGCTGGATTGTTGTCTCAAAGTTTACTTGATAAATATAGTCCAAAGAAGTTTATGGTGTGCCCTACCCTTTGGTTCTTTCTTAAGCATAGTGATCTTAAGGACTCTTCTTGTTATAATATATGTCAAAGGATTCTTAATTTCCCTTTAAACCTACTAAATTCACAACTTAATATTCATTTCACAACCACATAAGCTATTAAGATCCATTTGGCTTTGTTAACTTGCCCTATGAAACACCCTTGATTTATTTTTGTACTTTTCAAGCCTTTCATAGAACCCATAGCCCAATGGTTTGAATTTATCTTACTCTATCTGTTCTACTTAACAAGCAACCCAACCAAAAAAAAACAAAACAAATAAAACCTCTCAATTTAACTAGCCTAAAATCAGCATCCTAAAACAAATTATATCTTTCATACAAATATAGAGAGAGCCCTCTGAGAGTCCAGGAAGTCTAGGTCCTAGGACTCCAAAGTTCATTTGATGTTACCCTTGTCTATTTGGTCTTGCCAATCTGAAAAATTACAGGGACCTAACATAATGGCGACTCTGCTGGGGAACACTCGTTAAAAATATTAATGTTATATAAAGAACTCAGAAAACCAAAAAATATGTCAAGATTAGTATCCAATTATTGATGGTGGACAACAAACAAATCCTCAAAACAATTAGCATCATCCACCTGGTGACTCCACTGGCTTTCAGTAGGCCTGTCAACTCCACTGGTTTTCCATAGACGCCACTGGGAAACTTATTTTGTCATTAAACATCATAAGAACCAAGTTAAGAATACTTTGTGGATTAAGTATTTCTTTATAGATTAGGTTGCATTTCAAAACTGTTATAAACTCTCAACCTTCTCTGATCTATTGGGTCCCAATTCTGGTTTCTAATGTTTCAAGTATTAGCCAAGGCTAGTATCTGGTTGTTGATGGTGGACAAAATCCAGCCACAAAAAAGTTAAAAATCATCCACCTGGCGACTCTAATTTAGATAAATTCTATGAAAAGACTCAATTAGAGGAAGAACCCAAAAACATGACCAATCATACTAGAAAGAGAGAGTAGTCAAGCCTAAATTGGATTCAAGAATTTTTTTTTATTATTATCTATAACTATGTTCTATCCTACTTTAACCCTGATCAATAATACATTGATGAGGTCTACATTGATCATTGGAAATATTTCAAGCCTGAAATTGCAAACCATGAACATACTTATAAACCTGTGCCTACCCCAGATACACCTGTGGAATACCTAGTGAAACATGAGCCTCATGCTACCTTTCCTACTCCTGCTGAAACCTCAAATAGTCATAAATCTCCTTTTGCACTACCTATACCCACAAAGGTCCCAGACAGATACAAGCCTCTGTTTTTACCTTCTATCCTCCAGGCCCTCCCTGTAAATCTTGCAAATAATCTACCCAGATTTGATGGAGAAAATACAAAGATCATTGCTGAGAAACACATGCAAATTCTGGAGGATTTCCTTGACCTGTTTGAGGTAGGAAAAGACGATGTGCGTATCAAAATGTTTGCCTTATCATTATAAGGAAAGGTTAAGAGTTGGTTTAAAGATCTTCCAACTACAAGCATTAGAAATTTTCATCAATTCACTCAAGTTTTCCTAGATAGGTGGGTAGTCATGGGGAATGTTTTCCTCATCATAGAGGAATACAAACATTTAAAGAGATAGCTAGGGGAGACAGTGCAACACTTTTCAGCTAGGTTCAATAAGGTATATCATTCCATACATGCTAAGATAAAGCCACCCCCAGGGTGGGCTCTATTGCACTACCTAGATGCCTTTGACCCAGAGATGGCATTCCAGATAAGGAAAGTGACCCTTCAATCCTAGATGAAATGCAAAGGATGGCACTTGATGTGGAAGCCAACATGTTTAACAGGGAGGCAAAGCTAAGAGCAATAGAGAAGGACAAAGTAGATAAAGAGCAAATGATATATTCAGAGATAAAGCTAGAGATGTTGAAAAACACAGTTAACAAAGCAATGCATATGATTAGCAGGAGGAAAGAGGAAGAGTACAATGTTGAGGTTGGAGCTGAATATTCAAAACAACCAGTACTATTTTCTTGGGAAGAAAAATATTAGTCATTACAATGCAAAGATAACAATCAAAATGTGCACGTTGAGCAAGATTGCAAAGAAGAAAATGCAGGAATTTTTCAAGAAAGACTAAGTTCCCTTCCTAAATCCCGTGCTTCCCTATTAAGATATCATTGCAAGCAGGTTGCAAATAGAAACAAGGGGGAATGATCTAGGGAATCAATCAGGGACGAGATGGATAATACAAACCCTTTTTCAGATCCAGAAGCTCTCCCCATAAGCCATCTTGAAATCACAAAATATGAAATAGATAAGGAGTCAACACATTTAGAGTCTCTACCCTTATGCTTTAATTAATTTCAGATTATGAAAAGAAATTGGCACCCTAAAGATCTATTAGAGGAAATTCAAGAATTTCATGCTCAAGTTAACTATCATGACAATCAAGAGAAGTTGGTTGAGCATGAAATAAATCAAAGAAAAGAAGAGAATCCACAGGATCTCTCTGAAGGGACAATTGATGATTCTACTGCTCCTTTGTTTAAGCCTCAAGAAGACATCCAACCTTATGATCTTTCACAAGAGAAAGAAAACCACTGTGTTTCAATCCCAGGAAAAGAAGAAGCTATTGGCCATAAACCCTCTCCTTTTAATCCCAACTACCATAGATGAGAAAATAAATTTATAGGTCAACATATGGTGGAGAAATATGCTGATCTAGTGTGCATATTGGATAACATTCCTTCTATGAATAAGATACCCAAGTATGATCACTATGATAATGTTATGTTCTACAGACTCAAGCTAACACTACAGAAAAATCAGTAACTAGTTTGTGGGACAAAGACAATCATTTTCAGCAGGTCAAATATAGTGATAAACAAATATAAATTAGCTATGAGAGTGAAGAAGAAAGTGCAGAAAGTTTGGAAAAAAGGGAAGGATGTTTACCTCTTTGTTGTGCTTCATTTTAGTTCATCAAAGATAACCTTAATACAATAAAAAATCAGCAGTCTTTGGGTATTATTATTAACAACAAATAAGACATTCAACCTCATTATCAGTCTTCACAAGAAAAAGAAAACAATTGTTGTCCAATATAAATAAAACAAGGACTGCATCCTCCTTTATTTGAAGAAGAGATCAATCATATTCTGAACATGCAGCCATCCTATAAACTTCTATATAAAGATATTATTTCTATATGATCTACTACTAATTTATGTATTGCAGCCTTGCCTCATGAAGAAACAAGAGAACATATTGATACTGGGGCTGTATTGCCTTCTCAAGAAGAATTATTTCCAAAGGGTGCTCCTACTCATCAAAATGATGGCTTTCAGACATAACTCATCCCACTCAATCAGAGCATATCAGGTTTAATAGAGAACAACATTGCAATATATTATGAGGCTGCCAAGACAAATGATCATGAAGAGGGGTAAGAGATTCTTTCTCAAAAAGATCCCAAGCTTAACAAGTTGTAGCAAGGAATGGTCCTGGATACAGTTGATTATTCAAATCCTCAAAGCCAAGTATTATTTCAAGATCCCTTTGTTGTTTTCTTAGAGGCATCTAAAGAAGGAACATGCTATGCCCGAAATGGTTTGTTGCAGAGTGTAAAGAAGATCTTGAGCATTTTTCTTCAAAATCAAGTGAGATGGGAGTGGCCTTCTTGTTTTTTCAGGATACATAAAGGGCTAAATGAAAATCAATCATCTAGCACTTACTTGATTGGATGCATTGGGGAATGGAGTCTCTAGTAATTTCTTAAGTTGTGGGATTTTGAGATTTTAGTCAAAGAACACTAGAGGTAAACACAAACCTACTTCAAACTCTAGGATCTAGCCTTCCTAGGGTTCAGAGAGGGCTCTCTCTTTAAGATTTATCTTTGTTTTGATTGATAATATTAGGCTAGTTATGAAAGTACAATTTGGATTTGGTTTAAAGGGTTTGGTGGGGAAAAATCACTTGGAGGTAAGATAGAGAGAAATATACTTGTCCATTAGGCTATGGAGTCTAAATCAAGCTAGTAGCACTAGAAATCAAGGCCAAAAGGTACAAATATATTCAAGGCAAGATAGATAACCCTCAAATATTTGGGAAAGTGGTTTTTTGTGAGGTGGTATGATTGGGATAAAGGGAACTTAAGGATCCTTTGATCCAAAAAATGGAAGTAGAAGGTAGAGGTCAAACGGGAGTGAGAGAAATTAAGAATTCTCAACACTGGAAATCAAAAGAAAACATTAAAATGGAAACTAGTTAAAGACAGGGACCACTTGAATAATCCTGTAGTAATACTCCTAGTTACACATTTAGATAGAATAAACATATAATGAATTGCATGAGACTTAGAAAAAGAAACAATGACAAGAATGGAGTACTTCACTCATCAGCTTATCACAGGGATCTTGAATTATGATGCCAATTAGCTTGTTCAATCTGCTACTTTAAATTCAAACACACAACGCCTCCAATGTCCAACAAAAATATCTATAGTAAGTCCAACAATTTTATTCCACACTTGCTACTTCTAATGTAGAATTATTTATACAAAATTTAATTACAAATATCCTAGGATAAATCTAGGAATATCTTTAGGAAAAAGAAAATATATTTACATAATAAGAAGGACAGCTGCTTAACAAATAAGCAAGCTTCCCTCTTATCCAAAATAAATAGAACTATTTTATCTAACAAGGATCTTTTCATGGACTAGCTATCCTGCTTGTTGGCTGCTAGAAAATATCAGGCTTTTGACTTGCCTTCGTTGACACCCTTTCATCTAATACTCTTTACCGCTGATACACTTTGACTATGAGATCATTGTTTACTGTTGTAAAAATATGTCTTTTTACAGTAAAATCAGTAGACTGTCTTTTCATTTCACTGTTCTTTTTTACTGTTTTTCAAGGTAATCTTCCTTCATTGTTTTACCTCTTATTGTTACATAAAATCAGTAAATTCTTGCCACTGTTCTGCCTTGGGAATTTGAACATTCTTCAGCTTCCTGAAATTTTCATAAGCCTCTGTGTATTTAGCAAAAGTGGGCTTGAAAACAAAAAGATGTTTAATCTCATGTTGTAAAAAGAACAGATCATCAAAATGCTGAAGGAGGAATTTTCTTGTGGGAGTGCCTTGTGTTAATGGTTTATTGACTTGCTCCTTAGAAAATTCCCTAATATTTTTATCATAATCTTTCTGGGGCATTAGTTTTTCATTAAAAACATGGATGTCTGGCAGGCCCCTCTATCTTAATTTTGTTTATTTTACCATAAACTTTGTTATGGCAATGTTCATTAATTCACATTTTTCTTCTAGATTGTTCATCAAATTATTCTTAGTTACAACCTTTTTAATCTATAAGGTTTTTTATGTTTTTTCCAATGCCTGTAATTCCTCCAGTTCTGCCCTGTTCTTGTTGTTCAAGAATGTGATGAGTTTTAAAGCCTAAGAAGGCTTATCAGTTAACTCATCCTTGGTCTTTTGAATCTCTACTTGAGTTGCTAATAATAAATCTCTCTGCTCATATATAACCTAAATTGAAGGCCATTGAGTGTGAATGGCTTCAATTATGTTTGTCCATAGATGATTCTTTATGTATGAAATATGCTCAGTGAAAGTTAACTCTTTTTTCAAGATTTTGATTTGTTCTCCCAATCTGATTTCCTTTTGTTCATGGTTTTTAGCAGTTATCAGTGTTGTCTTGTTTGTAGCTTCAAGATTATCAATCATTTTCTTGAGGTTGTTGATTTAATTAGTTTTCAAGGACATTTCCTCCATAGCTTTAACAATCTGGCCTACTTCATCTATTTTTTGAACATGTGTAGTAGATGTTGAAATTTGCTGAATAATGATTAATTATCCACCGAGACTATCCTAATCACATATCAATTCGAATTCATATGCAACACATAATCTCTTCTACTCAGATCATCACACATGCGGAAATAAAACAAGCGATAGCACATCAATTCATCATACACATTAACACAGTATGTATGGGGAAAGCTTATAGCTGAAAACCCCGCAGCTATTGTGTATATTATAATGGAGAAAAAATGTAACAAACTCAGTAGAATACTCCTCACAAGTACTCAGTACTATCTCATTAAGTTACACACAAACTAGCTTGGTTTTGAACAAGTCACAGGCTCAAAACACATCCACTAATTGCCTGCCTCTATTGTGAAATCAAGGCTGGTCTAATGAGAGATCCAAGGTTTGAATATCCTTGGCTTGACAACGCAATCATCATGGGAAATTCCTCCAAGTGTGGTGCAAATCTCATGCACAACTGATGTCCCAACTGATAGCTATCTCAACCCTTTCATCTACCTCTTTCACTGGTCTCCACTGAACTGTCCATGCACTGTAGTGAACTGATGTGTTCTTGAGTTGAATAATGAGTTACTAATTAGTGAATTAAATAAAATTTAATTCACTCCACTCATTACTATTTTATTAGCTAGTTAAACTAATCTCAACTAGTTCAACTAAGTTAAACCGAACACAACTCCACCAACTGTCTCATCAACTCCACCAAACTTCTGCCACTGAAGTCCTAACTGAAGTCAACCATGCATGAGCTCACCAAACCCATAGGAATAGCATAATTCCTCTGTCAGATGCATGAGCCACTTCTGTAGCTCGAACTGAAGTGCTCCAAGAGAGTAAACTGAAGTTTAGAGTCCAAATATTATTAAGGGTAAATAATATTTGACTTCCCTATTTTAGGATAGGCAGTCTAAAAATAGACTTCGACCTATAGGTCCAAAAATAGAGGTCCATCTATTTTTACCAACATGACCAATACTCCAAGAATAACATACTGCAACCCCTGGACCATGCTCCATATGTCTAAAAATAGACATAATCTAAAAATAGACTTTGCGCCAGAATTTGCCTGCGGGCCCACTTAGTGAAGGCGACTTCATTTCACTAAGCTCCATCATCTTGCTGCATTTTCAACACTCCCTCTCGGCAAGATATGGATTATCTGCAACCCCTATCCTGCCTCTGTGGAATTCGAACTTGCTCCTGGTGAGCGCCTTCGTCAGGATGTCGGCATCCTGATCCTCCGTGGGAACATATGAAAGCATCATGATTCTCCATTGAACACAATCTCTGATATGATGGTACCTGATGTCGATGTGTTTGGACCTATCATGAAATACTGGATTAGCCGAGAGTTTAATGCAACTCTGGTTATCACAGTAGATCATTGTAGGTTCCAAATGCAACCTAAACAATCCTGCGAGGATCTTCCTCATCCAAATAGCCTCGCATGCAGCCAAGCTAGCTGCCATGTACTCGACCTCTGCTGAACTGAGTGCCACGGATCTCTGCTTCCTGCTGTACCAAGAAACTGCTGTCGACCCAATGCTGAAAACTCCTCCAGATGTGCTCTTCCGGTCCGTTGGGCTCCCTGCCCAATCTGCATCAGTGAAGCCAGAAAGCTTCGCTCCATCCTCCTGTCTGTACCATAGACCATATCCCAATGTGCCTCTAATATAACGCAATACATGCTTGCCTGCCTTCCAAAAGAGCTTGGTAGGCTTAACCATAGCTTGCGAAAGCTGGTTAACTGCATAGCATATATCGGGTCGTGTATTGACCAGATACATAAGCGACCCCACCAACTGTCGATAGACGGTGGCATCCACTACCTCCGCTGAAGTAGCATCCTCCTTCCTCCAACCACCAGGAAGAGGAGTGTCAACAGGCTTGCAGCCTTGCATGTTGAACCTCTCCAGAATCTCCCGGGCATACTTGCCCTGAGAAACAAACAGTCCTCCGTTGCGTTGCCAAATCTCCAATCCCAGGAAATAATGAAGGATGCCCAAGTCCTTCATCTCAAACTCTCGTGCAAGATCCTCCTTGCATGAAAGTATCAACTGCTCATCACCAGTCAAAATCAGATCATCTACATACAGTACGATGATCAACAACTTCCCCTCCACCACAATCTGGTACAAGTTAGGATCCGCCTCACTCTTGGAGAATCCAAGCCCAGTGAAGTAGCTGTCTATGCGAGTGTACCAAGCACGAGGTGCTTGCTTCAGCCCATACAGTGCTCTCTTGAGTCGGCACACATGTGACTCACTGCTAAAGATCTCGAAACCTTTAGGTTGCTCTATGTACACCTCCTCCTCAATAACTCCATTGAGGAACATAGTATTCACATCCATATGATGAATGTGCCATCCCATCTGCGCTGAGAGAGAAAGGATCGTCTGTATGGAAGAGTAACTTGCGACAGGTGCAAAGGCTTCCTCATAATCGATCCCCTCGATCTGTGAGAAGCCACGGACAAAAAATCTCGCCTTGTACTTCTCCACACTCCCGTCAGCCGCCTGCTTCACTTTGTAGATCCATCGCGAACCCACCACTGATTTCCCCTCCGGTCTTGGGACAATATCCCATGCAATGTTTCTGACGATCGAATCATATTCTTCGATCATGGCATTAACCCATGCGGGTTCCTCCACAACTTCCTCAAAAGAGGATGGCTCTGTCACAACACATTGACTCACAAGAGCCATGTATCCAGTGTACCGATCCGGTGACTTCCTCTGTCTGCGCTGTGCTGTAGGTGGTCCTACAACCTTCTCTGCATCTCGAGCCAGTCGCTCAGCTTCTGTAGTGCGCATGCGCCCTCTGATGGTTGGCGCTGCATGGGTGGTTTCTTCCACCTCTTGAACTTCCTCTTGTGGCTGATCCACATTCGGAAGCTCCTCCTTAGGAACTAACAGCTCCTCATCTGCATGCAAGTGTAGCTCCCTCTCAAGCGAACACTGCATGGCTTTCTCCTCCTGAAATTTTATATCCCGTCGCACAACAGTCTTGCGACTGTCTGAAAAATACACTCGATAGTTGTGAGGTGTATCAGTGTACCCCACAAATATTCCAACCTCTACGGTCGGATCCAGCTTCCTTCTCGCATCCTTCGTCACATGCATGTAGACAGGAGAACCAAAAATCCGCAAATAGGAAATATCAGGCCTCTTGCCAGAATAAGCCTCCTCTGGTGTACTCATGCCAAGAACCTTGTGAGGACAACGGTTCTGCACATACACTGCTGTATTGCATGCCTCAGCCCACAAGTGAAGGGGTAGGCCCTGATCATGCAACATCGCCCGAGCAGCACCCACGATCGTTCTGTTCTTCCGCTCAGCCACCCCGTTCTGCTGTGGGTTATGGGGTGCGATGAGCTCTCTCCGAATCCCTTCTGCGCTGCAGAACTCCTTGAATTCAGCCGAGATGAATTCACCACCGTTATCACTCCTTAGAGCAATCACCTTCTTCCCCGACTCCTTCTCGACCCGTGCTTTAAACTCACAGAACTTCGCGAATGTATCGCTCTTCTTCTGCATGAAGAAGATCCAGCACTTTCGAGAGAAATCATCAACAAAGATCACGTAGTACTTGTGCTTTTCTGTCGAAGCTACTGAGAAAGGACCACACACGTCTGTGTGAACTCTCTCAAGGATCGTCGTGGCGCGACTATCCTTCTCGTGAAAGGTGGCTTTCACATACTTCCCCAAAGTACACCCCTTGCATTGATCTGACTGTGCAAGAGTGCCCTTAGGAAGCCCAGTAGAAATCTGCTGCAGGATCTTCAAAGCTCCATGGTGAAGGTGGCCCAATCTCCTGTGCCACAGTTCACCCTCATCATCCCGGCTCACCACTTCTCCCGCCTTGCATGCCATTGCTGCGCAGCCATCTACTTGCAACTAATAAAGGTTCTTGGTTCGAACCCCTATCTTCCGGGTCTCTCCAGTAGTCTTACTGCGCAGGAAGGCTTTTCCTTCGCTGAAGACCACATCATACCCCTTATCCTCCAACATCGCCACAGAGATCAATTTCTTCTTCAATCCAGGTACATGCATGACATCCTTCAACACAAAGGGTTTACCAGACTCCCTCTGAAAGGATATGGTACCGATACCAGTCGCACTGTATCTACCATCATTGCCCATTTCGATGTGCACACCCAAATCTTTGTCCTCCAGATCTGAGAACAAATCCCGATCTCCCGTCATATGAAATGACGCACCGCTGTCCAAGAACCAAACCGATCCCATCACACTTGAAACCAAGCATGCGATCGGTGAAAATTCAAGCTCGAACTGTGAAGCCAAAGCTTCTCCATCTGCAGATCTTCCCGCTTGCTTGTTCTTCTTCTTCTTTGGACAATTGGTAGCATAATGTCCGTGATCATGGCAGTGAAAAAACTTCACTTTCGCCATATCCTTCTTCTTGCCCTTTGCACCAGAATGAGAGGTTTTCTTACCCTTCCCCTTCTTTGCTTTGGCAACCCAAGCGCAGTTTTCTTCATCAGCTCCCTTTGATGAAGATCCATCTCGAGTAGTCCTCCTTATCTCCTCCTGCATGAGATCCGCCCAAAGGCGCTCCCATCCCGGCAGCTTCTCCTGACCATTGACACTATCTTGATATGAGTGCCAAGCCTTCGGAAGAACAAGGAGAGCCAGGTCGACCATGTCCTCTTCATCGACAGTAACTCCCACACTTCCCAGTTCATCTCTGCATTGAGTGAACTTCGTGAGGTATTTGGCGATACTGTCGCCCTTCTCCATCTTGATGTTCTCGAGCTTATCTTTGAGCGCCAGCTTCCTTTGGTCGCTCTTACTCTGGAATAGATCCGTCAAAGCTTTCCACATTAAATATGGAGAAGCCTTTCCATGCAGGCTGGATACAATATGATCCTTGACGCCCTCCAACAGGATCCTTTGACATTTCACCATCTTCTTTTGCCATGCTTCGACTTCAGCAGGATCAGTGGGCTTTTGGACATCCGTATCTACGAACTCCTTCAGACCATTATCTTCTAATACTTCCTCCATCCGATCCTTCCATGCAACATAATTCGAACTGCCTTCAAGAGCATATTCGAGTCGCAAACTGTTGAAAGACATTTTCAACGCCGGCACCAAGAAAACAAAAACTGCTGCAAAATTCGAATTCCACTTCAAAGCTCAACTGCTCTAGATCTGTGAGAAAAAATTATTTCTAGCATAGAGATCAACTGCAAGGGGCGTTTACTGGATATATCACCTTTCAAGGAAAGGATGGATCCAGAGGCTACCTGGCCCGCATGCAAACTCTGTCTACCGAAATAAGTTTGTAATCACTGTGATGATCAATCTCTGCTTCAATAGCTCCGATACCATGTAGAAATTTTCTAAATAATGATTAATTATCCACCGAGACTATCCTGATCACATATCAATTCGAATTCATATGCAACATATAATCTCTTCCACTCAGATCATCACACATGCGGAAATAAAACAAGCGATAGCACATCAATTCATCATACACATTAACACAGTATGTATGGGGAAAGCTTATAGTTGAAAACCCCGCAGCTATTGTGTATATTATAATGGAGAAAAAATGTAACAAACTTAGTACAATACTCCTCACAAGTACTCAGTACTGTCTCATGAAGTTACACACAAACTAGCTTGGTTTTGAACAAGTCACAGGTTCAAAACACATCCACTAATTGCCTGCCTCTATTGCGCAATCAAGGCTGGTCTAATGAGAGATCCAAGGTTCGAATCTCCTTGGCTTGACAGCACAATCATCATGGGAAATTCCTCCAAGTGTGGTGAAAATCTCATGCACAACTGATGTCCCAAATGATAGCTATCTCAACTCTTTCATCTACCTCTTTCACTGGTCTCCACTGAACTGTCCATGCACTGTAGTGAACTGATGTGTTCTTGAGTTGAATAATGAGTTACTAATTAGTGAATTAAATAATATTTAATTCACTCCACTCATTACTAGTTGATTAGCTAGTTAAACTAATCTCAACTAGTTCAACTAGGTTAAACCGAACACAACTCCACCAACTGTCTCATCAACTCCACCAAACTTCTGCCACTGAAGTCCTAACTGAAGTCAACCATGCATGAGCTCACCAAACCCTTAGGAATAGCGTAATTCCTCTGTCAGATGCATGAGCCACTTCCAAGGCTCGAATTGAAGTGCTCCAAGAGAGTAAACTGAAGTTTATAGTCCAAATATTATTAAGGGTAAATAATATTTGACTTCCCTATTTTAAGGAGAGGCAGTCTAAAAATAGACTTCGACCTATAGGTCCAAAAAATAAAGGTCCATCTATTTTTACCAACATGACCAATACTCCAAGAATAACATACTGCAATCCCCGGACCATGCTCCATATGTCTAAAAATAGACATAGTCTAAAAATAGACTTTGCGCCAGAATTTGCCTGCGGGCCCACTTAGTGAAGGCGACTTCATTTCACTAAGCTCCATCATCTTGCTGCATTTTCAACAGTAGAAGAGTCTGTTACTGAAGTAGTAGCTGAAATCACTGGCACTATAGTTTCTAGTAGTTCTTTTGGTGCTAGCTTGTCTCCTAAAGTGGAGGGCATTGTTGTAGTTATTACTGGAATAACTGTAGGAATTATAGGAGTCTCCTGTTCTTTTACAGTCTCTTTTTCTTTGACAAGGTGGTCCATTTGGGTCTCCATCTCTTTGATTTAAGTATTCAGTTTAAGAATGAGGTTCATCATTTCTTCTTTCTCACTCTGATCTTGAAGGATTTCCTTGGTTTGTGGATGCTCACTTTGAGGAAGCTTGACCTGTTTCCTCAAATTTGCTATGTCATCATTATTTTTCTTTATCAATAGCTCTGCTACTTGAATGTTTGAGGGATCATATCCCACCTATAAAACTAATTCATCTAAGGCATTAATCCTTAGATCCTTGGCATATAAAGATGCCTTGTCTATCTTCATCTGATCCTTCATATCAATGATAGTGTTCTATAGCTTATTTGCACTCATTGCCTTGGTTTCTACTGTAGAATAAAGCATCTATGAGCTTTGTCTGTGAAATTCAATTTGGTCTAGCTCATGGATAGTTTTTGTATCAACCTCAAGGTCCACCTTATTATAATCTACTATTGTTTTAGGTGTGGAGCTAGTAGGTTGTAGAAATGGAATGATCACCTTGTTACTAGAATAATCAAAGGATGACAATAGCCTATTTTGATTTCCAGGCTTCTGTTTGAGGAATTGAGAGTATATCTCTGTTTTGATCTCCTCATTCTTCTGCTTTATCTGCTTGTATTTCTCCTTGATGTCTAAATCACTTTCCTCAACTGTTTGTGAGGAAGAGGCCTCCATATTATGATGCTTATTAATCATTTGGGTATCATTCTGATTTCCTGTAGATTCATTTTCTATTTCCATAAGTGTTTCATTGATTATAGTTGTGGCTATATCATCATTAGTTACTGGAGCATCTGTCTCATCAACATCAATGGTTACTTTTTCCTTGTCAACTGAACTAAGTTTAAGCCTCTTATTATAGATCAGTTTGAACTTTGTTTCTGTATTTGTTTCTACTGTATAGGCTCCTTCCTCTCTAATTCTTTTTGTTGAAGTCTCTGGCTGTTTTACAAGTTCTAGAGCATGTGCTGTATCCATTTTACCTTCTTTATTTGTATTAATTGCTATATCTATCAGTGTATCTTCCAGCCATTCAACTTGGTTGGAAAATTTCTCAATCTCAGGCTTAAGCTCATGTATGAAGAGAGCCAATTTGCATTTTACCCTTAGACTGCTCAAGATCCCTTGAGGATCATAGTTCCATGGAAAACTTTCTTGAAATTTAAACGCTGCTAATCTCTTTGTGATTTATTTTTCTGCCTCTCTGTGGTTTATGATAAAGGGACCAACCTGATTCTTTAACTTAAATTGAGTCTTTTTTCTAGAAGCCATGAAGTTAATAGAATCAGAATTGAGAATTTGTCTCAAATACTCCAGTGCAAAAATTCTCATGCTCATATATCTAGGCAACTTATAAGGTAATAAGTTGGATCCAAAAATTCTCAACTCTGTATGCTTCTCATAGAGATACCAATCTCCCACTTTACTCTGTTATGAAAGTTGCAGGATTCTTTTCATTTCTTCACTGACTCTGTGTTGTTCTACTTTATTTAAAATGTTCATTGCTGGATGTAGAGAGAGGTCTGAAAAATCTGTGTAGGTGAAATCACTACCCTATTTCATGAGAAAGGAAGTCCAGAAGATAATGGATAGAGGCTTACCCTCCGAGTCCATCTTTTGCAATGCAATAGGAAATTTATCAGCTTGAAAGAATAAAAATAAGTGAAATAGATAGGATGAGTATCTAAAAACTCCTTTAGTGGGAAATGTTATCAGCTGATGATGGATATTGTTGGCTATGAAACTAGAAAAGTCAAAGATGATTGATGTAGGTTGGCTTGGAGACAAGGTGGATAGGAAACTTAGAGAGGACTCATTAGTGCACCCATCTGTAAAGTATCCAAGTATAAAGGAGAGCATTGAAATAATATGTCTAAACCCTTCAAGAGATTTAGCAATGGAATAAGGAGGGTTTATTTTAGGAATGTCAACATGGGAAGGCATAAAGTTTTGAATATCATGAACTTCTTAGGGAAGTCAAGGCCTAAGTACAACTGGGTCAAAGCTTCTATAGTCAGGGGGACTGATTGAGGCTCAAACTATAATTGAAGCATTTGGTTTATTCATTCTGCTGTTATGGTGAACATGATTTCTCTATCAGCATTGACTATGGCCCTTTGATCTGGTTCATAATACTTTTTACATAATCTAATAAGATCTTGGCCAGGATGAGTCAATGGAACTATATATTTCGGAAAATGAGTCTCCCAAATGGGTATTTCATCCTTGTCTAGGTACTTTTCATAACACCAATTGTGTATATCCAAGAGGTTGAATTCTATAACAGGATCAACAATTTTGTAGTCAACATCAGTCAGAAGGAGGCTTACACGTCTCTTCTCACTGAGGTGGTTGGAGAGTTACTATTTAGGGGAGATTTAGCGCGTTGATAGATGGGGGTAGGTTTAGGGGCTTTAGATCCTTCAGATTTAAGTGTTTTGGATCTTATAGGTTTGCTTGTGCTCGGTTTCTTAGTCATTTTGGATAACCTACTCAGTAAGATTAGATTGTTTGCAGGTATATTTTCTTTGTTATTAAGATGACCAAATTTTAGCTAAAGATAATTTTTTGTTGGTTTAAAAGATGAATGTTAATTAGGCTTTTCTATAATGTAAATCGGGATAAAATTAAAATCTCCAGGTTTCTGAATGTTGTGAAAATACCTTATAGAGGGGGTGAACTTAAATATTTAAGTTTTAAACAATTTTTCTTTCTTACTGCATCAAATCATGTACGTTCAGCTATCTTATTATATCTTTTACTTAGAGAATTGCATCAGATAAGCATTAAGTATAACAGAACAAAGCATCAAACATGAACTACACATATGGACACCAGGATTTAAGGTGGAAACCCAATTTGGGAGAAAACCACCGCTGCTGCAATATCAGTCTTCAATATTTTATTATAGAGAAAACTTCTTACAACATATGCTGGTGCAGACTCATACCAGCACGCAGGCACCCACCTGCAGAAAGCTACAACCTTCTCTCATTTACCAGCATCTCCTGGAAGGGAGCTACAACCCCCTGACTGAAAGCTTCGACCTTCAGTACCACTGTGGACCTCGTTTCATCAATTTTCAGACTGGATCACACAGCCGCAACCCCAGACTTCAGAAAATGTATGCATTCGTCATCCCGTTTGGCTTTCTGGATAAAAATTCTTCAACATACATGCATTAGCTCTTCATTGATTGTTCTATTGAATGAATCCCAGATTCATTCTTTCGATGGGTACAACATGGACTCAGAATTATCAATTAAGCACGTCGTCTGTCCATACAGATATTCCTTAGAGGAATTCGCTCTTCTTCCGCGCTTGACTCTCGCACCTCTGTCATTTTCGAATAATGATCTTTGCCCTTTAAATATTTCTCGCCTTTCTCAATACCATGAGTCTAAAACCACTCAACCGCTAACGGTATTCCTTTGTCAATATTCCCTTTAGTTTATTCCCGGGGCTCTTCAATTTCTTTTTAATTTATTTCATTCAAACGAGGAAATTCAAATTATCTATGTGCGCCCATCCTTTAACCCAAAGTTTAACCCTTTGTATTTTATAAACAATATCCAACGCTTTTCCATACGCAAGTGTCTTGTTGATGTGGTGAGTTCCGCAAGCGGAACAGCCATACATCTCAATCGTTTTGTATTAATAATTGTGCCAATCCAATTTGAAACCCCAATCTTTGTCTCCTCCATATAATATTATAAACATTAACGTGCCACTGACTCATTAGTAATATATATATCCATATAACCTTTCGGGTCTTCAAATAATATTCAATCTTCGACTCTGGGCCCACATCGCAGTTGGCGGATCGGCGGTATCAAACAAAACTTGTGATTGCGATTGATCAACCGGACGCGATGACCACATAAAACATGGCTCATAGCGCAATCGGGTCCGCCCTTTGAACAAATTCAATCGGGGCACACCATAGAAAATTTCCGATTGCGATCAGGACACGGATGCGATTGGCACATATTAACTCCAGCATATAACCGGATCGGATCCGCCACTTCAATCGCAGCATATTAAAAAAGGTATGCGATCAATCGGAAAGTTCCGATTGCGATTAAGATCCTGGACGCGATTGAATCTATTTAATTCCACCGTATAACACCATCGGGTCCGCCAATTTCAATGTGCAATCGGACCCAACACTTAAGCGCTTCCGATCGCGATTGAGAAATCGGATGCGATTTGCAATAAACTGAGGCATATAACTCGATCAGGTCTGTCCTTTGATCGGAGCACATAACAAAACTCCGTCGATCAAACCTTGCGATTCAAGACGTGCGATTCCATTAAAACATCGCCACGTGGTCAAGTGGACCCACGGGCCTCGGTTGTTGGTGCGGGCGATTTATAATGTAACATTTGGTTGTATTGTGTACAACCGTTCCACTATGGAACACTGCCACATCCACAAGACATTTTTATGTTTCATTTACATTGCGATTTGTGATTGCGATTGGATCACATCGCATCTCCGGACTCCATATCAACAAGACACTACTTCACCAAAATAACTTGCGATTCCGATTTAGAGCTTAAGTGGTAGGGACCACTTGTCTCGCCAAATCAAAAATAAAAGACTTCCGCCTGTTTAATTCAATTTTTATTCATTTTGGTTGTTGAGGGCTTAAACGCCCGAAATGACTATCTTGAATGACTCTGCTCCTCCGTAAATTAAATCTACGGGAATATCTTTGTTCCACTGTTAA
Source organism: Pinus albicaulis (assembly GCA_034641835.2). Classification (NCBI taxonomy): domain Eukaryota; kingdom Viridiplantae; phylum Streptophyta; class Pinopsida; order Pinales; family Pinaceae; genus Pinus; species Pinus albicaulis. Next base: position 1,372,641,846 of record CM076574.1, read on the forward strand.
AATGGCTCTGCCCATCACCTGTTAATTCTCTTCTGTCATTTGTGACTGCGGCCCATCAAGATTTAATTCTCCTTCAATGCACTACTTATCTCTGTAAATGTATTCTTCCTCTGAGCTTTGCTGTTGATCGTATTCTTCCTCTAAGCTTTGTTGCTGATCGTTGATCTCTGCAATTCTGTTGTTCTTCTATTTCCCATGCCTTTGCCACATCCTTTGCCATCAATGACAATATTCCAACAATCTCCCCCTTTGGCATTGATGGCAATACTCTTCCTCTGATGACCTTAGACTCCTTTGTTGCTTTTCCTCCCCCTTTGACATCAATGGCAAAGATTTTGATCAAGAAGCCATGCTCCCCCTGAGATCATGCTGCATCTTCATAATATGACCAAAAATTCATCCTTTACATATGAAAAATGCTCCCCCTGAGCCTGTGCAGTCAGAGATGCCTGACGACACCTCACAAACAAATTTAAGCTTCTGTAATTAAGTAGACCTGAACCTCTGCATGGCAGAGACTACTCCCAGTTTCAGTCTGAGATATTCGAACGCTTCACTGGGTAGAGGTTTGGTAAATATATCCACAACTTGTTCTTTGGAGGAAACATATTCTAATTTCACCTTTTGCTCAAGCACTTGTTCTCATAAGAAGTGATATTTGATGGGAATGTGCTTGGTTTTGTAATGCATAACATGATTCTTTGAGATACTGATGGCACTTGTATTATCACACATAATGGAGATAGGGGGTGAACATTTGATTTGAAAATCTTGTAGAGTTTTCATCATCCAAAGAAGTTGAGTGCAACATGACGCTACAGCCACATATTCAGCTTATGTTGTAGATAATGCAATGGAGCTTTGCTTCTTGCTGAACCAAGATACTAACCGGGGCCCCATAAAGAATGCACCACCACTAGTGCTTTTTCGATCATCAACACTTCCAGCCCAATCTGCATCAGTGTATGCATGAAGAGTGAGATCAGCATTCTTTGGATACCATAGTCCAAAGTCTTCAGTTCCCTATAGATATTTGAATATTCTTTTCACAGCCTGAAGATGAGATTCTTTTGGATTGGCTTGAAATCGTCCAACAATCCCAACTGCATGCATGATGTCTGGTCTTGTCCCAGTGAGATAAAGTAGACTTCCTATCATAGATCTATATTCTGGTTGATTTACGATGGGGGAATCATCATTAGAACTGAGATTGCATCCGGTTATCATTGGTGTACTTACAGGTTTGCAATCTTCCATGCCATACTTCTTCAGGATTTTCTTGAGATACTTTGCTTGTGATAAGAATATACCATCTGTTGCTTGTTTCACTTGTAGGCCAAGAAAAAATGTTAGTTCCCCGAGTAAAGACATTTCAAATTCTTGCTGCATATCAGAAGCAAATTTCTGACTCATAGACTCTTTATTACTTCCAAAAATGATATCATCGACATATACAACCACAATCAACAGTTTGTCATTTTCAGTTTTTGTGTACAAGTTGCTATCAGCAGACCCCTTTGAAAATCCTTGTTGATGAAGATATTTGTCAAGACGATAATACCATGCCCTTGGAGCTTGTTTGAGACCATATAGAGCCTTTCTAAGTTTACACACAAGTTTTTCATCATTTCCCAAAATGAATCCTTCTGGTTGTTCTATATAAACTTCTTCCTCTAAATCACCATTGAGAAAAGCAGATTTAACATCCATTTGATAAACTTTGATTTGTTGGAAGATTGAAAATGCAAGAAACATTCTTATGGCTTCAAGTCTGGCTACAGGAGCAAAGGTTTCTTCAAATTCTATACCTTCTTGTTGAGCATACCCTTTGCACACAAGTCTAGCTTTATTTCTTATAATATCCCCATTCTCATTTAACTTGTTTTTGAATATCCATTTAGTTCCAATGACATTTTTGTCATGAGGCCTTGGTACTAACTCCCAAGTGTAATTATTTTCAATTTGATCAAGCTCTTCATTCATGGCTTGAATCCAACATTCATCTTTGCTCGCTTGACTGACATTGTGAGGTTCAACAGTGGACAGAAATGCCAGGTTGCTAGAAGATCCCACAAGAGTCCTTCTTGTTTGTACTCCTGATTCCTTTTCTCCCAAAACTTGAGATTCTAGATGATTCTTTTGAACATATCTAGATGGAGCCTTTTCAAACAGCTCTTCTTCAAGTTCTTCACTGGGTGTACTGTTTGTATCATTACTGTTTGATGTAGGAGGATATGTATCCTCATCATCTTCATTTGTTGTTTGCTTTTCTTCTTTTGGGGCTGCAGTAGACTCATCAACAACAACATCAATACATTCAACAATCTTTCGAAGTCTTTTATTGTAACATTTATATGCCTTACTCCTAGAGGAGTAACCAAGAAATATTCCCTCATCAGCTCTGGGTTCAAACTTGCCAAGTTTTTCATCATTATTTTTGATAAAGCATTTGCTCCCAAAAATTCTAAAATTCTTTATAGTGGGAGGATTACCATACCAGAGTTCATATGGAGTTTTATCACTATTTACACGAACATGTGCTTTGTTGAGAATGTTTGCTGCTGTATGTGCTGCTTCTCCCCAAAATGTGTCAGGTGTTTCAGAATCATCAAGCATAGCTCTAGCCATTTGTTTAATTGTTCTGTTCATTCTCTCTGCAACACCATTCTGTTGTGGAGTGCCGACTACAGAGAACTATCTTTTTATGCCGTGTTGTTCACAGAATTCAAGAAATTGTTTGGATGTATATTCTCCTCCTCGATCAGATCTAAGACACTTGATTTTTAATTCTAATTCATTCTCCACTAGTGCTTTGAAAATCTGAAATTTCTCAAATGCTTCATCTTTGTGTTTAAGCAGCCCAATCCAACACATTCTAGAGAAATCATCAATGAATAAGATAGAGTATTCTTCACCACGGGGTGACTTTTTCCTCATAGGTCCACATATGTCAGTATGAATGAGTTCAAGAGGCTTACTTGATGATCCTTCCTTGGCATTAAATTGTACCCTGGTTTGCTTACCGAATTGGCAAGATTTGCATATGATATTTTCAGGTAGAGTAATATTGGGAAGATCACGAACAACTTTAAGTCTACTTGATTTGTTGATTTGAGAGAAGCTCAGATGCCCCAACCTTCTATGCCATAGCCAATTTTCTGAAAATTTACTCAAATAACATTGTTCTTTGGGGTTCTTCAATATATACAGGTTGTTTGGAGTTCTTTTTCCTTTTATAATTGCTTCACCTGTATCAAGATCATGTACCACACATTCTTTTGAACTAAATAGAACTTCAGTTCCTTGATCACACATTTGACTTACACTTAACAAGTTATGCTTTAATCCATCCACATACATGACTTCATTAGCTTTCACCTTATCCTTTAGGAAGACAGACCCTTTACCTTTAATTACCGCAGGAGTATCATTTCCAAATGTAACATTCTTCCCCTTTTCTAGAGCACTATATGTAATATCACCTATCATGTGTCTTGAGCATCCACTATCAATGTACCATTGGTTATCTTCATCTTCTGCAAATAACGCTATGCCACAATTTTCAACCTGTAATTCCTTCTTTTTCCATACTTTCGAGCTTGAAGGGACATGTTCTTTTAGCTGAACTTTTCTCCTGCATTTGGATTCTTCATGGCCAAAGTTATTGCAGTAAGCACATTCAACTTCATTTTGAAGAGGAGAGAAGTTGTTATAAGTGTTCTTCTTTGATTCAATGTCCATTCTCTTCTTTCTTGCTTCTCTTGTCATGATAGTTTTATATGCAACACATTGAACAACTTTATGGCCAAAATTGTGACATGAGAAACATTGTCCATTGAAGTAGAAATTTCTTCGATCATGAAATCTTCTATTTGAATTTACCTGCTGGTTGGTGTTCCTTTGAAGAGTATTCGAGTTGAAGTTCCTTGACTTGAGCTGATCATGCTTTACCTATGAGGAATCCTTATCCCTTTGCTGAGTAGCAGAATGTTGCAGACCAGTTGTAGCAACTTTTAGATAGTTTGGTGTTGAAGCCTGAGAAGTTTCTCCGGTATATCCAAGACCTGTCTTTATAAGAGGAGAACGTTGTACCTTGATAATTTCATCCAAGGTTTCGGATCCTTTAGCAAATCTAAGATTCAGAATATTTACTTTCTCAAGTTTTTTTCTTAGACGTACCACTTCACATTCTAATTTTTCATTATGCTTCTTCTCTTCTTCAATCTGATTTTTCAGAGTCTCTATGATTATTTTACTTTCTTCTAAGCATATTTTGAGTTGATTGTTTTCATTAAGAAAATCATTGTCTTCTAGAGCATCCATAAAGGTATCCTTTTCTTCTTTAGAATCATTTTCGAAAGCCATAAGAAGTCTAAGATCTTGTTCACCTTCTTCCTCACTATCAGATAACCCATCACTGTCTTCATGAGTATAGTAACTTTTTCTAGAGCTAGACCGGTTCTTATTTCTTCTTGCTGCTTCCTTTCCTTTAGCAGGTGTTTCTTTGTAAGGACACTTAGCAGCATAATGACCAACTCTTCCACAATTAAAGCATTTGAAGGGAAGCTTACCTCTAAACCGTCCTGTGCCAAGTTGAAGTTTCTTTACGAAGTTCATCTCATCTTCTTCTGAGACATATCCTGATCCTTCTGTTATTTGTACTTCCTTCCCTTTTGTAGAAGTTCTAAAGACTGCTTCTTTGATTTCAGATGGTCCTCCTCTTCTCATTTCATATGCAGTTAGAATGCCATGAAGTTGTACCACAGTAAGATTTTTAAGGTCCTGCTTTTCTTCAAGAGCTGAAACTTTTGACTCAAATTTTGCTGTTAGAGATCTTAAAATTTTCTCAACCAATGTAGATTCAGTTATTGTTTCTCCCAGATTCCTCATGCGATTTACAATATCATCAAGACGTAGAAAGAAATTTGCAATGCTTTCTTCATTAAGCATTTTTAGATTCTCATATTGAATTCTGAGAGTTTGAAGTTTAGCACTTTTTACCTTTGCATCACCTTCATAGCTTAGTATGATTTTGTCCCATATTTCCTTTGCAGTATTCAGCTGCATGACTTTGACAAATTCTGATTCAGTGAGACTTCCGAAAAGAGCATTGACTGCCTTTGCATTTGTTTCATAGTTCTTTCTTTCAGTTGGATCCGTTGGCACTGTAGCTGGATATTGATATCCTTGTTCAACAATTTCCCATACATCTGCTGCCAAAGACTGAAGATAGGACCTCATCCTTGTTTTCCAAAAGATTAAGTTGTTTCCGTTGAAGAGAGGAGGCCTGATAGATGTTGTTCCATCTTGATTTCTCATTTTGATTGATCTTCCTTCTAGCGGCTAAGCTTTTTCAAAAGGACCTGCTCTGATACCAATTGTCGGGAAAAATACTAAGAGGGGGGGGTGAATCAGTATTTTAAAGTTGAACAATTTTTCTTTCTTACTGCATCAAATCATGTACGTTCAACTATCTTATTATATCTTTTACTTAGAGCATTGCATCAGATAAGCATTAAGTATAACATAACAAAGCATAAAACATGAACTACACATATGGACACCAGGATTTAACGTGGAAACCCAATTTGGGAGAAAACCACCGCTGCTGCAATATCAGTCTTCAATATTTTATTATAGAGAAAAATTCTTACAATATATGCTGGTGCAGACTCATACCAGCACGCAGGCACCCACCTACAGAAAGCTACAACCTTCTCTCATTTACCAGCATCTCCTGGAAGGGAGCTACAACCCCCTGACTGAAATCTTCGACCTTCAGCACCACTGTGGACCTCGTTTCATCAATTTTTAGACTGGATCACACAGCCGCAACCCCATACTTCAGAAAATGTATGCATTCGTCATCCCGTTTGGCTTTCTGGATAAAAATTCTTCAACAGACATGCGTTAGCTCTTCATTGATTGTTCTATTGAATGAATCCCAGATTCATTCTTTCGATGGGTACAACATGGACTCAGAATTATCAGTTAAGCACGTCGTCTGTCCATACAGATATTCCTTAGAGGAATTCGCTCTTCTTCCGCGCTTGACTCTCGCACCTCTGTCATTTTCGAATAATGATCTTTTCCCTTTAAATAGTTCTCGCCTTTCTCAATACCATGAGTCTAAAACCACTCAACCGCTAATGGTATTCCTTTGTCAATATTCCCTTTAGTTTATCCCCGAGGCTCTTCAATTTCTTTTTAATTTATTTCATTCAAACGAGGAAATTCAAATTATCTATGTGCGCCCAGCCTTTAACCCAAAGTTTAACCCTTTGTATTTTATAAACAATATCCAATGCTTTTCCATACGCAAGTGTCTTGTTGATGTGGTGAGTTCCGAAAGCGGAACAGCCATACATCTCAATCGTTTTGTATTAATAATTGTGCCAATCCAATTTGAAACCCCAATCTTTGTCTCCGCCATATAATATTATAAACATTAACGTGCCACTGACTCATTAGTAATATATATATCCATTTAACCTTTCGGGTTCTTCAAATAATATTCAATCTTTGACTCTGGGCCCACATCGCAGTTGGCGGATCGGCGGTATCAAACAAAACTTGCGATTGCGATTGATCAACCAGACGCGATGACCACATAAAACATGGCTCATAGCGCAATCGGGTCCGCCCTTTGAACAAATGCAATCGGGGCACACCATAGAAAAGTTCCGATTGCGATCAGGACACGGATGCGATTGGCACATATTAACTCCAGCATATAACCGGATCGGATCCGCCACTTCAATCGTAGCATATTACAAAAGGTATGCGATCAATTGGAAAGTTCCGATTGCGATTAAGATCCCGGACGTGATTTAATCTATTTAATTCCACCGTATAACACCATCGGGTCCGCCAATTTCAATGTGCAATCAGACCCAACACTTAAGCGCTTCCGATTGCGATTGAGAACTCGGATGCGATTTGCAATAAACTGAGGCATATAACTCCATCGGGTCCGTCCTTTGATCGGAGCACATAAAAAAACTCTGCCGATCGAACCTTGCGATTCAAGACGTGCGATTCCATTAAAACATCGCCACGTGGTCAAGTGGACCCACGGGCCTCGGCTATTGGTGCGGGCGATTTATAATGTAACATTTGGTTGTATTGTGTACAACCGTTCCACTATGGAACATTTCCACATCCACAAGACATTTTTATGTTTCATTTAGATTGCGATTTGCGATTGCGATTGGATCGCATCGCATCTCTGGACTCCATATCAACAAGACACTACTTCACCAAAATAACTTGCGATTCTGATTTAGAGCTTAAGTGGTAGGGACCACTTGTCCCGCCAAATCAGAAATAAAAGACTTCCACCTGTTTAATTCAATTTTTATTCATTTTGGTTGTTGAGGGCTTAAACGCCCGAAATGACTGTCTTGAATGACTCTGCTCCTCCGTAAGTTAAATCTACGGGAATATCTTTGTTCCACTGTTAAAACGGCTCTGCCCATCACCTGTTAATTCTCTTCTGTCATTTGTGACTGCGGCCCATCAAGATTTAATTCTCCTTCAATGCACTACTTATCTCTGTAAATGTATTCTTCCTCTGAGCTTTGCTGCTGATCGTATTCTTCCTCTGAGCTTTGCTGCTGATCGTTGATCTATGCAATTCTGTTGTTCTTCTGTTGCCCATGGCTTTTCCACATCCTTTGCCATCAATGACAATATTCCAACAGGAGCTACCCCACCTTTCCACGTGAACAACCCCTGAGGAAACTCAATAATTCAAGCTCCTAGATCCATAGTCACTCCCTTTCCAACCCCTCCAAGCGATTTTAGGTCCCAATCACTCCCATGAGCTTTCCTGAGTGTGAATGTGGCCTTTCTCTTCCAGTGCTATGCTCGCGATTGCGAGAATTAAGGCTAAATTCTAGGGCTACGACCTAGTGACTACCCAAAAATTTATAAAATTTATAGAAATGAAATGAAACATAGATGAAATAATGCCAATGCAAATTATGGAACAAATACTTGACTGGACCCCTACTAGCCATAACAGACATTTCTTCAAACATATCACATAGATGCATTATACAAGTCATAATAATAGATCTGATCATAGGGGCCTTATACTTATTTGATAACCACTAAGAAGCATTGGTGCGTTATCACATTTGCTGCATTATCATATATTAGGTCATATATTCATTTCTCATTAATTTTCAAGTAAAAACATGACAAGAACCATATATTTTCATTGTCATGAAACACATTCATAACTAGCATATATAAAAAAAAAAATAGCATACAATAATCATAAATGCCACATATAATCTGGTACATTTACTCATAAAAAACCAAGGAAAGGAACTCTTATTGATGAATGAAAAATTGAACCCATTATGGGACTACGACATTCCATCCAACCATATATTGGTTAATCCAAATATCTCTTCATCCAATAACCCTCACTTTATATTCCAAGCATGAATGTGGGACTCAAACCAAAATAACCAACCAAGGATTCCTGAGGCCAAACCACCTCACCCTCATCTATAGGAATTTATTTACCGCAATCGTCAACAAATCACTAGGCCATAAACCAGCATGTATGCCACCAGATTTCTCCACCTACACCGTGAGGAATTCTCATGTCTCCTAGTCTCTAGGCTTTACCCTAATCCATAGTCTGTTTCAAGGATTCCTAGGCCATAATCGAGACACCACCCTCTAGGATTTACCCTATATATCATCATTCACAAGCAAGGATTCCTGGGCCTGATCAAGGAAACCACCTCTAGGATTTACCAGAAATCCTAACATTCCCAATAGATATGTACATATACCAAAAATTATACCAAAGCATATACCAAATCATATATCAATTAAATTCTCTTAACTAGAGAATAGAGAAGGATACATAGCCCGCATCTTATCTGTCATCTCTGGTGTAGCTTCATCGAGCCCAAAGTGTTTCCACCACACTTTAAGTTGCTCGATTTTTGGGTTCCGGAGCATGAGCACATTTATCTTCAATATACACTAAGGTTCTAGCTAGAATTAGAATCACATCATTAGCATATTTAACGTACTTCTTAAGAAATGAGACATGTAAAATATCATGGAGTTTCACTATCGAAGGCAGTGAAAGTCGATAGGCGACTGGCCCAATCCTTTCAATAATATTGAAAGGTTCACAAAATCAAGGTGCCAATACATAAGGAGATCATCTTTGGCTTGATGTACAAGTACACCTGTTCCCCAACTTGAAACTCCTTAAACAACTTAATCCGATTTGCATAAATTTTCTTCCTCTCCCATGTTGCCTTTATATTCTTCTTGATCACTTGCATTTCCTTTTCAATTTTTGCTGACATGTTCAGTCCAATCAATACCACGTCCACTAGATCACTCCAATTGATGGGAGTGTGACAACTACCCCCATACAATTCCTCAAAAAAACTCATCATTAGTGATTCTTGGTAACCATTTTTGTTATAGAATTTGACAAATGAAAGGAACTCCTCCCATCTCCTTTGTTGATGCATCACATACATCCTCAATATGTCCTAAAATATCTTGTTGACCCTCTCTTTATGTCCATCTATTTATGGATGATAAATTTTTTTTAAGGAAAACTCTATACCTAAACCTACAAAAAACTCCTTCCAAATCATGGAAGTGAACTTGCATCCCTGTCTGAAACAATATTCATTGGAAAACCATGAAATCTGATCACATCTCTGATGAAAACTTGTGCCACATTACTATATGAATAGGTATTCCTCACTAGTATGAAGTGTGCTACCTTAGTCAACATGTCCACCAAAACCATGATGGGATCATGTTGTTTATATGTCCTTGGTAAACCTGTAATAAAATCCATGGAAACGACCTCCCATTCCACTCTAGAATTGCAATCAGTTGTAGTAGGCCACCTGGATTTCTACAATCTACCTTTACCTACTGAAAATCCAAAAATCTAGCAACAAACTCTACGACATGCTTCTTCATATTCGGCCAATAATTAAACTTCTTTAATATTGTCACTGTATTCTGGTAGGTTGGGTCACCTGAATAAGGTTTCGCATGAAACTCCCTCAATATTATATTTTTTTGCTCACTAATTTCTAGAACATATATCCTATCCCTAAATATGATCAAGCCATCAACTAAGAGATGATAATCCACATCCTCGGCACCTATACACCTACATGTACCTGTACCTATACCTTTACTCTGATGTAACCTTTGTATGATCCCTCTGTACTTGTCGTCCTAATGACCTTCCTGTAAAATCCGATACTGTAAATATGTCACATAGGAACTCATATCTCCAATGTGATTTACATGTATCTGCCTGCTAATAGAATCTACAAATCTATTCTATTTTCCTTTAATGCACCTAATCTCAAAATCTAACTCATTGATCGTGGCTAACCATATAGATTTCATGGAATTCATATTTGGCTAGTCAAACAAGTATCTCAACCCACTATGACCAATCAACAATACAAACAGTCTTCCAAGAAGATAGTGCATCCACATCTTTAATGCATGAATGAGTGCTTCAAAATTAAGATCATGTGTCAAATAGTTTTTCTCATGCACATTTAGTTTTCGCGACTCATAATATACTACTTGTATTTCCTGCATGAGGACTCCACAAAGTACTCTCTTGCAATAATCTGTACACATAAAAAATTATCTTTCCATATCTTCAATATTTAACAGTTGATCTTTTGTCAACAACTGCTTCAATTGTTCAAAATTGACTGCACGTTCCTCTTTCCATTCAAATTTCTTACCTTTCCTCCGCAGCGAAGTCATAGGATATGCAATGAAAGATAATTCCATGATGAACCTCCTATATTATCCTTCTAGCCCCATGAATGATCTTACCTCATCCACATTTCTAGGATATTCCCACTCCATGATAGCCCTTATCTTCTCTGGTTCCATTTCTATCCCTTCCTTGGAAACGTGTCCCAAGTAATGTGCCTATGTCTAAAAGAAATTTAATTTACTGAGCTTAGTGTACAATTGATGCCCTCTCAACAGTATCAACACTGCTACTAAATTCTCTACATGCTCTTCCTCATTCTTAGAATATATCAACATTTCATCTATGAATACAATAAAAAATTTGTCCATATAAGGACGCAACACGTTATTCATAAAACATGATAAAGGTATCTAGACGATTAGTCAAACCAAATGGAACTTAAAAAAAACTCATAATTCCCATATGCTATGAAACCAGCTGCAAAAATAGAAGAAAAGAGAGATCAATGCCTTAGAAATCAGCCACTTCGAGGGGGAAACCTCCAATAAATTACATAAATGAACAAAACCTCCTTTCTATATATAAGAGTCCATGGGGCCACTATGTAATCCTAGCCAACCTAACAATAATAATGTAAGGGCACAATAATAACAATATGGCAGTTACAGGGGTACAACAATAACAATAAGGGTGTTACACTAACAACAATAAGGGACTATACTAGTAATATAGGGACCTAACATGCTCCTCTCCTTCAAAAAGGTGTTGTCCTCAACGCTTGAGTAGCTCAGGGTGCTTCTGTATAAAATTCTCATCCTCCCATGTAGAATCTTCAGTGGGTAAGTTCTTCCATTTGATGAGATACTCTTAAATTGATCGATTTAGTAGCTTTCAAGTTATTGTTTCCATGACTGATTCAGGTTCCAATATGGTTTTTCCTTATTCATCAAGTTCTGGCAATATTGTTTGAACTAGAATTTTGTCACCTATAGCCTTCTTTAAGCATGAAACATGGAAAAACTGGATGCACTCGTGAAGAAGCAAGAAGCTGCAATTTGTATGCCATAGTACCAATCTTTTGCAACACCTTGTAAGGACCATAGTACTTGGGCGATAATTTATTATCCTTCTTAGCTTGCTTGAGGGACATTTGTTTGTATGGTTGTAGCCGTAAAAATACCCAATCTCCTACATCAAAAATTCTCTCGCTGTGATGCTGATATGCCTGTTGTTTCATACGATTTTGTGCCAAATTTAGGTTATCCTTTAAGTGTTGGAGAACTTCTTGTTGATGCTCGATGTGATCTTCCACTGCTTGAACCCTAGAATTTTCCCTTAAAGAATATGTAATGGACGGTGGATGATATCCATAAAGTACCATAAATGGGGTCATTTTTGCTACAGTATGGAAGGAAGTGTTATACCACCATTCAGCGAGAGGTAACCACTTGACCCATTGTGCTTGCTTATCAGATACAAAAAAATGATGATATACTTCCAAACATTTATTCACTATCTCAATTTGACCATTGGATTGAGGATGATAAGATGAGTTATGAGCTAGTTGAGTACCCAAACAAGAAAATAATTTCGTCCAAAAATTTCTTGTAAAATGGGATCTCTATCACTTACAATAATCTTCGGGTTTCCATGTAGCTTTTGAATTGTTTCCATAAATGAATTAGCAACTGTAATTTCTTTAATTGGGTGAGATAATGCCCAAAAGTGTGAAAACTTGGTAATTCTATCAACTACCACCATGATGACACTCTTTCCTTCAGGCTTAGGTAAACCTATGATAAAATCCATTTAAATATCCTCCCAACGTTGACTTGGAATGGATAAAGGTTATAGAAGACCCGGGGTCTTAATTGTCTCAACTTTATGTTGCTGGAAAACCAAACATTCCACCACAAACTTTTGAATATCAGATTTAAAGCCATCCCTAAAAAATTGTTTCTTCACCCTGTGGTAAGTTTTTAAAAATCCTGAGTGTCCTCCTAAAGGAGAAGTGTGCAATTCCAAAAGAATATATTTTTTTAGTTGGTAATTCTTGCAAATATATAAGCTATCTTTGTACCATAAGGAATCATTTTTCCAAATAAATGTATCGGATGTACTAGGATCTTGTTATAACTTTTGAATGAGTGTCCACACTTCTTTGTCCTTCTTCTATTCATCCCTTGCTTTGGTTATCCAATCTAGTTGGATAATAGAAATGGAACAAAGAAATGCTTCCACCTCTTCATCCTTTCTTTAGAGTGCATCTAAAACAACATTTACCTTCCCTTTTTTGTAGATGATTTCAATGTCATAACCCAACATCTTTGTGACCCATTTTTGTTTCTTTTCTGAAGATAGTCTTTGTTCCAAAAATTATTTAAGACTATCGTCCCCAAATATTGTAACCATTGTACTCCTAGTACAACATCAGCGCCTCCCACTGGAATGGAAATCATTGGACTATTCAATACATATTCCCCCATGGCTAGCTTGATATTATGGCATTTTCCAGAGAAATTTATAGTTCTGCCATTTGCAACCATCACTTGACATTCTGGTGCTGGGTATAGGAAAAAATTCAATTCCTTGGCTACCTTACAATAAATAAAATTATGGGTACTACCCGAATCAATCAACACTATTACCTTGTTCTTCTTGATATGTCCTTATATCTTGAGAGTTCGAGGAGTGGTAATTCCTTCCAATGCATTACACCATATGGTAGGACTCATTTCTTCTTCTTATAGGGTTGGCTCCTAGTGTTTATACCCTTCTTTTGAAGTTTCTTCTTCATTTTCTCCCTCCTCTTCACAATCTATGTAAAATAATTTCTTCTCGTCACACTTATGACCTTTAGTGTATTTTCTATCAAAACTGTAGCAAAGCCCTTTTTCTCTTTTTTCTTCCAATTTTTGTGGTGTCAACCTTGTAGGTTGTGGAATTCTAGGAGTAGCAACACTTCCATATTTATAGATGTGAGTGGTAGGCTTCCTTGTCTCCATAATTTTACATTCATTTTTTCTTGCCAACCTGAATGCCTTCTCCAATGAATCAGGTTCCCAAACGTGAACTTCATGTTGGATGTTATCCTTTAAAGTCCTTATGAATACATCAATCCTTTGTTCCCGTGGAATATCAGTTACCCTTATATTCAATTTTTGGAAGTCCTCATGTCCTCCCCCACTGAACCCTTTTGTTTGAGATTTATCAATTGGCTAAAGAATGTGTTTCTCTTTGTATCCTCATAATGTACTATCATTTCCTCCGAAAAAATTGACCAAGTGAAAAAAAATTTACGGGAGCAAAGCCATCGATACCATACAAATTTATTTTGTTCTAAATGTAAAGTTGCAATGCATACCTCTAGTGTGTTTTGCACATTATTGAGATCAAAATATTGCTCCATCTGTAGTATCCATGTTACAGGATCCTTGCCATCAAACTTCCTCATATCCATCTTTGGAATATGGTGGTTCTTCCATCCAACATTAGAGTTTATGAAATCATGATTAACATTTATTTTTTTCTCATCATTAGTTTCCTCTACTATCTTTTCGCCATTAGGAAACATTTCTTGTATCAACTTTGTCAAACCTTCCATGTCTGCCTTTAGATCATTCTCCATGTTTTCAATGTTATCTTTCATTTTTTCTTCCATTTCATCCATCTTAGCTTCCGTGCCAGCTTCCATGCCATCCATCTTAGATTTCACACCTTTCTTCAAACCATCCATATTCACTTCCACGCCTTTCTTCAAAACTTCCATTTCATTTTTTTTTTCTCTTTCCGAGAGGGAAATTTGGTGCACTTGCTCTTCTAATTTTGATTGATCATGTTGCAATTCTTCATCTTCATGAGTCATAGTAGAGTAATATGAGAGATAAATAAGTGTTGAATTCTTTTTAGGAGGCATTTTAGAACCCAATATGGATATCTATGCTCAATAGGCCTTTGGAATCACTTAAAACTGATTTTTCAAACAAGACTTATGCAATTTGAAAAAAAAATACACACCTTTTTCTTGATTTTGAGGAGCTCGATATTGAAACTGAATTATCTCTCTGATTTCGAATCTTCAATATCTGAAATTCAGCCTTAAAGTAGCACTCTAAATCTTCTTTCAAATTCCACAATTCTGACCTAATTTGGATTCTTGAAGACAAATTTATGCCCAATCACCTACGATGACTTAATTATGGATTGGTTCAATAGAGTGAACTTGTACGACTTTCCACATGTCACTGTTTCCTCCTTTGGCTTTGAAATTGATATAAAGGAACCTATACTCTGTGTACTTACGGCCACATTTCACAGAATTCCAATCCGATGCTCAGATAGATATTTATGACATTTTTCCCACGATCACCTGTTTGATATGGGATTCGGGAGCCTGAAACAATCCTAACTTCAATAGATCATATCTCCAAAAATATTGTGAACCAAGATCTGAAATTGTTACAGGAGGTTCCTCAGGATTTCGACTTCACTCTGTATAAATTTCAACTTCTGAAACTTAGTATACGAAAAGTTATAGTGACAATTCCATGATGACCTGGTTTAGTTGAAATTCAAGAGCCTGAAATAAACCTAACTTGCACAGATCATATCTCTGAAAATATTGTGAACCAAGATCTGAAATTTTTACATGACTTTTCTCAGGATTTCAGCTTCGCGCTGTAAAAAATTCAGCTTCTGAACCTTCGTAGAAGAAAAGTTATAGAAAAAATTCCACGATGACCTGTTTGGAGCGGCGAAACCCTAGAATCCAAAGCTCTGATACCAAATGTTATGAAAACAGCTCAAAAAATAGAAGAAAAGAGGGATCAGCGCCTTATAAATCAGCCACTTTGAGGGGGAAACCTCTAATAAATTACATAAATGAAAAATTCTTGGATGATTCAAATGACCAAAACCTCCTTTCTATATATAGGAGTCCATGGGGCCACTATGTAATCCTAGCCAACCTAACAATAATAATGTAAGGGCACAATAATAACAATATGGGAGTTAAATGGGTACAAAAATAACAATAAGGGGGTTACACTAACAACAATAAGGGACTATACTAGTAATATAGGAACCTAACACCATACCTGTTCTGGAAATTTTTATTGTAAATGTCCTCTTCCTTTATGTGTACCTAATGATATCTGGATCTCAAATAAATATTTGAGAACATTGTTTCTCCCTTTCTCCGATCAAATAAGTCATCAATCCTCGGCAATAGATACTTTTTCTTGATGGTGAGCTTGTTCAACTGCCTGCACTATATTCAAAACCTGATATTACCAACCTTCTTCTTCAAAAACAAGGGTAGTGCACCTCATGGTGATACACTTGGCCTAATATATCCCTTGTGAAGCATTTCCTTTAACTGCAATTTATCCTCTAATATCTCTAGAGTACTCTTCCTATACGGTGCCTCTGATTCTAGTGCTTTCCCTCGCACCAACTCAATGGAGAATTTCACTTCTTTGTGAGGAGGAAACTCTAAGATATCTACTGTAAATACAACACGAAAGTGATGTAAGCTCAAGTACCTTCTCAATATCTCTGCATCCTCATCCTTTTTACCTTTATCACTACAAATGTGTACTACAAATAGCACACTCCCTTTTTTGCAACTATGTTTTTCCTGCACAGTTGTCACCATCCTAACTGATGTTGTTTTCTTCTTACCTTGTAATATTTTCTACTCTTCATTGTCATCCAATTAGTCAATTGACTTGTCATAACAGTACAATTTGTTCCTATAAAGATATAGCCAGTCCATACCAAAAATCATACTATATGATCCCAACGGTAATACGCTCAAATTTGTTGAAGTATTCATACCATTCAAATCAAACTCATAAGCTCTTACACAATGGTGAAATATCTTCTTGGTACCTATAGCCAACTACATTAACCAATATTTTTCATGCACTTCCTTATTCAAACCACACTTATTCACCAAGTCAGGGTTAACATAACTATAATTGGATCCAGGGTAAATCAAAATAGAAACAAATTTATCACAAATCTTACCGTTCCTCTCAATGAAAAATATATGATGATATTCCTGCATGTTATCCAACACTGCATAGATACGATGAATGTTCTGACCAACATCCTTAACAATATACACCTATTTTTCATTTAGATATGAGGCCTAGCACCCTGATTATGCAGAAAATTCATTTTAATATGCTCCTTACCACATGTCCAAAAATCCAAACATCTTGTACAATGACCTCTATTATATTGATGTGAATCATGTCCATGTCTAGATGCATTGAACTTATTATGTGGTGCACCATTCTCTTTCACTTTTTCATTCATAGGCATTGTTATTTTTGACACCCATTTACCTTTACCTTTACCTTTATATTTATCTTTTCCTTTCCATCCTTGCTGAGATTCATTTTTATGGTTTGAATGCTCATAATAGTGCTTCAGTTTCCCAATAACTTCCTCAAGTGATTGAGGCTCATCATACTCACCCTAACCTATAAATGTTAATGGAAATCCAATGAAAAATCTCTCAACTTTAGCCTTTTCATATTTAGGATAAGATACATATCTCAATAGTTCCAAGAACTTGGTCGTATACTTCTCATCTCTCATCAATCCCATTTTAAGCTCATAGAATTCCTTGTCTTTACTTTAGTAGTACCTTTCTGAAAATTACTTACTTAATAAGAGTCACTTGAATTCATGCCAACTCAATTCCTCTGTCCTAATGTATTTCACATGTTTTACATCTTCCCATGAGATATCCGCTTTCCCCTTCAAGGAAAAGATAGCTAATTTGGCCTTCATATTCTATGTATACTCATGTAGCTCAAAGATCTTATTCATGCAAGGTAACCAAGCCTTTGCATGATTAGGATTATTCATCTCTTCATCAAAAGTAGGTGGCTTCGCTTTATTAAACTCATCCGACAGGTATACCTTGTCACTCCTCCTATAAGGGTAATAACGATGACAATCATAGTGTTTGTCAGAACCAGAACTAGAATAGTAATTGTTTCCATCACCTCTCCTATCTCGAGTATCCAAGAATATACCATCTCTGATCATTTCATCTCTATTTGACATGTGCCCAACATGAGTCCTATTTCCATATGCCCCATTAGTCCCATCCTCCTTTCCATAACTGATTCGGAATGGCCCCTATCTCTGCAAATCTTACAACCTCTGAAGAATTACTAGATTGTTTTCTGCTCGTTTCTCCTTTAGCTGCATGCTTCTGTCATAATCGGCGTTGTAACTCCTTATTTCTCCCATCAAACTCTTCAATGTGTCTGCTAAGTCAGAAGAGTTCCCAACACCACATTTCTCATATGATTCATAGGGATAATTTCTATAGTCTACCATCTTTCTAGTCATACTTGATCTCTTCCTGCAAGGCATACTATGTCAGCTAAACCAAAATATAAACAAACCAATGTACCTTAGTATAATTTGGGGAGGACATCTCATCTACTAGGCTGACCATATTAGCACAATACATATATAAAAACAATCATTTCAGCATTTAATAATTATCTCAACCATTATCTAGTTGTTATGCATGATACTACAACCATAACACGAACAAGACACAATGCATGCATAATAACATATCTGTGACACGAATGCATACACATTACATAAAAACATTAACATGCATATCCACTGCATAACCAACATAAACTCGTCATCAACACATCCAATAAAAACTATATTAAATTTCACATGGAAACACCACTACAACCATAACCAACACCATACATACATAGCCAATACATAGACTTCGAATGCGAGAACACATATGAAAGATTCATGAATGCATGACCAACACACTAAACATGTAGTCGAAGGGGTTAACCATGCTTTGATACCACTATGTAACACCCTGCTCCCACATTTACCCAAGCTAAATGGTTCACTGGGTAAACATATGACGAGAGGCTACTATGATCTGATTCAGCATTCTATGTCACCTTAAGGAAGTGGAACTGAAAAAACACAACCAAACTAATCATCCACACAACCTATAGAACCAACTGGAGCTACCCCACCTTTCTAGCTGACCAACCATTGATGAAGCTCAACAATTCAAGATCCTAGAGCCCTAGTTGGTCCCTTTCCAAGCCCGCCAAGCTATTATGGGTCCCAGTCGATCGCATGAGCCTGCTTAATTGTGAATGTGGCCTTTATTTTCTAGTGCTATGCCATATACTACTAGGACCCAGTCAATACCCAGAACTTCATGGAATTTACATAAATTAAATGAAATGCGGAGGCAATAATGCTAATGTAAATTATTGAACAAGGACTTCATTGGACCCCTACTAGCCATGACAGGCGTTTTGTCAAACATATCACGCATATGAATTCTACAGGGCGCAATAACATATATGATCATAGGGGTCTTATACTTATCTGAGAATTTCTAAGAAGCGTTGATGCCTTATCACATTAGTTGCATTACCATCTATTAGGTCATATATTCATTTCCTGTTCATTTACAAATCAAAACATGATGAGAACCGCATATTTTCACTATCATGAAACAAATTCATAACCAAAATATAAATAATATAAATAATAAGAATACAACAAGCATAAATTCCACATATAATCCAATACATTTATACATAAAATACCAAGGAAAGGAACTATTATTGATGAATGCAAAATCCAACCCAATATGGGACTACCACGTTCCACCCGACCATAGATTGGCTAAGAAAAATCTCTCTTAAACCAATCACCCCCATGCCATATTCCAAGTATGAATGTGGGACTGAAAACAAAATAACCAACTAGGGCTTCACGATGCTAAACCACCTCATCCTCATCAATGGAAATTGGCTTTACCGCAATCCTCACTGGATCACTAGGCCATAAAAAACCATGGATGCCACTGGATTTCTCTACCTACACTATGAGGAACTTTCATGTCTCCTAGTATCTAGGCTTTACCACAATCGACAAACTGGTTCAGGGATCACTAGGCCATAATCGAGACACCAGGGATAATTTTAAGAACCCCCCTAAATTTATATATATAATAAATAGGCGAATCCCCATGATACATAGGAAAAATGGAAGGAAATTTTATTAATAATATAATATGTAGATATAATTTTTTGGCGAATCTCTCACGAGATTATATTATCTTGTAAAATCATGGCGAATCACTAGTACAAATAGCGAATCACTACTACAAAATGGTGAATCGTTGTCTAGTGGAGTTCGGGGTGTTGGTTCCAATGAAGATATGGTAGTTGAACCAGGAGTAGAAGGAAGAGAAACACCGAGACCAAGCATGGCACATGGTGACTTGTGAGGGAAGTAGTTCTCGTGTAGTTTGGAAAACACGTTCTTCTAGTTATGCTAAGCGTAGGGTTGTTGCTCATGCTACTACCAGCACTAATATTGAGGTTGGAGAGGAGTTTGAGGAAGCATGGAAGGTAGCAGTGGTGGAGAATTACAAAGAGTACCCCATGATGGGCTCCATTTTGCCCTTTGGTATCTGTGTCTACAAGATCTTCTGTCCATTGAACCAAAAATTAACCGTTCAACCAACAATCAACTTGACTGAGTTGATTAGGTACGATTCAACTTATACTAATCTTCAAAACTATGCTTTGCACTATCCCATATTTATCACACTAATGCTACACAACATTGTGCATTTGCACCCAACTCTCAGTAATTCTTTTCCAAGAAAAATCTATAATAAGAAAAT